>CAWUFW010012042.1:0-569174 GCA_963921515.1 Calotriton arnoldi
TACCACCCTCACCCAGGGGGGCAGGATGCCTACCACTACTACCACCCTTAGCCAGGGGGGCAGGATGCCTACCACTACTACCACCCTCACCCAGGGGGGCAGGATGCCTAACACCACTACCACCCCCACCCATAGGATGGACAATGCATGACACAACCAGCACACCACAACCTACGGAATGCAAGAAGAAGACATCCCCCAACACCATGACAAGCGTGTGTAGACTGTGTCAAATGCCTACAACACCGAACATGACTTCGAAAATACAATGTGACCCCCTAGCACATGTGCCACACAAATATGTGTGTGGCACACACAACTAAGCAGGCCATGACCATTGTGGCAATGGGGTAAAAACCCCCATCATCACAGTGACCAAAAGGCAAGTGTGGGGTCCATAGCTGCAGCACATTTTGAACATTGTGGCAATGGGGTCCAAACCCCATCATCACAGTGACCAAAAGGCAAGTGTGGGGTCCATAGCTGCAGCACATTTTGAACATTGTGGCAATGGGGTCCAAACACCCATCATCACAGTGACCAAAGGTAAGTGTGGGGTCCATAGCTGCAGCACATTTTGAACATTGTGGCAATGGGGTCCAAACCCCCATCCTCACAGTGACCAAAAGGCAAGTGTGGGGTCCATAGCTGCAGCACATTTTGAACATTGTGGCAATGGGGTCCAAACCCCCATCATCACAGTGACCAAAAGGCAAGTGTGGGGTCCATAGCTGCAGCACATTTTGAACATTGTGGCAATGGGGTCCAAACCCCCATCATCACAGTGACCAAAAGGTAAGTGTTGACAAAGTAAGAGGTGCAACTGCCAAACTGCATGGATGATTCCTGGTCACAGAACAACAAACACATCAGTGGCAAAGTAGTGTATGTGTCCCATTGCAACATAAATTGGGGAGCCAAATCCTGCAGTGCAAATAAGACATAACTTTGGCCATGTGCAGACAAACAACACCCATGGGGGCTGACACCGTCAACAATCATCAATGACACAATGACAGAAGTGACCATCAGAATGCAGACCCACATATTTGCACCAATGGGCACACACATGCAGATACCCTGTGGAGACTGCAGATGTGAGGCGAACAGATACCATACCATGGCAGCAATGGGACACACAATCAACAATTAGCACCAAATGAGGGCTCCCGTCCCATCAGCCTGGTCATGGAAGTGCCAACGGAATCATCAGCACAGATCCAACACACTTGTATAGCAATGTTGCACTGACAACACAGATGAGTCCTTCCCCATTGATGCCCAAACCTGCATGTTCACTGGAGATGGCCACACGGTCAGGGAAGTAGGCGAATAGAACAATGGCAGGCACAACAGATGTGCAGGGGTGGAAGCCACAGATGTGAAATTGCCAATCTAAGTAGGCAATCCCATTGCCAAATACTGAACACATGACACCCTCAGATGCTGCTATGGATGACATGGATACACCACAGGATAGGACACATTCCCCCTGGACCACATGGGTTCCTGCACAGTAACACTTCATTATCATGAGACCAAATATCACCATCACTGCAGCAAGGGCATGGTTAGCATCATCAACATCATGTACATCAGAAGCAAAAGCACTAGAGAACAGAACGTTGCTTTATTCAGCATATGTGGCATTAAAAGTAGAAGTCCGGTAGAACATAAACAAAGGCCAATGGCCAGTCCATCAACAAAGTCACAAGTGGGTGACAGTGGCAGATGCCACCCTACACATGCCTGCACAAAACCAGGGACAATCCACTAGGAGGGGCAACCGGAGGGGGTAGGCCAGGCACCGCAGGGACAGGATCAGGGCTCACCAGGAGGAAGCAGGGAAGGGGTGGTGGGTGCTGAAGAGCCACTGACAACTGCAGTGGAGGTGTCTGACATGGTGTGTGCCGGCACAACTGGGGGGCATGGCTCAGATGTTGTGGGTGCCGGCACGACTGCAGTGGACCCTGCAGATGGAGTGGACAGGTCCGCCACTGCAGTGCCCAAGTCAGACAGGGTGGTAGTGGACTCCACTGCAGTGCCTACCACCAGGGGAGGAGAATGGGGAACAGGCAAGGTGGGCTGGACAGAGGGGAGGACACCCTCACCACATCAGTGGCACAGACAAGCGCAGCGGGGGTGTGGTGCCGGGAGAGCAAGTGGCAGGGGGAGAAGGCCGGAGCCTCTTGGGGATGGTATATCTGTGGGTGGGGGAACCTGGGGCAGGGTGTGGTGGGGGCACCTGTGGAGTGGGGGCCTGAGGGATGGAGGAAGGAGACCTGGTGCTTGAGCTGCAGGGGCGGCGGCGGGGTCTTGCTCTTAGCACTCCGGGGGGACTTGCGGGTGGGGGCCTCAGTCTGTCTGCGCCTGGGGGAGGGTGTCCGGGGGCGAGGGGCACTCTGCTCCGTGTGGGGGGCTTCCTCTTCCCCCTGGATGCTGGGGCAGCTGGATCGGAGGGGAAAAGGCCGAGGTCACTGAGGAAGAGGCGCTGGGTCTTTGGGGTTGCAGGTGAGGCAAGGGAGGGTGCTTTGGAGGGAGAGGCAACTGAGGACTGTGCAGTGCCCGTGGATGCGTGTGTGTGTACCAGGGCCCCATCCCCTGTGAGTCTGGTTTCAGTCCCCTGACTGTGCGTGAGTGTGCGTTTAGTTTGTGGCGTGTGTGTCTGTGTGCTGGATGTGTGTGTGCTGGTGTGTGCCTGTGCTGGTGTGTGTGTGCTTGGGATGGGTAAGGTGCTGGGGAGTGTGGATGGAGCAGAGGCAGGAGGGGTGAGGGACTGTCTGAGGAGGGACACTGCTGCCGTCAGGGAGGAGTCCATGGACCTGTTGCCCCTCTGTAGGTCAGACATGTCCGATGAGATGCCCTCCATGAACGACACCAGCTGAGTCAACAGTGCGGTGTGCGCATGGAGGACACTCAGCATGGCTGTCTGCCCTACATGGAGCTGGCGAAGGAGGTACACAGACTCCTCACTCAGGGCAGCAGGGGACACAGGGGCAGGGGGTGCGGTGCCTGGGCCAAAGGAGACACGCTCCCGAACATGGGAGCCTCCACGGACCTTGGGAATGGGAGCCGATGGGAGGGCGGTGGTGGTGCTGGTGGTGCCCGGGACAGCAACACTAGCTGGGGTGTGGTGGCTGCTGACACCCGCCTCCACAAGGGAGTCATCCTCCGAGTTGCTCTGGTCTTCAGCTGAGGTGGATGGTGCTGAGGACTCCTCGGTGTGGCTCCCCTCGCCCTCCGTGCCACTGGGTCCCTCCGACCACTCCTCGGCTGCTGACCCAGTCTGGCTCTCTGGCTCCTCCTGGTCCGTGGAGCTGTCCCCTTCCGTGGCCGTGGATGTATCTGCAAACAATGGGGAAACAGACAGACATCAGTCACCTGCACCAAACGCACACACCACTGTGAGCACAGCACATCACAGAGCAAGCCCTGGCATCATTAGTTGTACATTGCTAAAAGTGCCCTAACTGAACAGGAGAAGCCAATTGTCAGTCTGATGCCAAGCATGGCACTCACATCCCACATGGCCTTGCACCCATCTGTCTGGTGTCTGTTGGATTGCAACACCCCAGTGTGGACACATGCACCAAGTACACAGTAGTTGGACAGTGCAGAGGACACGGTGTGGACACATCACAGCTCTTGCCACTGAGTCAGTACAGGTTTCCGGATGAAAGGGATGCCCAGAGTCAAATAGGAAATGCATGTGATGCATACCAGCGACAGACACCATGATGCACCCATGTCCTGATAGCCAGCGCCACTATGGTGTGCATGTAGCACATGTCACTCCCCTGCAGGACCACCAATAAGTTGACACATGCCATGGCAGAGGCATGACTGCTAAGTCATACATCACTGTCTCAGTGATGTATGACTTGGCAGCCAGACAACAACACTATGCACTGTGTCACAATAGTAGGTCATGGGGAATGCAAGTCCTGGAGCTGCACCAGTGCACATGTACATCCCCCACACAACACATCATCTCAACCCTCATCTGTCCAGGTCACACCTATTGGACATATGGGAGACCTGTGACACTACCCTCTGAACCTGAGCCCCTCACAATTTGCTGTGAATGGGGAACAGCTGCCTGAACTTCACATTCGCATACCCCAGTCTGCACGGGCAGCTGATCAAACACCTATGTGACACACAAGTATCGTCTCCTATGGTCACATCTCCAGGGGCATGCTGAGCCCCTACCAAGAAACACCCCAGCAGTCCTGGCAACTAATCCACAGCACACTGACACAGAGGCAGACACCTGAGGGGTCAAATCACTGTGCACAATGTGTCAGCTGATACACGGGAGTGGGAGTACAGAGTGCATTGCATGGCCTGGAGTAGGCATGACTGTCCTGCTCCACATGAATGAGGGATGTGCCCTGGACAGTGGATAGCTGGCTATGTATGTGTGACACACGTAATCTGCACACTCCTGGGGCCCAAACATTGTTCCCACCCGCTGCATGGGCGTGTGCCACATACCCCAGGCACATGTGGTGGCTCAGCTCAGCAAGTGGACCGCATATCAAAGCAACACGCAGATCACATGTCCAAACACAGGCGTTGTGTGAACAATGGACCCACCCATGATGCCCACAACAGAGTTAGGGAAACAGATGCTGTCCCCCACCTTTAGTGAAGCAAACTGCAAGGACACAGTCCCAAGTGACACAATTCCCTGAATGTAAGGGCCACACCTGGGTATCAGATGAGCAGTGGGCAGTGCACAATAGAGGGACATGGCTCCTGGACAACATGACTGCTGCACTGTGGCAGTTGAACCAGGCCAGAGGAGGGCACAAAGCATGTAATACAGAGTTCACAGTGCAGTCTTTGACTCACCCCTCCTTGCTGCTGTCTGGCCTTCAGCTGCCCATCCAGGTCTGGAAAGACCACCGCCAGGATCTGGAGCATGTGGGGGTCAGGGTCCGTGTTCCGCCCCTCCTGCGAGGAGGCGACAGCTTCAGCTGGACCAGTGCAATCCTCCGGGTCCAGCCCCGAAGGTCCTGCCACCTCTTCTGGCAGTTGCGGATCCGGCGCTTGTAGACCCCCACGGACCGGACAGCCCGGACGATGTCCTTCCAGATTTCCTGCTTCCGATGGGCATTAACCTGTCAGGATGACAAAGTGAAAAGGCCATTACCACACATGCAACATATCCGTGCATGACACAGTTGTATATACATGTCTCAATCACAGGGGCACATGATGTACACAGGCAGTGCAAAGCTGACCATGGACAGTTTGCCAGACGTCACTACATGGTATCATTGCATGGGAAGTAAAACCATGTTCAAATGCACTGTCACTGCACCATACCTGTCCAGTGCAAGTCACTACACACTATGGGGGGTGACAACTACTCAGTGAGCCTGCTAGCCAGTGGCGTGCAGACTCTCAGCCTTGCTAGTCACACAAAATGCACATTCAGAAAGGCAGTGCACAGAACACTCACCTGCTCCCCTGGTGTCCCATACAGCTTGCTGTACTGTGGAAGTAGGCTGTCCAGCAGGGCCTGGTTCTCTTCAAGGCTGAAGGCTGGGGCTCTCTCCACAGTACGTGCCATTGCAGGGTCCAGAGGGGCAGAGACAGCAGCAGTGCAGTGGCAGATGTCGTCCTGGAGCATGTAGTGCAGGCAAGTGAGCTCTCAGGGGAACAGCCAGCAATATATATGTGCTGGAGAGGCAGATACTGTCCCTTGTGTCCAAAGTGATAGGTCCAAGTCGTTTGCATCTTCTGAATCTGGCCAATCCATGGAATAGCAGCACCAAAACACGCCCACAGCATCCTTCAAATCCTCAACTTCATGGCATACATGATTTTGCAACATTG
This sequence comes from Calotriton arnoldi, assembly GCA_963921515.1. NCBI lineage: Eukaryota > Metazoa > Chordata > Amphibia > Caudata > Salamandridae > Calotriton > Calotriton arnoldi. Next base: position 5,848 of record CAWUFW010012042.1, read on the forward strand.
TTGTGGGTGACCAACTGAATTTCCAGCAACCGACTCGTTCGAAATTCGAAAACGCGTCCGTTGCCAGGCAAGCCCATTGTCAATGGGTGCGCACCGATCGGTCCATTGCGGTACAACGCGCACAGGGGTACAACGCGTACCCGCACACATTGAATGCAATGGGCCGGCCGGAGGCACCGATCGGTCCATTGCAGTTCAACGCGCACAGGGGTACAACGCGTACCCGCACATTGAATGCAATGGGCCGGCCGGAGGCACCGATCGGTCCATTGCGGTACAACGCATCACTGTACATGTGACTGGCATATGTCAGCATGCCTGTCTCAGATGGACATATGCCAGCCACGGATAGCTCCCAGGGAGTGAGGGGCACACCTACATCACGACAGCCTGTCCAAACTTTATCATAAGGCATGTAAGGATGCATTTCCTATTGTGTGTATGTTGGTGTACATGTTGTCCTGTGGGTGTCACCTGTGGGCAGCCACCCCCAGGCTGTGCACGTGTTCATGGGGACAGGATCCTGGGTGTTACGTGTACATGACCACTGTGATGTGCAACTGTTCATATCTGTGCATGTGCCATGGTCACATTTCACAGTGGTGTATGTGTATGTCATGTCACATACCCCGTGAGTCCCATGTGGGACGGTATGTTTGAGCCAGGGTGTCCCAGTGGCACAATAGTGATGGTCCTCCACAGTCTTTGTGCATGTAGTGTTTACAATGTCTCTGATTTCATGTGCACAATGGGAGACAGTCTCCACATCCACGTTGTGTGTGCATGGACTCTGATGTTGTGCGTGTGTGTCACAGACGTCCATGTCTGTCCTGCCGTGGCAAGTGGGGCCACTACCTGTGGGGGTCATGGTTGTTTTGCTGTGGTGTATACATGATACTCCATGTAATGCCAGTGTCCATGTGGCATTACAGGGTCCCTGGGAATGTACCTGTCGTTGAGCTGTGGTGCCTGGGGCACATCTGTCCTCACATGTCACTGTGGGGGTTATTGTGACACGGCAGCAGGAGATGGGAACTGTGACACGGCCTCATGATATCCAATGGGCCAACCTGGGACTAATTGATGCCACCTGTTGGACCGTGTTGACAGATGTTGGCCATGTATGTACCATACATGTCCTTCCGGTACTGCACACTTCATGTAGTTGTGCCTCATAATGATGTATGTTGGGATCTTGAGTGTGTTCAATGCCGCATATGTGGGGTGACTGACAATCTTGCTTACTTCTCCTCTGCACTGCAGGGCTCCTGCTGTCCATCGGCCATTCCCAGACCTGGCAACGATGGTGGAACGGGACAGCATCCGGCGGTACCGCTTCACCAGGCAGCTGATTGAGGATTTGGCAGTGCAGTTGTCCCCACATTTGCAGCCTGGCCGGCCGTATCCTACAGCGCTGACCCCCAAGGTGAAGGTGATGGCAGCCCTACACTTCTTTGCCACTGGTACCTTCCAACATACTGTGGCGACTGCTGGTGGGATGTCACAGACCATGTTCAGCCGTGTGCTCCGCGATGTTTTGGCGGCAATGTTGCTCTTCCTGAACCGGTACATCTATTTCCCTAGACTGCGACGACTCACTGACGTGAAGAGTGACTTTTATGCCCTGGGGAGGATGCCGCATGTAATTGGCTCCATTGATGGGACACATGTGGCTTTGGTACCACCACAGGCCCAGGAGCAGGCCTACAGGAACCGCAAGCACTACCACTCGGTCAATGCACTGGTGGTGTGTCTTGCAGACATGACCATCACACACGTGTGTGCCCGTTTCCCTGGTTCAGCACACGATGCCTTTGTGATGAGGAGTAGTCGCATCCCCAGGATGATGGCACAGATGCAGAACCAGCGTGCCTGGCTTGTCGGTGTGTACTGACTTTGTGCCATTGTGTGTGATCTGATCTGTAGTATTCCGCCCACTTTTCCAAGTCAGCTAATGTGCACTTGTCTGTCCGTAGGTGACTCGGGATACCCCAACATGCCGTGGTTGCTGACACCCCTCAGGAACCCTGTGACACCTGCCCAGATGCGCTACAATGAGGCACATGGTCGGACCAGGAGAGTGATTGAGCGGACCTTTGGTCTCCTGAAGAGCCGCTTCCGCTGCCTGGACAAGACCGGAGGGTCCCTCCCATATGCCCCTGCGAAAGTGTGCAAGATTATCATCGTCTGCTGCATGCTCCACAACCTGGCAGTGCGGAAGGAGTTGCCTCTCATCCAGGATGACAATGACCAACATCCGCCACCTGTGGAGGATCCTGGCCTGGACCACGATGCCAGTGACGATGATGATGATGATGGTGATGGTGATGTCCGCACACAGCTCATCACCAACTTCTTTAGCTGAATGTGAGTATCCTGAGGTGTCATGTCAATGATGTGAGTTGGCATGATGTGTGGGTGGTGCTCTGGTGCTGTTGGAGTGTGTCCATGGGCTACTTGACTGGATGTGTGTTGCGATGTGTGGTGACAGGTGGGCTGTACTCCCCAACAGTGTTGACATGCTAACTTGGTTCTGGGTGGGTATCTTGTAACATGTATTGTGCATGAGTTTTGCTGTTCTGTCCTGTACTCCATTGCTTTTGACTGTGTGTCATTTCTGTCCTTCACAGGGTACTTTCAGATTCGTTTGGTCAACTGTGTCCACCGACGACGTGATTGCACATCCAGGCTGGTAGCTGTTGTGTCCCTACAGGTGATGTGCGCCACACCCATGGACTTCCTTCCGTCTACAGTTGTTGACTGTGTGCCCGCTGCCAGGTGGGGTTACCTTGCATCTGTAGTGGTTACGGCATGTTGCAACTGTGTAATAAACCTGTGCTTCACTTTGTGATGTGCGTTGTCTGTGGTCACACATTTGACTGCCATTTGCTTACTGCACCTGTGGGCTACTTGACTACAACTGGGAATGGGTGTGGTGTCTGTGCATTGCACCATCTTCCCTGGCAACATCAGTGTAGGCAATGAGTCAGATGGCCTAGGTGTGTATGTGTTGTGTAGCCCTGGTGGTGTGTCTCCCTCATGTGTGTCACGTTGCCTGTACTCACATGCCTGTGTTGTCCTTGCTGTTGCAGTTCGCATACACAGTGTAATTTTGCAGTTCATCATCCCCATAACAGCACCCACGTTGGAATCACGACAGAGGCAAGTATGGTGTATTAGTGTGTTTATTGTGATACATTTGTGTTAATAATGCATAGGATGGGTTGTGCTGTACATAAATCTTGCAATCCCAAGTTCCTAGGTGAATTGAAAGTCCGGGTAGACAGGATCCCCAGTATCGGGGCCACAGTTGTCTGACACATTGGTCCAACTTGTACTCCCCATGCAATGTGTGGGAGTAGTGTTGCCGTCAACAGGGTGAACAGTCTGTGCACAAAGGCGAACATCCAGAACAGGTTCAGGCTTCCTGGGAGTTGCGCTTGGCCATCGGCCTCTCACTTTTCCCTCCTCGGACGACCCCTCTTCTTGGGGGGGCCCCTCAAGTACAGGCTGCTGCGGTGCAGGGGACTCTCCGCCAGAGTCCTCCTCCCTCCCTGTGGCAGTTGCAGTTTGTTCGGCACCAGATGTTGTTGGCACACAGGGAGGTGTGGACTGGTTGCTGTTCATCTGGCGGAGGCATTGTAAAATGTCCCTGTGCACCGCCGTCATCTCATGCAGTGCATCCCACTTGGACTCAACGCGGGACATGTGTGAGTCCACACGGGATATTGTGTGACTCCACGTGGGACATGTGGGAGTCCAAGCGGGCATGATGGGCAGCCTGCTGCTGTTTAATGTCTCTGAGGAGCCCCACTACCTGGCTGAGCTCTCCGGTGCTGGACTGGTACGCATCAGCTATGCGTACCAGTTGTGGGTCATCATGCACACCAGCAACGTCTGCAAGCAGCGACCTCTGTCTCCCACCCCTCCCACCACCCCTGCTGACATGTGCAGTGTGTGCAGTGGCACGCACAGATAACCCTGGTCCACCTTGGGGGTTGGTGGTGGTGGTGGTGTCCATGGCCCCAGGTTGGTCCAGGGTCACTGTGCTGGTGTTGCTCCTTGTTCTGTCCATGTCGGCAGGGATGGTATTCGTGGTGACAGTCGTTGGAGGGGTGGGTGCAGGGGGTGCAGCTGGTGGTCCTGCTGGTGCTGCAGCTGGTGGTCCTGCTGGTGCTGCATGTTGACTTGCACCGGATGTGCCAGGTTGTTCTTCATCGTCCGAGGAGGACAGAGGCTGTACGACGCCAGTGAGCTCGGCATCCTCTTGAGCCTGGGACTGGGACTCCTCAGCGTCTGCTGCTGTGTCCCCATCATCACCTGTTTTTGGGAGACACAAACAATGTATGTCATGTTTCTGCAGGCATCAATGGTTGACACACATGACAGTTGTGACTGTGCCTCTGGGTGCGGGCCTGTACATTGCATTGTCCTAAGTCGTCACAGTCAGGGGTTGATATTGGTGTGGCACATTGTCCTGCATTATTTGGGCATTTCTATGTATTTTCTGGGGTGTGAACATGGTCTGCATTGGTTGTGTTTGGTTGACAGCCGGCCCTCCTTCCCACCCACCCAGCCAGTCAGTTATCTCACCATGGAACGTGCTTGCGTTGCAGGGAGTGTAAGTTGTCTCTCAGGATGTCAGTCAGTGGTGTCCTGCTGTTTGTTGGTGCACATTTGCCAGCAGGGCCTTGTGCTCCCCACAGCAGTAGCCAGTGTCAGCCATCTTGTGAGTCCTTCTCCACTCCCTGTGATGTGAGCATGGTTCAGGGTGGTGTTGATGGGCCAGTTGTGGGGGTGACCAATATCAGTGACTACGACTCCCATCATGCTATTGCCTCCACCCCCCTTCCCAGCATGCCCATGCTTCCTTCCTTTTGATTCTGCTTCCCTGTGGGGTGGGCTGGCTGTGCTGACAGGATGGCTGGGAGTGTTGTCCTGGCAGTTGTTTGGCTAAGAGTCCCAAGAGTGGCCCTGTGCTTCACACAACATAACCCAAGGTGGTGGTTCTTTGTGGGATCTTGTGTTAGGATGGGGGGCATTGCATTCTACCAGGTGGGTACTGTGGAGTTTGTGTTGGGGTGTGTGTGAGGGGAGGTGCTTGTGACTATGGTTAGTGCTGCAAGTCCTCCTTCCCACCCAGCCAGCCAGCCAGTTATCCCACCATGGAACGTGCTTGCATTGCAGGGAGTGTAAGTTGTCTCTCAGGATGTCAGTCAGTGGTGTCCTGCTGTTTGTTGGTGCACAGTTGCCAGCAGGGCCTTGTGCTCCCCACAGCAGTAGCCAGTGTCAGCCATCTTGTGAGTCCTTCTCCACTCCCTGTGATGTGAGCATGGTTCAGGGTGGTGTTGATGGGCCAGTTGTGGGGGTGACCAATATCAGTGACTACGACTCCCATCATGCTATTGCCTCCACCCCCTTCCCAGCATGCCCATGCTTCCTTCCTTTTGATTCTGCTTCCCTGTGGGGTGGGCTGGCTGTGCTGACAGGATGGCTGGGAGTGTTGTCCTGGCAGTTGTTTGGCTAAGAGTCCCAAGAGTGGCCCTGTGCTTCACACAACATAACCCAAGGTGGTGGTTCTTTGTGGGATCTTGTGTTAGGATGGGGGGCATTGCATTCTACCAGGTGGGTACTGTGGAGTTTGTGTTGGGGTGTGTGTGAGGGGAGGTGCTTGTGACTATGGTTAGTGCTGCAAGTCCTCCTTCCCACCCAGCCAGCCAGCCAGTTATCCCACCATGGAACGTGCTTGCATTGCAGGGAGTGTAAGTTGTCTCTCAGGATGTCAGTCAGTGGTGTCCTGCTGTTTGTTGGTGCACATTTGCCAGCAGGGCCTTGTGCTCCCAACAGCAGTAGCCAGTGTCAGCCATCTTGTGAGTCCTTCTCCACTCCCTGTGATGTGAGCATGGTTCAGGGTGGTGTTGATGGGACAGTTGTGGGGGTGACCAATATCAGTGACTACGACTCCCATCATGCTATTGCCTCCACCCCCTTCCCAGCATGCCCATGCTTCCTTCCTTTTGATTCTGCTTCCCTGTGGGGTGGGCTGGCTGTGCTGACAGGATGGCTGGGAGTGTTGTCCTGGCAGTTGTTTGGCTAAGAGTCCCAAGAGTGGCCCTGTGCTTCACACAACATAACCCAAGGTGGTGGTTCTTTGTGGGATCTTGTGTTAGGATGGGGGCATTGCATTCTACCAGGTGGGTACTGTGGAGTTTGTGTTGGGGTGTGTGTGAGGGGAGGTGCTTGTGACTATGGTTAGTGCTGCAAGTCCTCCTTCCCACCCAGCCAGCCAGCCAGTTATCCCACCATGGAACGTGCTTGCATTGCAGGGAGTGTAAGTTGTCTCTCAGGATGTCAGTCAGTGGTGTCCTGCTGTTTGTTGGTGCACAGTTGCCAGCAGGGCCTTGTGCTCCCCACAGCAGTAGCCAGTGTCAGCCATCTTGTGAGTCCTTCTCCACTCCCTGTGATGTGAGCATGGTTCAGGGTGGTGTTGATGGGCCAGTTGTGGGGGTGACCAATATCAGTGACTACGACTCCCATCATGCTATTGCCTCCACCCCCTTCCCAGCATGCCCATGCTTCCTTCCTTTTGATTCTGCTTCCCTGTGGGGTGGGCTGGCTGTGCTGACAGGATGGCTGGGAGTGTTGTCCTGGCAGTTGTTTGGCTAAGAGTCCCAAGAGTGGCCCTGTGCTTCACACAACATAACCCAAGGTGGTGGTTCTTTGTGGGATCTTGTGTTAGGATGGGGGGCATTGCATTCTACCAGGTGGGTACTGTGGAGTTTGTGTTGGGGTGTGTGTGAGGGGAGGTGCTTGTGACTATGGTTAGTGCTGCAAGTCCTCCTTCCCACCCAGCCAGCCAGCCAGTTATCCCACCATGGAACGTGCTTGCATTGCAGGGAGTGTAAGTTGTCTCTCAGGATGTCAGTCAGTGGTGTCCTGCTGTTTGTTGGTGCACAGTTGCCAGCAGGGCCTTGTGCTCCCCACAGCAGTAGCCAGTGTCAGCCATCTTGTGAGTCCTTCTCCACTCCCTGTGATGTGAGCATGGTTCAGGGTGGTGTTGATGGGCCAGTTGTGGGGGTGACCAATATCAGTGACTACGACTCCCATCATGCTATTGCCTCCACCCCCTTCCCAGCATGCCCATGCTTCCTTCCTTTTGATTCTGCTTCCCTGTGGGGTGGGCTGGCTGTGCTGACAGGATGGCTGGGAGTGTTGTCCTGGCAGTTGTTTGGCTAAGAGTCCGAAGAGTGGCCCTGTGCTTCACACTACATAACCCAAGGTGGTGGTTCTTTGTGGGTTCTTGTGTTAGGATTGGGGGCATTGCATTCTACCAGGTGGGTACTGTGGAGTTTGTGTTGGGGTGTGTGTGAGGGGAGGTGCTTGTGACTATGGTTAGTGCTGCAAGTCCTCCTTCCCACCCAGCCAGCCAGCCAGTTATCCCACCATGGAACGTGCTTGCATTGCAGGGAGTGTAAGTTGTCTCTCAGGATGTCAGTCAGTGGTGTCCTGCTGTTTGTTGGTGCACAGTTGCCAGCAGGGCCTTGTGCTCCCCACAGCAGTAGCCAGTGTCAGCCATCTTGTGAGTCCTTCTCCACTCCCTGTGATGTGAGCATGGTTCAGGGTGGTGTTGATGGGCCAGTTGTGGGGGTGACCAATATCAGTGACTACGACTCCCATCATGCTATTGCCTCCACCCCCTTCCCAGCATGCCCATGCTTCCTTCCTTTTGATTCTGCTTCCCTGTGGGGTGGGCTGGCTGTGCTGACAGGATGGCTGGGAGTGTTGTCCTGGCAGTTGTTTGGCTAAGAGTCCCAAGAGTGGCCCTGTGCTTCACACAACATAACCCAAGGTGGTGGTTCTTTGTGGGATCTTGTGTTAGGATGGGGGGCATTGCATTCTACCAGGTGGGTACTGTGGAGTTTGTGTTGGGGTGTGTGTGAGGGGAGGTGCTTGTGACTATGGTTAGTGCTGCAAGTCCTCCTTCCCACCCAGCCAGCCAGCCAGTTATCCCACCATGGAACGTGCTTGCATTGCAGGGAGTGTAAGTTGTCTCTCAGGATGTCAGTCAGTGGTGTCCTGCTGTTTGTTGGTGCACAGTTGCCAGCAGGGCCTTGTGCTCCCCACAGCAGTAGCCAGTGTCAGCCATCTTGTGAGTCCTTCTCCACTCCCTGTGATGTGAGCATGGTTCAGGGTGGTGTTGATGGGCCAGTTGTGGGGGTGACCAATATCAGTGACTACGACTCCCATCATGCTATTGCCTCCACCCCCTTCCCAGCATGCCCATGCTTCCTTCCTTTTGATTCTGCTTCCCTGTGGGGTGGGCTGGCTGTGCTGACAGGATGGCTGGGAGTGTTGTCCTGGCAGTTGTTTGGCTAAGAGTCCCAAGAGTGGCCCTGTGCTTCACACAACATAACCCAAGGTGGTGGTTCTTTGTGGGATCTTGTGTTAGGATGGGGGGCATTGCATTCTACCAGGTGGGTACTGTGGAGTTTGTGTTGGGGTGTGTGTGAGGGGAGGTGCTTGTGACTATGGTTAGTGCTGCAAGTCCTCCTTCCCACCCAGCCAGCCAGCCAGTTATCCCACCATGGAACGTGCTTGCATTGCAGGGAGTGTAAGTTGTCTCTCAGGATGTCAGTCAGTGGTGTCCTGCTGTTTGTTGGTGCACAGTTGCCAGCAGGGCCTTGTGCTCCCCACAGCAGTAGCCAGTGTCAGCCATCTTGTGAGTCCTTCTCCACTCCCTGTGATGTGAGCATGGTTCAGGGTGGTGTTGATGGGCCAGTTGTGGGGGTGACCAATATCAGTGACTACGACTCCCATCATGCTATTGCCTCCACCCCCTTCCCAGCATGCCCATGCTTCCTTCCTTTTGATTCTGCTTCCCTGTGGGGTGGGCTGGCTGTGCTGACAGGATGGCTGGGAGTGTTGTCCTGGCAGTTGTTTGGCTAAGAGTCCCAAGAGTGGCCCTGTGCTTCACACAACATAACCCAGGGTGGTGGTTCTTTGTGGGATCTTGTGTTAGGATGGGGGGCATTGCATTCTACCAGGTGGGTTCTGTGGCGTTTGTGTTGGGGGCTGTGTGAGGGGAGGTGCTTGTGACTATGGTCAGTGCTGCAAGTCCCCCTTCCCACCCAGCTAGCCAGATTTCCCACCATGGAACGTGCTTGCATTGCAGGGAGTGTAAGTTGTCTCTCAGGATGTCAGTCAGTGGTGTCCTGCTGTTTGTTGGTGCACAGTTGCCAGCAGGGCCTTGTGCTCCCCACAGCAGTAGCCAGTGTCAGCCATCTTGTGAGTCCTTCTCCACTCCCTGTGATGTGCGCATGGTTCATGGTGGTGTTGATGGGACAGTTGTGGGGGGGCAATATGTGTGACTGCGACTCCCATGATGCTATTGGCTACACTGACTTGGCCAGCATACACAGAATTCCTTCCTTTGAGTGGTCTTCACTGTGTGTTGGTGTTGTTGTGGTGGCTACATGTGTGGATGTGTTTGTTAGTTCTATTTGTGCCACTGCCTAGCTGTAGTTGTGGTTGTGTTTGTACATGTGTTGGCACAGTTGGATGTGACTTTTTGATGGCATGTGTTGTGTTTATCTGACTGACATACACATTTTGGGATGATTCTGTTCTGGTTGCTGTGTAATTGCTATGAGTGCATGGTTTGACTCTCCCCTTGACAGTGATGTGTGTGTTTTGTGGCAGTATATTGTGTACATTTGTTGTGTACTCACCAGGCTCTGGGATGTCCTCTAGTCCATATACGCTCACTGGCGGAAGGATGGCCCGCACCTTCTCCTCCCAGGGCCTGAGGTATATTGGCTTGGCAGGAGGGCCACTGCCGGTGTATTGGCTGTTGATGTAGTCTTTCTTCAGCATGTCCCGTACCCTCCTGCGCACGTCATACCACCTGTTCTGGATGTCGGTCTTTGTGCCCCAAAAGAACAATATGGGGCGGTTTAACACCCCATCCCCAGTCGCACAGCCATAGTTGCATATGAATGCTCCAATGTAAACCTTCTTTCTTAAATTTCAACAATTTTAATCCAATTCTTTTCCATGTACTCAGTTTTTCACACCACGTGCAGGTTGTCATGCTATTTTCAAAGCTTCTCATGCTCGAGCTGTGCCCATCCGGACCTCATTCAAGAACACGAAGAAAACGCATGAATCATCCGAAACAGTTTTCTTTATTTCCACCCAATGCATTTCGGTCACTGTAAGACCTTCTTCAGGGGTAACTACAAACATCAATTGAAAAAACAACTATTACTACATGTATCACAACCATGTTACAAAAACATAAACCATGAAATGTTCTCAAAACATTATTTTCGTATCATATTTAAATGTCATGTTTTAAATGTTAAAAATGTCCTCGTGCTACGTGAAGAAAATTTCCCCAATACATAAATTAAACGATTTCCACTTTCCATGCCACATCATTCTTAAAAGACCTCCGTCTCTCCCCCACCTTTCATGCTGCTGCTCACTCGCAAAAATACTTCACACTGGCGCTTTACAATCTCCCCTTAATCTCACACTCAAATTCTAACATTCACGCTGTAACCATCTCCCACCTACGCTCACACTGAAAACCGCTAACGGACTTTCAAACACTCGACCTCCACTCCTTACGCACCTCAAATTCTCTCCAACACCCAGGCTCAAACTGCTTGTGACAAATCTCACACTAAAACCACTCGCAAACTTTCAAACACCTTACCCACACCTGCTTGCATATCCCAACATCACTCCATAACTTAAACTATTGCTAATAACACTCACACATTCCACGCCTGATCTCAACACAATTAACCATTTCTCTCACACTAAAACTACTTAACGAACATCCTATCACCTCGGCCACCATTCCTCACATACCTGTGAAAACTGCACTCTAATCCCAGCCTCCATTGTCACGAAAATTATGTTTCCCTCTTTGTGCGCCGACATGGTGATTGGGCGTTCACCCTGTTGATGATCCTCTCCCACATCTTGGTTTTCTGCGACATGGGGGTCTGTTGGACCAGTGTGCCAAACAGCTGTGGCTCCACCCTGAGGATCTCGTCTACCATGACTTCCAATTCACTATCTAGGAACTTGGGATTCTTCTTGGGGGGCATGGTGTTGGGTGGTGATGTTGGGTGATGTGTGTGTTGGTGTGCAGGTGAGGGTGTGTGAGTGTGTGTTTTGCTGGGTGTATGTGAGGTAGGTATTTGTTGGTGTGCTGATGGTGTGTGGCTTGTGTGAGGGATGAGCTGTGGGTGTGTGGTTGCTTTCTCTTGGGTGCTGGCAGTGGAATGGCATTTGCAAAGGCTCATGGTAGTGATTTGTGTCCTTTATATAGGTGGAGTTGTGGGTGTGTCTTTGTTCTCTGTCCCCACCCCCCAGTATTTATTGGCTTGGTAATTGCTTGTTTGGCCTTTTTTTGGGTGATTTTTCCTTTGTGCTGTTTGTGTATGTTGGAAACGTTCTTGTGACCGAGTCGGACCCTGCATTGGTCTCGTACGGTGTTCTCCGTTTCGTTCACGCTGTGTTTGTGCAGTTTTCTATGCTGCGTACGCGTCGGTCGCGGTGTATTGTGTTGCTTCGGCTCGGTTTTGTATGCGTGTCGGTCGTACGGCTTGTCCTCCGTCCGACTCGGTCGTGGTTTTCGCGCCTTGCATCGTACTTTGCGGTTTGGAGTTCGCGTGTACGTTTCGGTCGGATTTGTTCCGGGTGCGTGTCGGTCGGTTGGATTCGTGTGTTTTTCCGGCCGGATTGCTGTTTTCCGTGCGGCTCGGTCGGTCGACTTTGTTTCGGTACGTGTCGGTCGGATTTTTCGCGTCTTGCATCGTAATTGGCGTGTCGTGCGCCACGGGTCGGTATTTTTTCCGGATCCGAGTCGGTCGGTGCTTTTTCCGGCCGGAATCGACCCCATAGTCTATCGGGCAATTCTGAGTGCCTATTTTAAATGTCTTCTTTGCTGGGCAGTCTGATTCTAATCTGCCATTCAGGCAGAATAGAACCCTTTGTGCCTAGATAATTGCCCAGGTCTTTATCCTGTCTTGTTGGTTCACAGGCTAGGAAAGTTGCTTGTTTTATTTCATATGCGTCTAGTATATCCCTATGCCAGATGTCTACCTCCTTTGGGTACAATTTATGATTAAAATCCCCCACGATAAAAAACATATCCAAATCATACTTTTCACACAGCAAATCTATATCCTCTTTAAAATACCCCAACTCAATTCCATACTCCTTAGCATTCTCCCATTGCATATACACATTTATGATGATCACATTTTCATTTTTTGTTTCAGAAAACAGCAAGGAGAGTCTACATACCAGGAGCCATTTACATTTTACTTTCAACAAGATCGCATTGTTAACTACTTTTGTAGACAGTAGGGTCATGATCCCCCCTGCCGAGCGACCAAACCTTTTTTTCTTGGCTGGTCGGTGGAACTGGAGAAAGCCATCGAATATTGGGGTTTCGTCGCATAGCCAGGTTTCTTGCAGACAAATAATTTCAACATTTCTTGCTAATTTATTTATACATTCTTGTTTTAATATGTCTCCAAGACCATTTATATTCCATGATAGAAAATTTAGGCTATGCGACACCCCTTTATCCTATTCCACCTCACTTAGACCTCCATCTTCAACCATATCTTCCCTATACCACTGGGAGGGGCCTGCGGGACTACTTCTTTGACTCCAGTTACCCCATAAGTTATCGTTAACTGAGTTATTAACTACTACATTCAAGGTACTCCCTCCTTCTTCTTTATCCTCCCAAAGCCTCACCTGTCTCTTACCAAGACCTGCATGACATTTGAGGAAGCTGCTTCCTGGATGGCAATATCCCTTTAGTTCTCTCTCTGTGATTATCTCACTCACTGGGGATGGGGCCCACACGCATCCATGAGCACTCCGCAGTCCTCAGATGCCTCTCCCTCCAAAACCCCTTCCCTTGCCTCACCTGCAACCCCCCCTCCCAGAAGCTCTTCCTCTGTGAGCTTGGCCTCTTCCCCACCGATACATCTGACACGAAGTCCAGGCAGAAGAGGCGACCACCACACAAAGAGGGGAGTGCCCCTCACACCCGGACACCCTCCCCCAGGCACAGGCAAGCTGAGGACCCCATTCAAAAGTCCCCCCGGACCAGGAAGGGCAAGACCCCACCACCACCACCACGCAGCTCCACCACACAGTCTCTCTCCTCCATCCCCCAGGCCACCACTCCACAGGTTCCACCGCCACACCCTGCCCCAGGTTCCCCCACACACCGATACCGCATCCCCAAACTGATTAGGCCCTCCCCCCTATCACTTGCTCTTCTACCCCCAACCCAGACACTCAGCCTGTTTGTGACACTGGTGTGGAGACCGGGTCCCCCCCCTCTGTCCTGCCCACCTCATCTGCCCCCCCTTCCACTCCCTTGGAGTCATGCACTGCAGTGGAGTCCACAGCCACCCCGTCTGACTCGGGCACTGCAGTGCGGACCCAGTCCACTCCATCTGACCGGCCCACTGCAGTGGTTGCAGCACCCACACCATCTGACTCGTGCCCTACAGTGGTGCCGGCCCCCACTGAGTCAGACACCTCCACTGCAGTTGCCGGTGACATTGCTGCACCCACCACCCCTTCACTGCCTCCTTCTGGCATCCCCTGATCCTGTCCCTGCGTTGCCTGGCCTGCCCCTTGTATGCCCCTCCGAGGGTGATGTCCCCTGTCCGTACCAGTGCAGGCAAGCAATGGGTGACAAGTTGTCACATATCACCCTGTTGGGACTGTGTATTTGGATTGGCCATTGGCCTTAGTTTCTTTTGGACTTGAATTTTTACTTTAACATTTGCTGAATAAAGCCTCTTTTTGTTTACTTGTTGTTTTTCTTTGGATGTACATGATGCAGATGAGTATCATCATGCATTTGCAGTTGTAATAGTGTTCAGACCATGAAAATGAAGTGTTGCTGTGATGGACTCCATGTGGTCCATGGGATATGTGTCCTAATGTAGTCTGGATCTATAGCATCCTTTGCTGCAGTCTGAGGGTGTAATGTTCAGCATTTGACACAGGGATGTACGTTTTGCATTTGTAAATTAACATCTTTGGCTTACACTGATGCACATCTGGTGGGCTTACCACTGTTCAATGTTTCTATTTCCCTGACTGTGTGCCCATCTCCACTGGACATGCAGTTTAGCACATCAATGTTGAAGGACTCATCTGTGTATACAGTGCAACTTGCTTGACACGTGTTTTGGGTGTATGCAGATGACTGACGTGACACTCCCGTACCCAGGCTGATGTGAGCAGAGCCTTCAGTGTGTTGTAGTTGTTGACTCACTGACCAGGTGTTCAGCTGACATGTTTGAGTCGTGCACAGACAAGGTTTGGCAAACCGGACCTTCCACAGGAGTGGGGTGCCCTCATGGCAGTGTGTAATCCCGTGACATTGGCTGGGCCCGTGTTGTGTGTTGTGTGAGCATGTCTGTGTGTGTTCCCTTCCCTTTTCCTACACAGGCTGTGTCCCTAGGGATGTTCCTGTTTGTGATGCTTGCTGAGTTGTCCTGTGTTCATCCAGCATCTTGGACCTGGTTTCTCCGGGATGTGGGTGCATGGCAAACTAATGTTCATCAGGTTGTCATCCCTAGTTGTCTTTGCTGTCAGGGCTGGGGATGTGGACAAACGCAGATGGGACACAGTCAGGATTCCCCTTGGCACTTGTTGGTTACACAAGTCATGTAATTTACAGTTTGTGGTAGCTTTCAGTGATTGTGACACGTTGTGTGTGTGACTGCTGCCACTCCTCAGGGTCAGAGCTGCAATTTTGGAAGTTGTCTATGTGTGTTCTTTGTGGGTGACCTTGGCTTCTTCATTGGTGTGTGACTGTGGCCGGGATCCCATTGATTGGGGTGGATTTCACATCATGCCCATGTACGGCGTACTGTGCAGTATGTCAAACATTCACAAGTCTTGTTGACTGGCCATGTGTGATGGGTTTCTGCACCTTATTTCCCACCACCACCCCTGGGATTGTCATGGGTGCATGTGCAATGTCACCAGTCCATGTGAGCTTCACTGCTGCACATTGGTGGAGATCAAGGTGTGTGGTGTTGAGTGTGTGCAAATGAGAGTTGTTGCACGGCTAGACCCCTACCTCCATATTGGCCTTGGCTGACAGGCCGTGCTGATTGATTTGTGCTTGTGTAGGTGTGATGGTAGTTTGTTGCTCAGGACACATGACTGTGGTTCACAGTGTGAACGACATCTAGCTTTGTCATCACAGTGGGATTATCATGCAGGCCAGTGTCACCACAATGTGGGGTCCCTGGGGGTAGTGCTGTGGTGGGTCTGTCTCTTGCTGTGTTAGTTGCTGTTCCTACAAGCTTGTGTGACATGTGTAATTTAGGCTCCCTCTCATTTAACAATGCCTGATTGCCCACATAGGGGAATCCGATCCATGAGTTACTTTTGTGTGGCACTGTATACACATCTGTGTAATTGGGATTCAGGCCTCCTCATGTGTTGTGTGGTTGCACACCCCCCCATCACCTGTTGTGTTTGATATGCAGTGTGAGGCTGCCTGTTTGTGTTTGTGCATCTGCACCACTGCATTGACATATCTTTAGTGTGCCATTGGCTATATGTTGTTTGGTGGATTTCCCCTGCTGTCCCTGGGACGCCTAGGTCATCAGTCAGCACAATGATCATGGTTTGTATGTCCCATTGCTGCCATGGTATGGTATTTGTTCAACTCACATCTACAGTCTCCACAGGATATCTACATTTGTGTGTCCATTGGTGCAGATATGTGGGTCTGCATTATGATGGTCACTTCTGTCATTGTGTAATTGATGAATGTTGACAATGTCAGCCCCCATGGGTGATGTTTGTCTGCACATGGCCAAAGGTATGTCTTATTTGCACTGCACTGTTTGCCTCACCCAATCTATGTTGCTATGGGACACAAGCACTACTTTGCCACTGATGTGTTTGTTGTTCTGTGACCAGGAATCATCCATGCTGTTTGGCAGTTGCAGATTTTTCCATGACAACACTTACCTTTTGGTCACTGTGAAGATGTGGGTTTAGACCCCATTGCCACAATGTTCAATTGGGCTTCAGCTATGGACCCCACACTTACATTTTGGTCACTGTGATGATGGGGGTTTAGACCCCATTGCCACATTGTTCAAAATGTGCTTCAGCTATGGACCCCACACTTACATTGTGGTCACTGTGATGATGGGGGTTTAGACCCCATTGCCACATTGTTCAAAATGTACTTCAGCTATGGACCCCACACTTACATTTTGGTCACTGTGATGATGGGGGTTTAGACCCCATTGCCACATTGTTCAAAATGTGCTTCAGCTGTGGACCCCACACTTACCTTTTGGTCACTGTGATGATGGGGCTGTAGACCCCATTGCCACAGTGGTCATGGTCTGCTTGCATTGTGGAGGCCACACACATTTAT
Source organism: Calotriton arnoldi (assembly GCA_963921515.1). Lineage (NCBI taxonomy): Eukaryota > Metazoa > Chordata > Amphibia > Caudata > Salamandridae > Calotriton > Calotriton arnoldi. The sequence goes on from CAWUFW010012042.1 coordinate 22,316, forward strand.
GTGTGACACATGTGATAGGGGGTCACATTGTATGTTCAATGTCATGTTCAGTGTTGTAGGCATTTGACACAGACTACACACGCTTGTCATGATGTTGGGGGGATGTCTTTTTCTGACATTCCTTATGTTGGAGTATGCTGGTTGTGTCATGCATTACCCGTCCTATGAGTATGGGTGGTGGTAGTGGTAGGCATCCAGGCCCCCCTGAGTAGGGGTGGTGGTAGTGACAGTCATCCAGCCCCCTTGAGTAGGGGTGGTGTTGGTGGTAGGCATCCAGGCCCCCATGAGTAGGGGTGGTGGTAGTGACAGGCATCCAGCCCCCTGAGTAGGGGTGGTGTTGGTGGTAGGCATCCAGGCCCCCTGAGTAGGGGTGGTGTTAGTGGCAGGCATCCAGCCCCCTATGAGTGGGGATGGTAGTAGTGACAGACATCCAGCCCCCTGAGTAGGGGTGGTGGTAGTGGTAGGCATCCAGGCCCCCATGAGTAGGGGTGGTGGTAGTGACAGGCATCCAGCCCCCTGAGTAGGGGTGGTGTTGGTGGTAGGCATCCAGGCCCCCCTGAGTATGGGTGGTGTTAGTGGCAGGCATCCAGCCCCCTATGAGTGGGGATGGTAGTAGTGACAGGCATCCAGCCCCCCCTGAATAGGGGTGGTGGTAGTGGTAGGCATCCAGGCCCCCATGAGTAGGGGTGGTGGTAGTGACAGGCATCCAGCCCCCCCTGAGTAGGGGTGGTGTTGGTGGTAGGCATCCAGGCCCCCATGAGTAGGGGTGGTGGTAGTGGTAGGCATCCAGCCCCCCATGAGTGGGGTTGGTGGTTGTGGTAGGCATCCAGGCCCCCATGAGTAGGGGTGGTGGTAGTGGTAGGCATCCAGGCCCCCATGAGTAGGGGTGGTGTTGGTGGTAGGCATCCAGCCCCCTGAGTAGGGGTGGTGGTAGTGGTAGGCATCCAGCCCCCATGAGTAGGGGTGGTGGTAGTGACAGGCATCCAGGCCCCCTGAGTAGGGGTGGTGTTGGTGGTAGGCATCCATCCCCCTATGAGTGGGGATGGTAGTAGTGACAGGCATACAGGCCCCCCTGAGTAGGGGGGTGGTGGTAGGCATCCAGGCCCCCATGAGTAGGGGTGGTGGTAGTGGTAGGCATCCAGGCCCCCCTGAGTAGGGGTGGTGGTAGTGTTAGGCATCCAGGCCCCCATGAGTAGGGGTGGTGGTAGTGACAGGCATCCAGCCCCCCTGAATAGGGGTGGTGTTGGTGGTAGGCATCCAGCCCCCCCTGAGTAGGGGTGGTGTTAGTGGCAGGCATCCAGCCCCCTATGAGTGGGGATGGTATTAGTGACAGACATCCAGCCCCCCCTGAGTAGGGGTGGTGGTAGTGGTAGGCATCCAGGCCCCCATGAGTAGGGGTGGTGGTAGTGACAGGTATCCAGCCCCCCCTGAGTAGGGGTGGTGTTGGTGGTAGGCACCCAGGCCCCCCTGAGTAGGGGTGGTGTTAGTGGCAGGCATCCAGCCCCCTGTGAGTGGGGATGGTAGTAGTGACAGACATCCAGCCCCCCCTGAGTAGGGGTGGTGGTAGTGGCAGGCATCCAGCCCCCTATGAGTGGGGATGGTAGTAGTGACAGACATCCAGCCCCCCCTGAGTAGGGGTGGTGGTAGTGGTAGGCATCCAGGCCCCCATGAGTAGGGGTGGTGGTAGTGACTGGCATCCAGCCCCCCCCTGAGTAGGGGTGGTGTTGGTGGTAGGCATCCAGGCCCCCCTGAGTAGGGGTGGTGTTAGTGGCAGGCATCCAGCCCCCTATGAGTGGGGACGGTAGTAGTGACAGACATCCAACCCCCCTGAGTAGGGGTGGTGGTAGTGGTAGGCATCCAGGCCCCCATGAGTAGGGATGGTGGTAGTGACAGGCATCCAGCCCCCCTGAGTAGGGGTGGTGTTGGTGGTAGGCATCCAGGCCCCCTGAGTAGGGGTGGTGTTAGTGGCAGGCATCCAGCCCCCTATGAGTGGGGATGGTAGTAGTGACAGGCATCCAGCCCCCCTGAGTAGGGGTGGTGGTAGTGGTAGGCATCCAGCCCCCATGAGTAGGGGTGGTGGTTGTGACAGGCATCCAGCCCCCTGAGTAGGGGTGGTGGTAGTGGTAGGCATCCAGCCCCCCATGAGTAGGGGTGATGGTAGTGGTAGGCATCCAGGCCCCTATGGGTGTGTGTGGCATTGGTGATTGCCATCCCGCCCCTGTGGTTCTGCTGTTGCTAGTGTTCGTCATCTCTGCATCCCTATGTGTGTGTGACATATGTCGTGTACGTGTCGTTTGTTTGTGTTGTGGGTGTTTGACTTACCACCTGCGCCGTACGCGTCCGTACCGCTTCCGGTAATAGATGTAGAATATTGGTAGGACCTGCGCGATGGGATTCATGGTTGTGTCATCTCGTTCGTGTTTCTCGTGGCTTCGACTCGTACTCGTCGCTGGCTTGTTCGTCTCGTAGCCGTGAATCGTCTTGTGGCACGAATCGGAGCTTATGTGCAGCTCTCCCGGATGCTCTGACGTGCCGGACGTAGCGACGGGTTCGGCGCGTACGGAAGGCGCATCGTACTAGTCCGGCTGGAAGGTGCTGTATATTTGCTTCCGTGCGACTCGATTCGGCATTTACGGATCCGGCTCGGGCGGGGAACAGGAGCTGGAATGGGTACGTACGGCTGGGTCGGGATCTGGGCAGTTATGCGCATCGTACTTGCTCGTTCGGACGAATGTTCGAATCGGTCGGGAAACACGCGTTCAACTTGTTTTTTTTCCGGGCGAATAGTGTTAGGTGCGCATCCGGCCGAGATCGGAATTGACCCCATAGAAGTGTAAAAAAGTAAAAACAAGATAACAGGCTTTTTCCATCTATGCACCTAGGATCTGGAACATCATCCCTGTATCCATCAGGACCTGCCCAAATGCTGCTCCGATATAGGGAAGACTTGAAGAATCAACTCATTAAGAAGCACTACATCACAATGCATTTGCAACCCTTTCCAGTTACTCATTGACTGTCTGCAAGTCTTTGGCCATGCACAGCATTCCGCTGCCTTTTGCCTAGGTTTGCACTAAAGAGCATACATACATACACAGAAGTTTTGTTGCAGTTTATATAAGAACTCAGCGAATGGTCCTCGAGATGGGCCCACCATCAGTTATGTGATTGGTGGCATAGATTTCACATTATCTGACATTCATGCTTATTTCTTCCATTATTAATTATTGGCGCACATGAAAATGCTAATGCTGGGAGTTTTTCAGAGCCATGACTTCTGCTATTGGGAAGAATAACAAAATGGATGGGCTTCAATAAAAGGGAGTACTATTCTTCAGGGTAAAAACTCAAATTATCTCTCATCTTTTGCAGAGAATACTCCATGCTGTTTGTAAAGTGGATGTCAATCTAAGAGGGCACATAACTATTCAGTTTCTGAATCCCCAATGACAGCAACAGAGAAAGGCGCCTGCCATGTTTTTGCCCCGTCCCACTCCCTATTTCTAATGTATTTTCCTTTCCAAGGTTCTTAGAAATATCCTCTTTGTTGAGATCTGCCCAATAGAAGTAAGGGCACTTTAGTCGGCCATTCTGCAGCTTAATTGTATTAATGTCATTGCCATTTCTATGCTAGTTTACTTCCTGTGTGTATGTTTGGCAATTATACATTTGAACCTATTTACAAAGCGGTAGAACACTGTCCTGTGGAAGGAGTAATGGTTGCAAGGAAAGCAATAGCAATATCCTGCTTTTATGTGGATCGGTATACGATCCCATTCCCTTTTTTAGGTCACTACTTGTTTCAGCTCTTACTGATGTTAATATATGTAAAAATGAAAAGGTACCCATGCCAGCAGCAGTCGCTGATCCCTTAGTGACAGCGATAACTAAACTCTTCACACTGTTTGCTTCAATGAAATCATTATGTATACAATTTCAAGAGTCAGCCTAAAATCACCAGCAGTGCAACGAGAGCATGCGCGCGCATGCTCAACCGGAACAATAATGAAAAACCGGGACATTTCTGTGTTTAACCCGGACACTGTTTGAAAACCAGGACATTTCATTCACTTGGAGAAAAGTGTTGGGACACCAGGACACTTTTCCAAAAACGGGGACCGTCCGGGGAAAACCGGGACGTCTGGTCACCCTACTTTAAGTGGGCCGGGTCTCACCGGTGCAGAGCACCGGCAGTTTTTTAAAGGGGGCCTCGAAACGGGTCTCTATCGGGCTCTGTTTTATGCCCTGGCACTTTTTTTCCGGACTGCAGTGACATCAGACTGCTGTCACTGCAGTCCGGAAAAAAACGGAGCGCCTGTGCCAGGGCACAAAACAGCCCGATGGAGACCCATTTCGAGACAGCAGGCACATCCTGTGTGCCTGCTCACACTGCTCACTTCTCACTAGTGGAGAAGTTACGGCATGACGTCATGCCAGGTGAGCGTTGTAGGGGAAGGGAAATCCTTTAAAGAGAGTCATTTTCTCTCTGGATTTCCCTTCTCTTTTTGAAACTCAGGAGCAGCAACATTGTCGTGGTGTCACCAGGGCTTAAGTGGAAGCTTTTTCAATATTATATACAAGCCATAGTTGCTGCTCATTTATCTTATGCAACTAATAACCATTGACAAAGCCAATAGTCTTGACTTCTCGTAGGTATGATGTTACTTGTTCTATCATATATCGAGATGCAATGACAGAAACAGCAAAATACAATTCGGGCAGCACACTATGCTAAGCACAGATTTTTAGCTTAGGTGTTTTTAAGCCACGCCCTTAATTACATTGGCCATGCCCCTTTCAGAGACCTCCAGTTTTTTCATCCCACTTAAAGCCCTGGTTATACAGGGTCGGAGTACTGGTCTATAGGGCAATCGGGCATTGCCTGCTGGGCTGGCCTGTCAGGTCAGTGTGTGGGCTATTTTTTTAGCTGTTTTGGGGCCTGTTTTGAAGTCTGCTGGGCCTTTTATAGGGCTGAGCCTACAAGAGCATGCGCTAGCGCATGGGTCTCTCTTGCAAGACAATATTGTATACAACAAGGGCTTGGAGCCCACCCGTTGCTTACCATTTGCTAGGCTTCGCGTCACTCTCATTTGTAGCCTCCTCAATTGGCCACTGCAGGCGAAAAGTGATTTCCAGTCATTTCTGTGGAGCAGAGATCAAGCACAGATTGATTCAGGTTAATCCGTGCCCATCCACTGCTCCTGACATGATAGAGGTACTATTTCTTCCACCCCGCCCAGTGCCTGCTGTTCTCTCCATAGCACTTGAATTTATTTATTGTTACATCCCCCTTCAAAGTTGTCCCTGCACCATCCCCCTGAAAAGTTGGAAAAAAACACTATGACACTGGCCGCGTCATAGCACTTTTCTTTTTATGTCACCATTCTTTACATTGCCAGCTATTGCATGACACTACTTACATGTTTTCATGCTCACAATGAGCAATGTTTTGTTCCTTAAAACTAAATATACTCAACACATGTTTGGCATTAACACCAGGATATTATGCGATAACAGCTTTATTACAGTTTTATTTTTTCAAAGGAATCTGTTCCCCTTTATAGCTTCCAACATGCTGATAGGCGACAGCACAGTTTGAAGACACTGGTCGTCTGTCGACTTCCTGATCTGTTGCACTCTCGCAAAAGCAGTGGAAGTTCTCTGAAAAGTGACTGGTCATTGTGTGGACCAGTTAATTCTGTGATACTTTCTGCAGATTAGAAGATAAGTGTGAGAGTCGATCCTTTGCAGATAATAGTTGCTCACAAGCAATCTCCAATGAGTTCTTGGCCTCAGTAGACCATATCTTAAGTGGCTTGAGGCCTTTGTCATCTTAAACCCCAGTATTAGAGAATTGTCAGTGAAGACAAAATGTAGTTTTATGGCCATCTGTCCCATAGGCCTCAATGAGCGGGGCTTTCAAGTCAAATGGAGGAAACACAACTCTGCTGCTCACTGTTGGTGGCAATTGAGAGTTTTAAATTACAATGATGGATAAAATAAGGGAAACAACATTTAGGCGCTCATTACGAGGGCTGACAGCTATCGCTGCAGGATGGAGACCGGCCGACAGGTAGCCTGCGGCTCCACCCACCATATTACGATCCCATCAGCGTGAGGGCGGTCGGAAAGATGCCTTTTCCAATTGCGGCTTGTGCTGTGGCCCGGAAAAAGGCCACAGCACAAGATGCAATTAGAAAAGGCACTGCCCATCTCTGAGCTTGCCACATCACACATAGTTATATATCCCATCCTTCCAGCCCTTCATTATTGGCTTGCTCATCCATTGTCAGCTTGCTCCTCAGCCCCTCGCTACTGCCCTCCATTATCTGTTTACCCATCCCCTCCCACCTGCAGTTGTCTGTGTATTTCCCCATCTAATTCCACCCTTGTTTCTCCATGTGCTCCCTCAGTACCACCCACTCACCCTCCATTGCCAGTATTTCCCCAGCCCCCCTCCTTCATTGTCAACATGCTGCCCCAGACCCTCCCACCCACCCACACCCCATTGTCAGCTTACTGCCACAGCCCCTCATTGCCCCCTCCATTGCCAGCTTGATGCTCCCGCCCCTCTACTCACCCTCCATTGTTAGCTTGCTGCTCCATCCACTCCCACCCACCCTCCATTGTCAGCTTGCTTCCTTAATCCTTCCAGTCCAACCTCTGATGTTTGTGTCCCTCCCCAGCCCCTAACGCCCACCCTCTGTTGTCTGTGCTTTACCATTGTCTCTCGAATGTCCTCTCCCTCTCCCTTTCTCCATGTTGCTTCGTACCCCAGACCACTCCCTTGTTTTAAAAAAATATATATATTTTTCAAAGAGCATTTGGGATGACCATGTCATACAGCTTTAAAAAAAATTCTTATTCATACTGCACAGCAGACGAGCTGCTGTACAGCATGAATAAAATCACCACCAAAGCTAATAACTCTTCTAGGCGAGACCTATTGGCTTTGCCAATGCTTGTTTAATGTTAATTTCCCTGATATTAAAACAAGCATTGCCTGCAGCAAGCTCAAGTCCATGAAGAATTCCATACTGTGCAAAACACTTATACAGCGTGTCTTTAAAAGTTAAAAACTGCCCCTATTTGAAAACATAGGCCACTGTTTTAGATTTCTAATTTAATAGGTGCACAGACAGAATATCGAGTTTTAAATGTCGACATACACAAATATCGAGTTGGAAATATCGTGATGTAGAACTATCGACAGCAAGAATATCGTGGTCAAGAATATCAACTTGGAGGTAAGAAATATAGGGGTCCATTACGATGACTGGCGGATGCACCTCCGCGATGCTGGCGGTGGGAGAAAACGCTGTTTTCCGCCCGTGAGCAGCGGTGCACCCGTCCGCCATATTACAATGGCCAAACCCAGCCCATTGTCCGTCCGCCGCGGTCCTATGTGCACCGCCAGCCAAACGCGCCCGCCACCGTGGCGGAGACAACCAATCGAGAGCCACCGCCGTGCGCGATGACGTCCCTCCCTCCGTACAAATTAGGATGTGCGGAACAGCCAGGCCCACCGCAGCGGAGAAGCCGGCCATTCTGAGCATATGGAAGCACCATAGCGGAGCACCAAATCGATACCTGGAGCCGACCGCCATGGACCCTGCACTACACGTCTACCCGGCGCTGTACAGGTACACCTACAGCAAGCCATGGACCGTCGCGGACGCCGACGCAGGTACGGCATCACACAACTCCGATAACAAACACAACCCACAAATACTTGTCCGATGTAAGGTGCCTGCCCCCACCAGACACCCTTGTGGGAACAGGAACACAACCACAGGTGTAGCCACATATGTCCCACCTGCCACAAGGCCACCCCTCCACACCCAGGCCACCATGTCCGCGACCCGGAAATAATGCCCAGTCCACATGACCGCAGCGGTGAATCCGCGAGAACAAATGCACACAATGTAGTAGCCTGGGCCAGCGCTAGGCAGGGGCAGTGCCCAAAGTACACAGGGCAACACCTCCACACCCCACACACTAGGCCCACCCACACCATGAAGGGACATGCCACGTGAGCTCCCTGTGCCCCCACATGCCCAAAAAGCAGACAGGTGAACACACACACTGCACCACACAACAAACAACTAGTGAGACAGCCACATCAGATGTGGCTGCAGAGTAACACACAGCATACAAGCACTGGGCCAGGGGAACACACACACCACAACAACACCACACTCATGGCAAGTAAACTGAGTACAAGCACAAAATAAACACACACAGACAATGAACAAACACACCAATAGACACACAGCCTGCCAAGTCACACAGACATACCCCACACTGACACACAGCAACAAACACAGACCACATGCCAACAGCAATGTAGGACAACAAATAGGCAACTCAAAGTCAGATGCACACAAATGGAATGGCAAGGAGCTGAACACCAAAAATGGGTACATCACATGCAAGGGAAGGAACACATTACATCCACCCCGCCCAAAAACTCACACATGGCAGTCACAGTGAGTGAAGTCAAACCACAGTCACCTCACTGCAACAACTCAGGGAGAAAGCAAGGCAACCCATGAATAGGCACAGGGATGACAGGAAGGGTATGAAGTCCAACCCTGACCAGCCACACATCTGAATCCAAATACATCACAGGAGTATGTCAGCAGCACAACACACAGGGCCCATTGCAACACTCCATGACAGTCAAACACAAGTATGAACCTTCACACAACCCCCACACTCATCACACCAGCAGCACACAACACCAGTGACAAACACACAGAAGCTTGCCAATAATATCCAGTCAAGACACTGACAATCAAACACACCCCCTGGGTGGTATCCACAAACATCACACACACACACAGGTATGGCAGTACCACAGTACGCACAAAAACAACAGTCAAACACTGAACACAAGCAAAACACACATACAGAACTACTACAACAACAGACAAGACCTGTGCAGCTAAACAGTGCAAATCCAATGGGAGCACAGACACAACAGGAGTACACAACCACATCAGCCACAACACATGCACAGGCAAAGATATAAACATGCTACAACAGCCAAACATCAGGGGGTGCACAACAGGCAAGGACAAGGCAACATCAACTCACAGCACTGCATGCACACCAAGCCTGTGTGTGCACAACACACATACCAGTTACAAACAGAGATGAGTGACACACCATGAACACACACAACAACAATCTAAACATCACACACACAACGACACACCCAGGAAGTCAATCAGTCCACAGCAAACACACATACTACCAAGCCAACACACACAGATGCACCAGTCTGGGACACAAAAGTTGAAACAACATGATCAGAGGAAACAAGACATTGGCAATGTTGAAGTGGAAAATAGAGCATGTGTCACAGTAAACAATACCCACACAGTAACCCTTTATTTAGCAAGGACACTGACAAGGCAGACAACAGGAGTAAATATCTTCTTTTTATTTACATTTCACAAAGTCATGCAGCAAAAGTCAGACAAGAGCAAGGCCAGTGGCCAGGACACAGTGCAGGTGAGGTACATGAGAAGCTGCACAGGCTAGGGGCAAACAGCAGTGAACAGCAAGGCCAGTGGCCACTCCAAAGTGCAGGTGAGGTACATGAGAAGCTGCACAGGCAAGGGGCAAACAGCAGTGAACAGCAAGGCCAGTGGCCAGTCCAAAGTGCAGGTGAGGTACATGAGAAGCTGCACAGGCAAGGGGCAAACAGCAGTGAACAGCAAGGCCAGTGGCCAGTCCAAAGTGCAGGTGAGGGACATGAGAAGCTGCACAGGCAAGGGGCAAACAGCAGTGAACAGCAAGGCCAGTGGCCAGTCCAAAGTGTAGGTGAGGGACATGAGAAGCTGCACAGGCAAGGGGCAAACAGCAGTGAACAGCAAGGCCAGTGGCCAGTCCAAAGTGTAGGTGAGGGACATGAGAAGCTGCACAGGCAAGGGGCAAACAGCAGTGAACAGCAAGGCCAGTGGCCACTCCAAAGTGCAGGTGAGGGACCTGACATCCAGCACTGGGAATGTGTGGTACAGTACCCTGCCATGGTCAGCAACACACTCAGGGCATAAAAAATGGGCAGTCCATGGTACCACTGTGGGAGAGACATGTGTGTGTGAGGGTGACCAACACTCAGACTTGGCTGGCAGTATGACTGGGAGGTGGCTGTCTGTTGGGGCCAGTTGGGGTACTGGCTCGGGGAGAGAGAGGCCCAGCTGGGGTAGAGCCATCAGTGTTCTGGGAAGCCTGAGGGCTGCTAGGTCCAGGTGTGGTAGAGCCAGCAGTGGTTTGGGAAGCCGGAGGGCTGCTAGGACCAGGTGGGGTGGTGGCACGTGGAGGTGGACTCATGCTTGCATGAGACCCAGTGTGTGTGGGAGAATTTGGAGGGGTTCCCTTCCGCTTCTTGGGGATTTGATATGGCTTCCCTGGGATTAATGCCAAGTGGGGTGCATACAACAGGCACACTCGTCACAGAAGCTGGCTCATGTGCAGATGCTGGTCCCCCCTCTGGGGACGTGCTGGATTCTTTGGGACGCTTGGCCCCGGATTGCCTCTGCCCCTGCATCACCTATTTACCCGGTGTCCCCCCTACAGTGGCCTCCTTACCCTGCTTCACAGGGCTCTGGATGGGAGTAGATGTTGTGGGTAAACTTTCCTTGGAGTTCTTCTTACGTGTACCCTTGGCAGGCACCTGTTTGCCACTGGGCACGGAAACTGTGTGCTTGTCTCTGCGAGACACTTTTGGGACAGGTGAGTCCTTGGCTGGGGATGCCTCTGAGGCATGTGAGCCTGAGGCCTGCTCCTTGCCATCCTTGCCCTGGGTGTGGCCTGAAGTGCTTTTGCCTCTGCGCTCTGGTGTGGGTTTACCTTTCTGTGGGGATGGTGTCTGCGGCCTGGACTGCTTGGGCTGCTGCTGCCATGTGCTGCGTGTGCTGTATCTGTCCCTTGATGTCTGGGGTGTGTAGTCACTATCATCAGATGCGGCCACTGGCAGGGTGGTGGGCCCAGGGACTGGAGCTGGACTATGGGATTGGGCAAGTTGAATGGCTGCTGTCACTGCAGAGGAGAGAGACTGTACAGTACGGTGTAGCCCACCCACGTCGGAATGAACGCCCTCCATGTAAGCCACCACCTGTGCCAATTTTTTGTCATGGTCCTGGAAGGCATTGAGGAGAGCTGTCTGACCCACACACAGCTGGCGCAAAAGCTCCACAGACTCAGCACTGATTGCAGCAGGGGGGACAGGGGCAGGGGCAGCGGTTCCTGGGGTGAAGGACACTCTTCCCTTTTTCGTGGTGCGAACACGGGCAGCAACAGTGGGAGTAGCAGGGAGGGTGGGCACTGAACGATGTGTGGTGGACGAGGAGGCCGAGTCCCCGTTTCCCTCTGCAGAAAACATAGAAGCGTCACTGCCATCGTCAGATGACGTAGAGGTCTGCGTCTCTGGCTGTGAGTCCTCTAGGAGACTACGGTCCCCTCTGATGCGCTGGTGACATCCGTGTCACTATGCTGGTGTGCAGCAGTTGTGCTTGATGCCTCACCACTGGTGTCCGTCCCCTGTCCTTCCGTGCCCATGTGAGATGCTGCATGAGAGAGAGATAGAGGTCGGATCAGTACATTTGCTTAAAAGATTACAAATATCTGCAAGGGAAGCATCACTAATGATGAACAATCATCCATGTTGGCCAACACCATGGGCAGTAACACTGTGCAACCTCAATCCAAACATCGAAATTACCGTGGCATAATGCAAACATGGCATAATTCACCCATGTGATGGACACACAGCCAATTAGCCTGTTGGTGGCTTCAGCTCACCAGACACACATATCCCTCTGTGCACACCTAGGGCCCTGAGGGGTAAAAGATACTGATCACAACATGTTGCCACTGTCACATCTTGAGCCACCAGAAGTGTCCAACACAGAGACAGACTCAAACATATCCACACACAATGGCCATGAGCACATGCCATCCACCATGTCGTATCTTGGGGCACAACTACAGTTGCACATTGTTGTTAGATGTGTAGCCAGCACCAATCTGACGTCAGGCAATGCACACATTGATGATGGCACACTCAGATCATGCACTCAGCTTGACCCTGACATGGGATGTCCGTGACGACACCAATGAAGATGATACCAGAAGGCCACAACTACAAATATGAACTCAAGGGCCATTACACCAATGACATGGGAAGGTACATGTCGGGGGAATGCATGACTACTGCACCCAACACCACGGCCACTTACACGCCATTGCATCACACTAGCAACATCACAGCCCTGCACTGGCCCAGGCTTGGAGCACATGCAGCCAAACAACACCCAAAGTCACACTCACAGAATACTCACCACCAGCTTGCTGCCGATGCCCCTTCAGACGTGCATCCAGTTCAGGCTGCGTCACAGCTAAAATGCGTGCCTTTAGTGGTGTCATGCTGCGCCGCGCCAACCTGCCGGACCGAGGGATCAGCCCCAGTGTCATCTAGGCCACGTTCCTGCTCAGCCGGCAGATGTCAACCCACCTCTTGTGACAATGGGAGCGCCGTCTGTTTGAGACACCCAGTGCACGCACCTTGCATGCAATGGCCCTCCACACGGCCTTGCGCTGGTTGACTTTGAGCTGCAGACATGGGAGAAAAGAGGGTGCAATAATCAGTGTAACCTAACACCATTTCACAGTGCAGGAGCATGACACAGACTCATACCAACTTCAGCCCTAACTTCAACAGAGACAACAAATCTGCGACATTCAAACATCATCATGTGTGAAATACACATTAATGCATGCAGGTATGAGGGTGGACGCAGTACATGCCTATCTCAAAGCCATGCAGGATGCCAGCAGAGAGCAAAATGTGTATGCTGACCACATCTACTGCAAGTTTCTGGGAATACCAAGACACGCAGGACATTACTGCATATGTCACTGTGCCCAAAACTGCGCAGCCCTCAAAGCACTTGCCCTTAAACTGCCACACTGTGTCATGGAGGTCAGATTGAGGGGCATGACCTCACAAACGCAAACCCTCATCACAAGGCCTGTCGTTTGCAATCTACACCTCTGCAATGGCTCATTGACGGAGAGTCAAGAGGAAAAGCACAGATTTGACACTCTGTACATTCAGTGTTGTGTCACTGTCTGATTGGGCAGTCAATGTGCAGGCCATTTGGGGTCACACAGAGGTCCAACGTGGGACATCTCATCTTTTACATGGAGGGACTATTTGGAAACACAAACAGTGCCAACACATGCGAGTATGTGCACATGCTGGTGGTGATGGAAGGGTCTGGGCACAAGAATGTTGGAATGTACAGTGTCATAGGTGATTGAGCAACAAGAGTGTCACCCTGGGGGACTGAGGTCCTGTGCATAGTGCAGAACTAGAGATGAGGCACATATTGAGTCAGAAACAATGCCCTAACTACCCTCTGGACAACGACACTAGCTAAGGCCACAGATGTGCCTGTGAAGGACATCAGGGACACACAAAGACATTCAGACTGAAAATCACTGTCCTGACTCCTGAATTGAAAAGGTGCAGCCACACTGTATGTCTGACAAGACATCACATTTCCCTCACATCTGGATGTGCATGCAGGCAAACGTGTGGAATAGGCTAAACACACATTCCCCCTGGAAACAGCATGCTAGGCAGTGCATGTCCCAACCCCACTCTCTCACGCACATACTGCAGCAGATCAACTCCATGTGTGCCCCCCCTACACTCTCACTCACACCCTGAGATACTTACCATGACATTTGGCGCACCATCTAGCCTTGGATACTGGGTGAGCACCTCGTCCACCAGGACCTCCAGTTCCTCGGGGGTGAAGGGAGTGGCACGGATCTTCTCAGTCCTCGCCATCACTGTGGGCAGGAGACAGCAGCAGCGGCAGTTGGTGGTGAGGGGTCTCAGGCAGCAGTCCCTGGAGGCAGCAGCAGGTGAGGGCTCTCAGGCAGCAGTCCCTGGAGGCAGCAGCAGGTGAGGGGTCTCAGGCAGCAGTCCCTGGAGGGAGCAGCAGGTGAGGGGTCTCAGGCAGCATCCCTGGAGGCAGCAGCAGCTGAGGGGTCTCAGGCAGCAGTCCCTGGAGGCAGCAGCAGGTGAGGGGTCTCAGGCAGCAGTCCCTGGAGGCAGCAGCAGGTGAGGGGTCTCAGGCAGCAGTCCCTGGAGGCAGAAGCAGGTGAGGGGTCTCAGGCAGCAGTCCCTGGAGGCAGCAGCAGGTGAGGGCTCTCAGGCAGCAGCAGGTGAGGGCTCTCAGGCAGCAGGCTCAGTGAGCTGTGGCAATGTGTGGCTCCCTCACACACATATATACCCCTCAGGGCTCGTGTCTGTGGTTCTAAGCTGCTGCAATTGGTGTTCCAGGTCTGCCTCATTCAAATCCATCCAATGACTGCCTCCGCGGTGGCGGAGCACGCCTACCGCGATGGCGGAGCATGCCTACCGCGATTTTCAAACTTGCATCAGGCAACCGCGATTGCGCTTCCCATTGGCTGGCAGGGCATGGTCCATGGCTGTGACACACCGCAGGGGACAGGCGTGCGGTACCGAGGTGGTGCATCTTTCAAGTGCATCCAATTACCGGCCCGTGGTGGCGGAGCACGCCTACCGCGATTTTCAAACTTGCATCAGGCAACCGCGATTGCGCTTCCCATTGGCTGGCAGGGCATGGTTCATGGCGGTGACACACCGCTGGTGGCAGGCGGTAGCTACCGCGATTCCGGGCACATGCATTGCTATGAGTGACCGGGATCTGGGTGGCGGAGCATGCCAACCGCAATTAGACATGGGCATATGCCTATCAATCCCGCCATGGTGTCATGGGCCATGGCGGTGACACACCGCTGGTGGCAGGCGGTAGCTACCGCGATTCCGGGCACATGTATTGCTATGAGTGACCGGGATCTGGGTGTCGGAGCATGCCAACCGCCATTAGACATGTGCATATGCCTATCAATCCCGCCATAGTGTCATGGGCCATGGCGGTGACACACCGCTGGTGGCAGGCGGTAGCTACCGCGATTCCGGGCACATGCATTGCTATGAGTGACCGGGATCTGGGTGTCGGAGCATGCCAACCGCCATTAGACATGTGCATATGCCTATCAATCCCGCCATGGTGTCATGGGCCATGGCGGTGACACCGCTGGTGGCAGGCGGTAGCTACCGCGATTCCGGGCACATGCATTGCTATGAGTGACCGGGATCTGGGTGTCGGAGCATGCCAACCGCCATTAGACATGTGCATATGCCTATCAATCCCGCCATGGTGTCATGGGCCATGGCGGTGACACCGCTGGTGGCAGGCGGTAGCTACCGCGATTCCGGGCACATGCATTGCTATGAGTGACCGGGATCTGGGTGTCGGAGCATGCCAACCGCCATTAGACATGGGCATATGCCTATCAATCCCGCCATGGTGTCATGGGCCATGGCGGTGACACACCGCTGGTGGCAGGCGGTAGCTACGGCGAGGGTGCAGCATGACATTGTTGACTATGGGCGTGACAGTGTTGTTTGAGCACGTTTAAGGCACCAATGGACACATCGTGCTGTGTCAATGTAATGGGTCATATCTGTACTCCAAACAGAGGTCACTTACAAAATATCATGGCACTTGATGGAATTCAAATGGGCTATAGTAAGTAATGACAGCCTAAACTTCATATCTAACACCAAATGCCACACTGAAAGTACTAATGGGGCACATTACTCCTACACAATTTGATATGTGAGCCCACATTTACACACATTTTCATATCTCACCCCCAAAGTTATCCCCAATTTCATATCTCACCCCCAAATTTGGCCCCAATTTCATATCTGATCCCAATATTTACACACATGTCCATGTCTCACACAATATGTCACTATACAGTACATGATTGTACAAACATTACAGCATTAATATCATGACTCACCACATGTGTCACACTGTTGTCTGTTTGGTATCACTTGGTACTGCCTTCATGTAATGTTATTGTTCGCAGTTGCAAATACTACAGTATATGTCCACATGGACATGTGTGTGCTCTACATACTCAAGGATGTTAATTACATCACTGGCACACTTGGCATTCTGTACATCCTTATCATCTTTTCACTTGTATCCCTGCCTATGGGTATGTTTTGTCTCCTTATCTGCCAAATGTCATCACCATTACTTGTGACATTGTGTCTGGTATGTGCTCATGTTGTTCGGCCTGTCATATGTGATTTTGTTACATGTATATTTCCACAGTTGTGAGTATGTTGATAGTGGATTTGATGTGTGTGGTGTGTTACGTTGGTACCCACCAAGGACAGGTGCATTGACCTTGTCCACATGGAGAATGTTGGCTTGGTGAGGGACTGTAGCCAAATGTGGGTCTGGTGCTCACTGACTGTTAAGTTTGACATGGCATCTGTGATCAGTGGAAGGTGACCCACATTTGGCATGGACAGTTCAGCATTGCGTGTGCTTTCATGTGCAGTAAGTGTTTGCAGTTTTGGCAGTGCGCATAATTAGGACACATGTGCAGTGATATTGAACTGACACGTGTGGATAAGCCTGCTATGGTGTGGTAGCCTTTCGGGGACACAAGCTGGTCCTGCGCTGTGTGGGTGAACTGATGGTGCTGTTGACTCAAGCTAATGATGGCATCCAAGACAGGTGAGATATACCTTGATGGGGCTGGCTGTGGAACCCATCTAACTCAGACTTTTGTGGTTCTAATGGTACCAGAGGCCAACAAGTGATGCCCAGCCAGCATCTTTGTCTGCAGAGGAATGTTGAGAGTCCGCTTTGTTGTTCCTGACAGCAGTCGCGGTCCGTGTAGGAGTGCCGGCCGGGCAGTGACGTGGGGCGGGGGAGGGGCAGGGTGGGGGGTAGCAAAGTACGGATTACGGACCAATACAGGTAAGTAAACATTTAAATCAATGAAACGAATTTCGTTGCGCGCGCTGCATCGCATTTGGCGATGCAGCGCTCACAACGAAATTCGTTTTATTGATTTAAATGTTTACTTACCTGTATTGGTCCGTAATCCGTACTTTGCTACCCCCCACCGTGCCCCTCCCCCGCCCCACATCACTGCCCGGCCGGCACTCCTACACCGACCGCGACTGCCTGACAGGCTGTGTGGCATGTGGCTCAGGATGTTTGTAATAGTAGTCCTTTGGTACCTGTGTCGTGCGATGACATCCCCTGTTGTTATGTGCATGAGGTTGTTGTGTCTTCGGTATTTACTCAGTATGTTCATGCGCTGACTTTGAGGTGTAGTGGTGTGGCTTTGTCCGGGTGGTGGTGTCGGTTGTTTCTGTGTCACTGTTGTGTGTCCATGCAGCTGGAGTGTTAGCTCCATGGCAAATGTTGTACTTCAGTTGTGTGTCTGGGCAGTGCTAGCTTCATACTGCATGTCATAGTGCAACTTTAGTGCAGATTGTCGTTTGTCTACAGTCCTTTTGGATCATGTACCTAATGCACTTTTTGTGTGCCACATTGACAATATGTGTGCCTGCTGATGATATTGTGCAGTTGTGTTGTTGTGTCTTGATTCACATCAAGACTGCATATGCTGTTCATTATTAGTCATTGACTGACTTTGAATTGTGTGTAACAGCATGTATGGCATATCTACTGATGACAGTGGATATTGGCACCGGCTTGTGAATATGTCTGTGAGTGTCTCTATACTTGTGTGGATTAGCATTGGCTCACATTCCATGCTGAGTCCTTCAGCACTGGATAAATTGTGTAGTTCATGTGTCCGCTGTCATGTTTGCACAAGAATGTGTGGCACGTACAGCAGACATTTCGAAGCCAGCAGTGTTTCTGTTTCACACATGTCCTGTATCATTTACTGCCCGTGCTGTTTGCACCAGATTCTGGAATGTGACTATTACCATTCACAGACACAGTTTCCATGTTTGTTGTTCTTACAGTGGTAATACTGAAGAACTGTAGTACAATGTGATCTGTATGTGTCACGACTATTGACTTGCACTGTATGTTGCATTGTGATGCCAGTCAATGTTAGCGCTGTGTGAATCAGAAGCTACAGAGTTGTGCACAACTCATGGTCTGTTGCAATGACATGTCCCCTTTCATCTCACCTAGGAGGCGACCTAATGTGTATCGTCCTGTCACCCTGCTGGCTAACATTGAGGATGATGACGTGATACGCAGATTCCGTCTGGACCGCACGAACATCCAAGACCTGTGTGCCATGTTGGATCCTCACCTGCGGGCTGGCAGGACATACCCAACAGCATTGACAACCGAAACCAAGGTGATGGCGGCACTGCATTTCCTGGCTAGTGGGTCATTCCAGGAGACAGTGGGCATTGCAGGGGGGATGTCTCAGCCCACCTTCATCATGGTGCTAAGGGATTTCCTGTTGGCCATGATGCGATACAAGGACCATTACATCAGTTTTCCAAGGCGTGCGGCTTTGGCGGATGTAAAGGCGGATTTTTATGCACTTGGCCACATCCCAAATGTTGTAGGTGCTATTGACTGCACACATGTTGGCCTGGTTCCACCACAGGCACGGGAACACATCTATCGGAATCGTAAACATTCCCATTCCATCAATGTGCAGGTGGTGTGCCAGGCCGATATGATCATATCGCATGTATGTGCCAAGTTTCCGGGCTCTGCACATGATTCATACATCCTGCACAACAGCATTGTGCCCCAGCTGATGGCCAATCTACTTCCGGAGCGGGCATGGACTGTGAGTGAGTAGGCAGAGTCAAGTTGTGTGCTGTGTGTGCCATGCTGTCCTCTGCCCCAGTTGTATTACTGAATTGTCATGTTTATTTCACACCTAGGAGACTCTGCATATCCCAACAGACCGTGGTTGCTGAGCCCACTACGCAATCCTAGGACACCGTCTGACGTCCGCTACAACAATGCCCATGGTAGAACACGTCGGGTGGTGGAGCGAACCTTTGGTCTCCTAAAATCAAGATTTCGCTGCCTGGACCGGACCGGAGGGGCACTCATGTACTCACCGAAAAAGGTATGTCAGATAGTGGTAGCATGCTGCATGCTGCACAACTTGGCCTTACGGAAAGGGATACCCATGATCCTGGATAATGATGACCAGCCAGGGCCCCCCCTGCGATCCCACAAATGTCCAGTGACGAGGATAGTGGTGAGGAGGAAGGTGTCGACCAGCGTCAGCAGCTCATCAACCGCTACTTCACTTGAAGGTGGGTGACGATGTACAACTGGTCCTTTGTCTGTTGATGTAGTTGTTTGGGTGGAGGTCTATGTGATCTTTGTGAGTGCATCCTGTTGTTGACTCAGTGCTGGCTGCCTATGTTTTGATTACAGGGTATGTAGGAACTGCTACAGGATGTCTATGTTGGTACTGTTGCACATTGTTATGTGTGCATATTGTTGTACAGTGAGGACATGTGTTGTGTGATGGCTGTGATGCCGCCACCTGACTATTGACTTTTGTTCTGTTGTCTTTTGCTAGGTCCCTTCTGCCTCCCCTTGCCTACAGAGGATCCATGCTCCTGTGACATTGTAACCATGGTAAACCTTGCACATACTGTGATAAACATGGAGCAGACTCAACCACCTTTTTGCGTTTTTTTAGTTTATTTGCAATGGGTATCTGTGAGAGGGAAGTGGATATTTACATATGTGTGAATGGTGAATCTATGAGTTGGCAGTGATGGTAGATGAGACAATCAAGTAGGCACCACATTGCTGTGGTGACACAGTCCAACAGACGGATGCCATTTCCATGGCAGTGTGGGTAAGGACAGTGTTCCAAGTCAATGGCAGGGTGAAGAGTGTTGCCATCATGGCTGGCTCCTTGACTGGCGTTTGGCAGGTGCTTTGCCACGGGTGAGTCCCAAATTTTTCTTTGGACGGCCCCTCCTTCTTTTGGCAGGGGGGGCATTGTCTGCTAGGCCACTGGGGTCTGAGGAGTCACCCCTCTCTGTGCCCGCAGGAGTGGATGATGAACTGTCATCCTG
The DNA here is from genome assembly GCA_963921515.1 of Calotriton arnoldi. NCBI lineage: Eukaryota > Metazoa > Chordata > Amphibia > Caudata > Salamandridae > Calotriton > Calotriton arnoldi. Next base: position 42,294 of record CAWUFW010012042.1, read on the forward strand.
CAGGACAACGGGGGGAGGTGGAGGTGTGTGATGTGGCACTGGCCTATCCCTCAGTACCGCCACTAACTGGCCCATGAAGTCCACAATTTGTCCCATACCGTTGTCCATGGACCTCAGCATACGTTGGTGCTCCAGGGCATCTTCGTGGGCCTGGCCCATTTGTGCCTGTGTTCGTTCATAGGCACCCACGACTCTGGTGATATTGGCCAGGGCTTCGGTCACAGTGTCCGGTGTTGGTGGAGTCCCACTTGTCCTCCCACCTGCCCTGCTGTCACTGGCCTGTTGCCTCACCACTCTAGCCACACGCCTGCCCTCCACAGTTGTTGGTGTTGGCTGGGCATCCTCTGTGGCTGGGCGAATGTTGCAGGCAAAGGTGATAGTGGTGGTGGTGGTGGTGGCGGCACAGGTCATTCCAGCAGAGGTCAGCGTTGTTGTTGTTGCTGATGGTGGGGGGGCAGTGGGGTCATGTGACTGGTTGCGCCCTGGCACACCAGATGGGTTGGCTTTGAGCTCCTCATCCAAAGAATCCAGGGACTCCGCATCTGAGTGTCCATGTTCCGGGGGAGGAGACTGGCTCTGCAGGTTGAGGTTGTTGTCCTCTGCAGTCAGTTGTTGGTCACCTGTGGAACAGAGGGTACATGGTCATTGACTTACAGCCATATGGCTTGCTGTGTTTGATGTCTCTTATTTACATGTTATGCAACACACAGTTACGTATTTCATGAGTTGAATGTCTGCACAGTGTTGTTCGTCATGACATGATGTGGAGGTACATACATCTTGTTCCATGGTGTGACAAGTCATTGGATGCCATGGCCAACTTGACACTCTTTGTATGGGACTGATGAGTTGTCATCTGACAACTGGCTGCCAAGCAAATTGATGTGATGCATCGAGGATGATTACTCTTCCCGACAGATGTTACATATGCATATTTACTAGACATTGTCACATTGTTATATCATGCATACCTTTGTAATGTTCTGTGCTTGTATTTATTTGCTCGACAGACCAGGCCTTTTTGTTGTTACTAGGGTCCTTCATGCACAGCATCCATGGAATTTTCACATGTCATTCTGTGCAGGTCATATTTGGTCCCTGATTTGCTTACACATGGGTTTAGTTGAGTCCCAGTTCTGTTTCTGTCACAGTTACATACGCATCGCTGTCTGCATTCTATCAAATGGTATGTAATTGGGGTGTATTTTGTTGTGAAGTGTGGCATTGTGTTTGCATTAGCTCAATGCTTTCGTTGAAGAATGGTGGGGTGCATGCACTGGCTGAATACCTGAGCAGTTTGCATCTTGTGGGTGGACTGTCTACCACATGGTTCTGGGTGGTAGGGAGTGCTCCATCCTGCTCAGCTGTGGGACAAGGGGGCCTGGTGGGAGTTGTAGTGCTGGACTCCCTATTACAAACACTCCTACCTGTGAAGATGGCTACCTACCTGTTAGGTGAGGGTGAAGTACACAGTGACTGCCACATGGTTGTGGGTGGGGGGAGTAGTCCATCCTGCTCAGCTGTGGGTCAAGGGGGCCTGGTGGAAGTTGTAGTGCAGGCCTCCCTATTCCAAAGACACCTCCCTGGAAAGATGGCTACCTACCTGTTAGGTGAGGGTGTAGCACACAATGGCTGAGGCATGCTTCTGGGTGGGAGGGAGTGCTCCATCCTGCTCAGCTGTGTGACAAGGGGGCCTGGTGGGAGTTGTAGTGCAGGCCTCCCTATTCCAAAGACACCTCCCTGGAAAGATGGCTACCTACCTGTTAGGTGAGGGTGTAGCACACAATGGCTGAGGCCTGCTTCTGCGTGGGGGGAGTAGTCCATCCTGCTCAGCTGTGGGACAAGGGGGCCTGGTGGGAGTTGTAGTGCAGGCCTCCCTATTCCAAAGACACCTCCCTGGAAAGATGGCTACCTACCTGTTAGGTGAGGGTGAAGCACACAGTGACTGCCACATGGTTGTGGGTGGGGGGAGTAGTCCATCCTGCTCAGCTGTGGGACAAGGGGGCCTGGTGGAAGTTGTAGTGCAGGCCTCCCTATTCCAAAGACACCTCCCTGGAAAGATGGCTACCTACCTGTTAGGTGAGGGTGTAGCACACAATGGCTGAGGCATGCTTCTAGGTGGGAGGGAGTGCTCCATCCTGCTCAGCTGTGGGACAAGGGGGCCTGGTGGGAGTTGTAGTGCAGGCCTCCCTATTCCAAAGACACCTCCCTGGAAAGATGGCTACCTACCTGTTAGGTGAGGGTGTAGCACACAATGGCTGAGGCATGCTTCTGGGTGGGAGTGAGTGCTCCATCCTGCTCAGCTGTGGGACAAGGGGGCCTGGTGGGAGTTGTAGTGCAGGCCTCCCTATTCCAAAGACACCTCCCTGGAAAGATGGCTATCTACCTGTTAGGTGAGGGTGTAGCACACAATGGCTGAGGCATGCTTCTGGGTGGGAGTGCTCCATCCTGCTCAGCTGTGGGACAAGGGGGCCTGGTGGGAGTTGTAGTGCAGGCCTCCCTATTCCAAAGACACCTCCCTGGAAAGATGGCTACCTACCTGTTAGGTGAGGGTGAAGCACACAGTGACTGCCACATGGTTGTGGGTGGAGGGAGTAGTCCATCCTGCTCAGCTGTGGGACAAGGGGGCCTGGTGGGAGTTGTAGTGCAGGCCTCCCTATTCTAAAGACACCTCCCTGGAAAGATGGCTACCTACCTGTTAGGTGAGGGTGTAGCACACAATGGCTGAGGCATGCTTCTGGGTGGGAGGGAGTGCTCCATCCTGCTCAGCTGTGGGACATGGGGGCCTGGTGGGAGTTGTAGTGCAGGCCTCCCTATTCCAAAGACACCTCCCTGGAAAGATGGCTACCTACCTGTTAGGTGAGGGTGTAGCACACAATGGCTGAGGCATGCTTCTGGGTGGGAGTGAGTGCTCCATCCTGCTCAGCTGTGGGACAAGGGGGCCTGGTGAGAGTTGAAGTGCAGGCCTCCCTATTCCAAAGACACCTCCCTGGAAAGATGGCTACCTACCTGTTAGGTGAGGGTGTAGAACACAATGGCTGAGGCATGCTTCTGGGTGGGAGGGAGTGCTCCATCCTGCTCAGGTGTGGGACAAGGGGGCCTGGTGGGAGTAGTAGTGCAGGCCTCCCTATTCCAAAGACACCTCCCTGGAAAGATGGCTACCTACCTGTTAGGTGAGGGTGAAGCACACAGTGACTGCCACATGGTTGTGGGTGGGGGAGTAGTCCATCCTGCTCAGCTGTGGGACAAGGGGGCCTGGTGGGAGTTGTAGTGCTGGCCTCCCTATTCCAAACACTCCTCCCTGTGAAGATGGCTACCTACCTGTTAGGTGAGGGTGAAGCACACAGTGACTGCCACATGGTTGTGGGTGGGGGAGTAGTCCATCCTGCTCAGCTGTGGGACAGGGGGCCTGGTGGGAGTTGTAGTGCTGTTTGCCTGGACACATGCAACACAGTAGATGTGGTCTACCTTTGTGATGTTTGAGGTGGTGTGGATGTGAAATCAGTGTGATCTGTCTGTGTTTTTGGGGTGCAGATGTGTGTACTTGTGCCTCAGGGATGTATGTTTGTAGTTGTGCAAGACAGTACATGGCAGTTTCATGGCATACATTAGTTGGTACTTACCAGCCTCCACTCCCCCGGGTATTCCTTCAAGACTCTCTGGATGCAGTATGGCAAGCACCTTCTCCTCCCACGCAGTGAATGGTTTTGGTGGGATGGGAGGGCCTCCACCAGTTGCATCAGCCAGCTCACGGTTCTTGGCCCTCCTCTTCTTGACAACACTCTTCAGGTCAATCCACCGCCTCATGATTTCATTCTTGTTGTGGGGCACATTCCCTACTGCATTGACCTTGCCCACTATCCTTGCCCACATGGTTGTCCTTGTGGATAATGGTGTCTGTTGGACCATGCTGCCGAAAAGTTGTGGTTCTACTCTGATTATCTCATCTACCATTACCGTCAACTCAGTGTCAGTGAATTTTGGCATTTTGTGATGTGCCATGGTGTGTGCTGTGCTGATGTTTTGGGGTGCAGTTGTGAGGGTGGTGTAGGTGGTGTGTGTGTGTGTTGTTGTGCCGATGAGATGTGTGGTGTTTTGCCTATCCAATGTGCTGCAGGGTTGGGTTCATTGAGGGTTGGAGAAGTGCAAAGGATTGTGGTCAGGGCAGGGGCTGGTTTTATGCTCAGCTATGTGGGTGTGTCAAGATGGTGTAATGCAGTCAGGTGTGCTGTGTGGGTTGTCCTGTGATTTGTATATTTTAATTTGCCATGGGGGTGTGTCATTGGGATGTTTCAGGTCATTGGGGGGCAGGGCTAGTTGCTTGTGTGCATTTGCTGGCCGTATAGTTGTTTTTTTTCATTGGCTGCCATTTTTTTAGCGGAGCATCCGCAGCGATGGCTGTGCTGCAGGGCTTCCGCCGTATCTCACATTCATTACTGTTCGTGACCGCGGCGGACGGAGACAGCGGAACGTACCGCTGTGGCATCAGGGATATCATAATATCATTGGCGGTCACTCCGCGTGTCTGGCGGCGGGTTGATGTGTTTCCGCTATGTTACCTCCGGTTGCGGTTGCATTTTCACTTTCTCTGCCCTCTACGGGCGGTTTTTCGATGCCTCCTACCGCCGCGGACGGAATAATTTGGCGGTTGATCCTAATAGGGTCGGCGGGGTTTCCGCGGTACACGCGGATGGTGATTTACCGCTACCATGGCGGTCGGAATTTTTCCGTCCGCCTTCGTAATGACCCTCTTTGTTTTTGAAAATATCGAAGTCATTAATATCGTTTGGAAAAATATTGTTGGTTAAAATATCGATGTTTTAATTAGTGTTATGTATTTTAAAAGTATGTGAACTATTATTTTGTAAAAGTATTGCTCTTGTTTTTTAATATATGTGTTAAATGTTTAGTAGTTATTAATTTTATTTTAATTACATTTTGCCTTTTTAGTTCTGTAGGGTTTATAGGGGAATAGGGTGGGAAGAAATGTATTAAATTTAGATTTTATAGTGTTAATTGTGGAAATTAATTTATTATTAATTAATTATTAATTGGCTTTTAATTATTATTAATTAATTTTTTGGTAATTATGTTAATTGTGTCATTTGTTTAGGAGCGGGTTGTGGGTTTATAGGGGAATAGGGTGGGAAGTAATTTAATTATAATAAATGTATTAATATTTTTTATTTATTTATAATTATTTAATTGATATTTTATAGTGTTATTTGTGGGAATTAATTTATTATTAATTTTGTATTAATTGCTTGTTAATTAATAATAATTAATTAATTGGTAATTAATTATGTTAATTGTGTTATGTTTTTTAGGAGCGTGTGGTGGGGTTTATAGGGGAATAGGGTGGGAAGTAATTTATTTATAATTAATTCATAATTATTTGTTAATTAATGCTAATTAATTATTTAAAATTTAAATATGGCAATGTGTAATTAATTTTAGATGTGAGTTGTGGGGTTTATAGTGGCAAAGGGTGGGAAGTAATATCTTTTTAATTAATTAATAAGTTGTTAATTGATATTAATTTATTACAATTAAATTAGTTATAGAAATTGTGTAATGATTTTTAGGTGTGGGTTGTGGTATTTATTGCGTCAGAGGGTGGAAAGTTATTTATGTTTAATTAATTAATAATTAGTTGGTCATTAATATTAATTCATCAATTCATAAATATTTATGGTAATTGTTTATTTTTATTTTGTGTGTGGGTTTCGGTTTTATAGGGGTAACGTTTGGGGAGTAAATTAATTTTTATCTGTTTTAATTTGTTTTTTAATTAATTATATTTCTTTAATAGATAATTAATTATGTTAATTATGGAGGTACATTTTTTTAAATTTAGATGTGTGATGTGTGTTGTGAATTGTGTGGTGTTATAGTGTAGGAAATAAAAAGATTACATTTATGTAATAGTTAATGTTTTTGATTATACATAATTTCTATTAAAAATAGTTATTAGTTTGTAAATTATTTTTAAATTTGTTTAAAAAAGTCTTTCTAGGTGTTTGTAAGATCATTTTAACATTATAATATGTTTTCATCTTTTGTCAATTTTTAATATTTTTATATATGTTTTCTTTTTTTGTTTTTAAAATCTTTTGTGTTGTAGTTGATATTTTGTTTGTTTTTAATTTTGAACTGACTGCAATGGTAATATCAATTTTTATCCCTCTGCTATCCAACACTTTCCCTACTGTTGCACTCACTGGAGTGGGAATAGTAATTTTTACCCCTCTGCTATCCAACACTTTCCCTACTGTTGTACTCACTGGAGTGGGAATAGTCATTTTTACCCCTCCGCTATCCAAAACCTTCCCTACTGTTGCACTCACTGGAGTGGGAATAGTAATTTTTACCCCTCCGCTATCCAACACTTTCCCTACTGTTGCACTCAGTGGAGTGAGAATAGTAAGTTTTACCTCTCCGCTATCAAACACTTTCCTTACTGTTGCACTCACTGGAGTGGGAATAGTAATTTTCACCCCTCCGCTATCCAACATTTTCCCTACTGTTGACACTCACTGGAGTGGGAATATTAAGTTTTACCCCTCCGCTATCCAACACTTTCCCTACTGTTGCACTCACTGGAGTGGGAATAGTCATTTTTACCCCTCTGCTATCCAAACATTCCCTACTGTTGCACTCAGTGGAGTGAGAATAGTAAGTTTTACCTCTCCGCTATCAAACACTTTCCTTAATGTTGCACTCACTGGAGTGGGAATAGTAATTTTCACCCCTCCGCTATCCAACATTTTCCCTACTGTTGACACTCACTGGAGTGGGAATATTAATTTTTACCCCTCCGCTATCCAACACTTTCCCTACTGTTGCACTCACTGGAGTGGGAATAGTCATTTTTACCTCTCCGCTATCCAAAACTTTCCCTACTGTTGCACTCACTGGAGTGAGAATAGTAATTTTTACCCCTCCGCTATCCAACACTTTCTCTACTATTGCACTCAGTGAAGTGGGAATAGTAAGTTTTACCTCTCCTCTATCAAACACTTTCCCTACTGTTTCACTCACTGGAGTGGGAATAGTGAGTTTCACCCCTCCACTATCCAACATTTTCCCTACTGCTGCAATCACTGGAGTGGGAATATTAAGTTTTACCCCTCCGCTATCCAACACTTTCCCTACTGTTGCACTCACTGGAGTGGGAATAGTCATTTTTACCCCTCTGCTATCCAAACATTCCCTACTGTTGCACTCACTGGAGTGGGAATAGTAATTTTTACCCCTCCGCTATCCAACACTTTCCCTACTGTTGCACTCAGTGGAGTGAGAATAGTAAGTTTTACCTCTCCGCTATCAAACCCCTGCGCTATCCAACATTTTCCCTACTGTTGCATTCAATGGAGTGCAAAATTTAAGTTTAAAGACTATTAAATATTTTATTTTTTAGTGTTTTAATTAATAACATAATGTTTTTTTATTAGATTTTATGTTATAGGTGTATGTATATATATATATTTATTTGTACATTTTTATATATTTATAAAATGTTAAAATAAATTAAAATTAATAGTTTATTATTTGTTTTAAAGTGAATATATATATATATATATATATACTAATTTTTTATATGTATGTTTACATTTTTTTAAATTACATTTATTTCTTATATTTGTTAAAATGTATATTAAACCCAGATAATTTTTGTAAAGTTAATATTATTTAATATATTTAACATTATTTTCTACATATATAAAAAAATCGATATTTTGTACATCGATATTTTTTACATCAATATTTATTTCCCAATATTTTTATACCTACCATTATAAAGATAGGATGTCGATATTTTTAACATCGATATTTATGACTCGATATTTGTGTATTGGGATATTTTGGGCGTTGATATTCTATCAGTGAACCAATTTAATAATGTATGCCGCTTTGATTTATTTTGGTTCCTCATATACCCAATTTACTAATGGGAGCCACTTTGATTTTGGTGCCTCATCTGGTCCTGTAGAAATAGTTAGGTCAGAGTTTCCTGTTGAAAGAGTTAGGTCAGAGTGTCCGTAGAAAGAGTGTTTTTTGTTTCACTTCTACAGTTTGATATATTTTTACGATTTTTCACAAAACTTAATCTTCACAAATCCTAAAAGAAAGGTTAATTTACTTTAGATCCTTCCTGGAAAGTGTTCTTAGTGAATTGTCAAGTAGAGAAGAAAAAGTGTGTTGGGGGGGGTCCCAAAACATTGATTTCCCATGCTAATTTCTAAAAGCAATTTTGGGAAGCAACACAGAAAAAATGGTTTAATGGATTTACACCACATTTTTTAGAACTTCACATGAAAAGTGTGCTTTTTCAACTTGGTGTAAATCCATTCTGCCGATTTGGAGAAATTCTCATTTCAATAGATGCTTGGGTTGGTCAATAAAGGGTTAAAACATAAGTATTTCTGGACCATTGGTGTCCAGATATGCTCTGATTGGCCACTTTGAAAGGGACTAGTCCATTCTTTCTGTTCTTTATTGTCAGGTAGGATATAAAAATCTATCATCCAAACACATACAGTTCATAAAATCTACATAAAAACCTACACGATAAAATCAAAAATACACAAAATCATTTATCAACTCATTAGCTTTTAATGTATCTCAACCAGGGAATATAAAGTGCTGAAGGTCTATCAATAAAGTCGAAGAGGGCCTCTCTGCAGGCTTCAAGTTCACCAATCGTCGATATGTGAATCCAATACACGATGGGCCTTAGTTTTGCAATCTGAGTGATTGCTTTACGGGAGAGATCAAACCATAGTGGCAACAAAGGAGTGATCTGGAGGAGGGTTGATAAAGATCTTATAAAATTATTCTCATTGTTACCAAGGGCCTCTGTGCTACAAAATCTCCAAAGATCTGTACATAGCAGCAGGGTTTTATAGATTACAATAGACATAGGATAAGAGGCTGCACTCCTTGAAAACTTTAGTACGCTTTTTGCAATTTGCATTTAAAATTAATGGGAGTGTACCAATCTAATTCCGGGTAATCAAACTCCGGCGCTTTCTCAAGAATGGTGTCACCCAACATTATTTTGGCCCTACAATTTTTGTGAAGACTGATCACCATTTATTTGGTTTTTAGGACATTAATCTCCAAGCCATGTGTTTTGCAGAATAAGGAAAGTATTTCTAATTAAAGCTGGAGACTTCTTAAAGTATTGGAGATTAACAGGGTGGTCCACAATTAATAAAGAGGGTAACTTTGGGCATGACAACAATGGTGAGTCATTCTCACAATCAGTTACAAAGTCCATGCAACCATTGATAAAAAGAAGAAAAAGAAGGGGAGACAAAAAACAGTCCGAAAGTGTTTGAACAAAATATTGGATACAAAATATCGTGAGGCGGAAATATCGGAGAATGAATATCATGATACACAAATATCCTGATGCACACAAATCGTTGACAAGAATATGTTTTTCTTAGGTAAATAATATCCTTTTAAATAATATTGATGTTTTTAATTTAGATTTCAATAATATATTGGTAAATATATCGTTTTTTAAAATTATTTGAGTGTGTTTTAGTTGTTATGTTAATTTTATGTGTTACTATTGTTTTTATAAAGTTCATTTTTTTTAAATATAGCTTGTAATTTTAAGTGCTTTCGAATTTTTATTTAATTTGGTATAGAAATTAATAGTGCTGTAGTGGGTTGTTGGGGGTTTATAGGGGATTGGGTAGAAAGTTAATTGATTACTAATAATTGTGAATTATTTCATCAAACTTATTTAATTATATGATTGACATTTATTATGTAATATTGATTTCTTTTTCTTATATGTTGGGATGTAAGGTTTGTAGGAGTATAGGGTGGGAAATAAATTAAGTAATAGTTACAAATTAGGGGCCGATTGCGATGCCGTCTGGAAAGGCTCCGAACGGGATTCAGTTTCGGTGAATCCGATTCGGAAACTATGGGGGTCATTATGATAGCGGGCAGATTGCCACTGCCCGTATGGCGGTGGCGATCCGCCCGCCATTTTCGTCCGCCCGCCTAACTTTCCCTCGCCATATTACAATGGCGGTGGGGACCCAGGCGGACGGAAAGACCGTCCGCCAGTTTTCCGCCGGTAGGCAACCGGCCGATTGCCTACCGGGCGGAAAAAAGGCCTGCAATATGGTGATGGTGCCTTGCAGGCTCCGCCATCCATATTACGATGATGGCGGTCTCATGCCTTTCCATGGCGGAGACTCTGCCATGGAAAGGCATGCGGAGAATGCCTTTGGGGGCCCGTTGCGGGCCCCCAGGTGATTGGGGGGGTGGGTGGCTGCACTTGGGGGGTACCCATGGTACCCCCCGACATTTGCATGCACAAGGTGGCAGGCACCGCGCGGTGCCTGTCACGTTGTGCAAGCAAATGCACAACATGCCCTTTTAACATTGTGGCGGGTGCTGAATACAGCACCGCCCGCCACAATGTTAAATATACAGGATGCGACCGCCATGGTGGCGGTTGCATCCTAATAGGCACAGCGGGACCGCCGCACCTCTTGCGGTCGGTCCCGTTTACCGTTACGGTGGCGGGCGGACATTGTCCGCCCGCCATCGTAATGATGCCCTATGTTTCCAACCGAATTGGACACATTTCCGAACGACCGATTACGATGCAAGGAAACCGTTCGGGCTGTCCGAATTGGTTCCGAATGGCATTCAGACAGCTCTAGTCGTTTAGAGCTGAACCGTACAGCTCTATAGACACGGTTTCCAAACAAGTGATTACGATGACCGATTTAGACAGCCGTTCCGAATCGGTTTGTCCGACACAAAACGGCTGTCGGAATCTGACTTTGGGGGCCCGTGGGAGGCCCCCCTTTACCCGTAGGCCTCCGAATGTGGCCCGTGGGGGTACCCATGGGACCCCTCTTCACAACCATACACAGTGTGGCAGGCACCATGGAGTGCCCGTCACAGGGTGCAAGGTCTTCCCCAACCACCCCTTTTTAGGTCTCGGCTAGGCAGCGCATGCGCTGTCTCGTCGAGAGATGCTGTATACAGTATAGCGGGGGAAGCTCCGCCCACTTTCCGGCCATATTTTTGATTGGCTTCAGTCTTAAATTCTGCAATGTGATTGGTGTTTACCTTGGTACTCCTGCCTCCTCGCGGCCATGTTGTCATTTATATCCTTCCCTGGCTATTGGCCCCTTTACTCCAAAACAAATTTTGGCCCTGTGTTCCCCCCCCGCCCCCTCCCGCAGTCTGTGATTTTTCATCCCTCCCCCCTCACCCCCCACTCCCGTTCATGCCTTCCTGGACCCCCGCCCTCCCGTTTCCAATGCAATAGGTCTCGCATAATTACGAGACATATTGCATTAAGAAATGCTTGTTTGTCCTGGGATTGGCTGGGGGAACGCACTCTTTTTTGGTCTCGTGTGCTGCTGACTCCGCCCTCGAAATGACAGTGGTGTTGTTCCTTAGTGTTTTGGGGTGGCTGGTATGTATACACTATTTGTGTTGGGTACATCTACACTTTTACCACTGCGCTTTATTCCTCAATGGTCCTTCACCATTGATTACGGATGGGGCATCGGCTGGCGCCCTGCCCTTCGAACAGACGTACTGTCTTTTCTTTTTCTTCTTTTTTTTACATTGGTTTATTTGTGCATGGATGCAGGTTCCATGACTGGTAATATCATTTATGGTTCTGTTCCTCGTTTTTGTATACATTTTATAATAAATGCCCTTCTCGTTCCATCCATGCCAGTGTCTTTTTTATATTATAATATGGCGGCCACGGGCGCAATACTTCTCGGACGTAGTTACATCATTATAATCACGTGATGGGCGTCAGGACGCATCATGGCACAACGTCGCCTTCCTCAAACAGCTGGGGATGTGGCGCCCGGTATAAACTTTGGGTCCGGCATACTTGATTTGACGGGACACACAAAACTGGTAAGCGCGTTTGTACAATGAGAATTTGTAGAATGTGAGCGGCAGAGATGTGCGTAACTCTTCATTTTTTCATATATCATTGCATTGATCATGCCTGTTAAGTGCCATAAACACTGCTGCAAAGAAAAGGTCATTCCATAGGGTAGGCGGAACTTTCGAAGTAAAGCTGGAGTGAGGAAAAAGCCAACACTGGGTAAGAGTGCCCAGGCAGAAGGGGTGCCATGTTATAGTGGCATATCGTCATTTTGTGGCCACCTTTCCTAAGCACTGGCTGAAGAAGACTTTTGGATATCATTTGTTGTACATAACTTAAAGCTTTTACAGTAAGACAAACGAAACTGTATGAAGACGAATCAATCAGGCGTAGGGAACCTCCCCCTCCCCCCCACACCCGCATTAGCAGCATAAGTTTGGGCCGTCACTTGCCTGATAAGCTGGTGAACTGGGTCAACATAAACAGTAATTAATTGTTTATGGGCCTCTTATGTGTCCAGACAAAATGCCAATAAATAGCACTGCAGCCAAATACCATGAGAGAGGGCCTTTGACGGGACACACAAGACTGGTAAGCACGTTTGTTTTTCTTGTAATACCAGTACTATACGGGCATACATTGCGCATTTCAAATGTGTTGCTACATAAGTCCTTACGGGGCACTTGGAGCAGAGAGAGCAGAAAAAAAGTTCAACAACACTTGTCAGACTGGTCGCTAGACCACAAGACTATAATTATAAGATGGAGTATAAACCAGGGTGGCAGGGTATGGGGCAGACACGCGGTGTCTGCACTCTGCTACCTGCTTATGTGTGCACGTGCTTTCAATGCCAGCCCAGTACTATATGTGTGCGTACGTCTCTGTTCTTACCGTAGTATGAGTTACTGCTGCTGTATTTGTGGGGCAGTACTACATGAGTTATAGTCCGTGTACATTTCCATACTTTTGCTCCTTAAGCTCAGTCCTGAGTGTTCACCAGTTACGTCATTGGAGAACACTACACCCACTATACATTTGTGTTCCATCACTGCGCGTGTCAGATTTGTATGCGACAGTGTTGCGAGCAGATTTCATTACAGTCTGTAGTTGGGTCAGTAGTATATGTGCCGTGTGATTATTGTGTGCGCGTGCGTCAATGTGTGTGTAGGGAGACTGTACGTGTTTTAATCTTCACGCCTCATCAAAGATCGTAAGTGCTATATAAATACAATTCATTAGCGTCTGCAACTGTGCAATAATGTGTGAGGCAGCAATATACCATTTCAGTGCACGCATGTTAGTAGTGTGTGTCAACATTTTGGGGGCAGCAGTGCAAGTTATAGAACTGTCCACGCGTCCCAGAGGTGCCTGTGTATTTGTGGCAGCTGTGTGTGCTTGTGCTAGTACTGCGCACTGGTGTCAGCAGTAACTGCTTGAATAGGGCAGCAGGGTGCGTGTGTGACGTGTACTAGTGTTTCGCGCATGTCAGGTGTGTCTTCGTCCTTGTGGGCAGCAGTGTGTGCGCGAATTAGTACTGTGCACGCATGTCAGTAGTGTCTTGTATGCCACAGCCAGACTGGGGTCCATTCTTGGCCAAACATCGGGGTGAATGCTACAAGAACATGATTGATCCTCTAGGCACCAATTACCTGGGACTCAAGTTGCCACCTAAAGATTTTGAGCTGGGCACCCAGTGCTAGTAATGTCTGCCTCTGTGCCAACGTGGCACAGTCTTCCTGTGTGTGTATTGTATGTCTTTTGTTCCGCATCGTTGACCTATGAGTTGGAGCAGATGCTAAACGTGGCTGCTTAGAGAGTGTAGGAGTTTTTGTCGCATGCTGTAGTGATAAGTTCTAGGCAGGCCGCTTTACGCACTGTTTGTTTTTTCAGGGGTGTCCATTCATCGCCCAGTAGTGATATGGCCTCGGGGCATAGGAGTCAAAGCCTTAGGCTTTCTAGGCCACAGGCTACATACTGGTGTCTCCCAGAACCATACACACATTCTCGCCATGCTTTTTCACATCTCTAAGCCATACCGCCATCAAATTATGATTTACAGTCAAGTAATTCTAACGAATAGGCTTGTAGGAAAAAATTAAGCCACAGAACAAATTAAATGTGTAGTTTGCTAAGGAAATCTTAGCCTTCTTTTTACAAACTTTCTGCATTTTTCTATATTAGAGGGTCTCTTTTCACGATATGCAGTAAACTGGAGGCTAGGAGAGAGTGTTACAGGGAAACCGACGAGGCCACTGGCTCATCAATCCATTCATTCTCCTTAGTGATTGTAGTAAAGCAGACCTTTCATGGGGTCTAGACTTCCCCTCAGTGTTTCACCCAAAACGATGCTCCAGTGGGAAGTAGTTTCTTTACTCCGTATACATTAGGTGAAGAAATTCCTTCTTGAACCTGGAGACTAGGTAATCTATTAAAACTTATAATCAATATAGAGGCTATTATATCTGTGGTTTGGCCCTTGAAATAGTAAAGTCCACTCAGACTTTTGGAATATCCACAATGTGTGGCTTATTTATGAGAGCCCTGCATCACTTTTGCACCACGTAAAGTGCGCATAATGCAGAGCTCTCATAAATATTAATGAAGCCACCCAAAGCTACCCTGCGTGGCTTTGAGTGACCTCATTAATCATGAGTTAGGTGACGCAGCGCAGATCGCTGTGTCATTTTACTCTGTACCCGGGATGCATTCCATGGGCGTTGCAGTGGGTTTTCCCATGCAACAAGGGAATTTGATGGTACCCCAGATTTACAATGTGATGCAAATATAGAACTATTACGCCTGTTCACGTGTTCCTTCTTTCCTTTACAGTACTGGCACAAAGGATGTTTCCACTTCGAAGTCTGCAAAATGACTTTAAACATGAACAACTACAAAGGATACGAGAAGAAGCCGTTCTGTAATGCGTAAGTACAGCGGGTGCCAAATGAGAGGTGTGGCAGAAATATGCAGAGAACAACTGGTTCAGTCAGACTCTTAACGTAAACACGCAGAGTGCTGCTGTGAAAAGTTGGCTTGCCCTGTCGTTTAGGTGTGGTGGTAGAGTCTTCTGCAAGAGCTTGGCAGCGCATGTGTTGTGTCTTGTCCTCATTTATTTTGTAGGAGATAATAGCATTTGTCTTGGCTGGTGTAGTGTTTAATTGCAGCACTTTTGTGTGACCATGAACGCCCACAGCACTGCCTGGTTTGGTCGGCTGTGCCAGTCAACAACTGCTCTCTGTTATTTCTCATTCACAGTTTCATAACACAGTCTAATGCAGTACTTGTAGGAAGTTTTGAGGCAATATCTGTTTTATTGCAGTCCAAAAGCTCTCTGGTGCATCTTCACATTTGAGGGTCACTGGACAAGAAATTAATTTTTTAGCCATGTGTCCTAATGTGTCTTCCTCGAGCACCCGTAGACAATAATATATTTTTCAAATCTTGTATTTTCAGCGATATGACCACCAAAGGCCCTGATTTTATATTAAAAACAGAGCTTTGGACTATACCATTTCCCTCTGAAAGGCAATATTTCTCTCCATGTGTTCCCATACCTGGCGTGTCCCGCAGTTTGGTGCTTAATTTCCCTCCATGTTAAAGAACAGTAGATGTTTCAGCACCCAGGCTAATATGCTGCACAGCTAAATACATATAAGGTCCCAAAGGCGAGACTGATTGCATTGCAAATGCTTGTTTCAATGGGAGCCTGTGTTCTCATTTGGAACACAGGCTCCCATTGAAGTCAATGCGAGTCCGACCGAACGATGTTTGGAAGCATCGTAATCGGTCGGACGGACTCGCAGAACCCGATTCGGCCAGAAACGATTCCGAAACTGATTTGGTCGAAAGAGTTTCTGAACTACATAGTAATTGGCCCCTTAATTGTTAATTGTTCAATAATGATTTAATTTATTTTAGTTATGTAATTAATTGAATGCTTATTTATTTTAGTTGAGGGCTGCTAGGTTTATGGGGTCTAGGGTGGGAAGATAAGTAAGTAATAATTAATTAACAATTAATTATTCATTGTTTTTAAATATGTAAATTGTAAATTAAGGAATACATATTTTTAAGTTATATTTTCTGTGCAGGTTGCTAGCTATGTAGGGCTATAGGGTGGATATTGATAACTAATTATTTTAATGAATAGTAATTATGTTAATTTATCAATGTTATTTTTATTACACACACACACACGCACATGCACACACACGCACACATATATATATATATATATATATATATATATATATATATATATATATATATATATATATATATATATATATATATGTATATACTCCACCAATTGGATCCACTTACAGCGCGCTGTCACAGTCGAGCTGGCATTCAGAACAGAACCATGCCTGCACTATTTGGTGATCATGTGAACAAGGCTACGAGTGGTAGCCGAAACGCGTGGATGGTGTTAACTTTTCCTAAATAAAAATATCAACATTTGAAATCCTACTAGAGTGCCAATAGCGTTCTAATTTGGGATTGCATTACTGTGGAATATATATATATATAAATATCTAAACTTATTTGCACACAGCGTCGTATATATCCTTCGTGTGCTCTCCCATGGATTACCGCTGCTTCGCCTGACCGGAGGGCGCGTCGTCAGCACAGACTTCACGAGAGATAGTCTGTTTGAGTTCGGCTTCTCCCTTTCCACACGGATGACGACGCTGTGTGCAAATACGTTTGAATATTTATTGTGCGACCACCATTGAACGCATTTCGGCTGTTACCAGCCTTGTTCACCAATGCCGAGGTGGCGTTACAGACCATTTTTTCAACTCTTTCCTTATCACGTTGATCAATGAAACAAGCATTAGTGAGTAACATCATTAAGAAAACTAAAAAAGCAATACCATAACGGCTAAGTCGGAAGCTTGGTTTTTTAAAGTGCTCCAAATGATGCTTTTTATGTGATTCTCCCTCTGGCCAAGGAGAGGGTGTTCTAATGTTTCATGTTTTAGCTTTACATTGTTTTCTAATGGTGACTTTTTACATGCTTTGCTCTTACACGATAATGTACTGAGAAATGATTATGCATGCAGTTCATTTCTTAGCAAGCATTATGTAATTCCTACACTCTGTTCAAGGCTAGGCACATATAATGCTATGCCCTTGTATTTGATTGTCCAGTTGGAGACAGCTCTAAGTCTCTAGACAAACCATCTCATCAGCTCAGCACCTTTGCTACAGTGCGATTGGAACACTGCTTTCATTATATAAATGGCCTCTGTGCTGCATTGTGCAGAGGAGCACTTCTGCTGGGATTGTTCTGGAATGCGACACACTGTGGCTGAGATGCTGTACTGCTGACACTGCCCCCATCCTGCAGGACGATATCCTGTTCTACACAGGCTTGCTTCCCGATACATCATAATCAGGCATGTGGAGTTAGGCTATCCCAATGGATCTGGCAGAGAGTACTCCACACTATTCTCTCGATAGTATAGGTAAATTTAGGTAGCAATATAATCATATAGTAAGGTTATTATGGCTATACTGTTTATCTTTTTCACCATTCTTGTAATACGTGTTACAAATGATTTGTTTCTTCTGCATAATAATTGCAGCGCACACTTTCTATACAAGAATACAATTGTTTCAATAAATGTTTGAAAAGCCAATTCGCTTGTTTCTAGTGAAATGAAAAATGTATTGTTCAATTGATAAAAACTTACAATAAAACACCTTTATACAAATTTCATACATTTCATACATATCCATTATTAAAATTAAACCATTTTTTTAAAAACCAACATGATTAAATAAAAATTCATCCCGCCATAAGAACCCTCAATTCATCTAGTTAAAACAAGAAAAAAGATAAACGTAAAGTGCGTTTACTGGTAACATCATCTGCCTACTATTTCATCTTATCAAGAGAACACCAATTAATCTATTTGTTACCAACTTGCTGCTCACTATGACTAGGACTATCCAGTCCTGATGTATGGCATGCAGAGGGTCCTAGTTGATTTGTATTATTTCGTATGCAAATATAATAAAAACGATAAGATCTCTTTACTGGGCACTTTTAGCCACTTTCCTCTCTGCTATATCTACTAACTTCAAGAATCTGCCAGTAAATTGTAAAAATTCTCCCTGCAAGCAGGCTATAACTGCTATAACTGCTTGTCGACATGTTCGTATAGTTTGACTATTAAAATGCTACCTCAACAGACTTCTGCGTTCAACAGTTAAAGCTGGGCAATTACAAACTATATGACAAATGTCTTCTCTCTTATAATTGTAAAAGCCGGCATGACCTTTCACTACTCAGCTTTTTCCAAGCTGGTGCGACACCACAAAATTGGAAACTGCCCAGCCAAAGTCTCAAGAACTTCAGTTTAGCACTTAGACCATTCAGGTCCCCTAGATAATTCTGAGGGTATAGCTTGCCATATGATGGAATTACTATCCACGCATGGGATCTTTTTGCCAATGCCTCTCTGTCCATTAGTGAAGACTTTTTTTACTGCACCCATTGATGACTGTTAAATGCTGCCTGTGAGAGGGGTAAGGCCCATAATTGTTCTGCCTTGAACGTCGATAAAGCCAATTTAAAGTATTCATGGGCCTGCATATGTTTACAGTCACTTATAGCGTCCCAGACAACTGTCGTAAGTGTAGAATTATTATCCCTTCTAAGTTTGTGGCAGAGTTTCAAGTATCCCCCTAAGCTGTTTAAATTCTGTCTTTTAAGCCCAAACTCTAATTGAATTTGTGATGGTGAGGCCTGCTGTGGGAGATTGAACAAGCAACAATAGGTTCCTGTCACTAGCTTGTCTATAATGTTATCAGCCTTCCCTCTTAAGATCTCCACACCGTATGTCAAAGATGGAACATGTTTAACTGACATAACTTGTAATAGAGGCTTGAGGGAAAGAACTTTTAAGCTGTTCTGGAGGGTAGCAAATGCTGCAGTTAACAAATTGTTCATTCTCTGTAGTGCCGCACACTGGTTCTTAAATGAGCCCCTTGCGTCTAATATGACACCCAAGTATTTGTACTCTAAAACCGATTCCAACACGGTCCCTTCTATGCTCAGTATTGGGCGAGCTGCTATACCCCTTGCCACCAACATGGTTTTTGTCTTCTTTAAGTTGACCTTTAACCGGTGGGAAGAGGCATAAAGAGCGGTTACACTAATTAACCGCTGCAGCCCTACCTTTGTATAACTCAGCAGAACAATATCATCGGCGTACAATAAAAAGGAGACCTTGAAGTCAGCCACCAACGGAGAGTGTGAGTTAATGCTATTCAAACCTAAAGAGATTTCAGCAAGATAAAGATTGAACAAGATTGGAGCCAAGACCCAACCTTGTTTCAAACCATTCGCTGTTAATATTTTTTTTGAAATGGTTGTGCCCTGGCCCAACCTTACTCTCGCCAAGTGTTCGTATACAGCAACTGAATCACTCTCAGAAGTTTAGGTGAAATTCCCCATTTCGATAGCTTTTCCCAAAGAATATTCCTTTGCACCGTGTCAAAGGCAGAGCAAAAATCAATAAAACACAAATTCAATGAGCGACGCCTTGCCAGTTCAATTGAGAGTGCTAGCATTTGAATATTAATAATAGTACCCATGCCTTTAATAAACCCAGTCTGATTTCTGGGCAGCAGATTTTTGGAAGCCACCCAAGACGTTAGGTCTGCCAGCAGGCATTTGGCGAAAAACTCTGCCTCACAGTCTATTAAGGCTATTAGCCTATAATTAGCGGGATCCATGGATTGTCCAGCTTTATAGATCGGGGCCAGAATTGAGCCCCTCCAGTTATCTGGAATTTCTTCGCTCACCATAATATGATTAAATAATATTGTCAGTTTCTTTGCCCAATATTGTGGATTTTCCTTGTAAAGTGCTTGGGGGTAGGCCATTTGGCCCCGGGGCACCATCCCGGCGGCTGTTACTAATAATTTTCTCCACAGTTATATGATGAATCTCTATCAGCAAATTCTCCCTTGTATAACCACACATTCCTTCTTCAGATATTCTTGTTACTGTATTTGTGCCCCCTGACATAGAGCCCAGGTGCTTTTCCCAAGCTTCTTCAGATATATTTGACGTTGCTTGTTGAAATTTCCTACCGGTGGATTGGTTTACCAATCTCCAAAACTCTCTTGCATCTTTATGTTTAGCGGCATAATAAATTTTACACCAATACTGATCTAACTCGGATTTTGTTTGGACCCATACCGCTTTTTTATAAAGTGACCTTAATTTTGGTAAGGACTCATACCGGACACTAGTGGACAAGTTGTTTCTTAGAATCCTCAGGGTGTGATTCACTTTCCTTTTGGCTGTTCTAAGTTGCACTGAAATTTTCCTAGGAAGTGAAGTAGCTGTTGATACGCTGCCTCTGGGCTGAACAAAGTTTTTCTCTACTAGGCGCTTTGGGAATTGGTCCCAGTGGATCAAAAGATTTTGTTCTATGTCAAATGTATCTTCCCATAGTTCTCTTGCTTGATCTATGCTGACTACTGACCATTGTAACTTTTTATAATTTTGTCCAGTGAGCTGACCTTTTTCTGGGGAAGATTGTTCATGTAAGGAGATGTTTAAGTTAAAGCTGATCATTTGTGGTTGGTGATCACTTTCCAGCCTATTGCCCAAATTGTAGCTTAAAACCATCTGGTATAGTGGTAGTGATACTGAGGAGTAGTCTATGACTGCTTTAGATTTTGCAGAGTGGTGAGACCGTTGTGCAGAAATGTCCGGAGCCATCTGGCCATTCAATACTCGTAAGCCGTTGTGCTCCAGATTACTCACCACATCCTTCCCCATTCTTTCAGATTGTTGTTTAAATGCTTCAGTCACTGAAATATGCCAGATATGATCGATAGCTTCCAATATTTGATCCCTAGGCGTCAACTGAAAAAGGTTCATATTAAAGTCTCCCGACAAAAAATCAAGGAAGCTGGATTCATTACACATTGAGTTAATAGGAGACTCAATATAATTTCAATAGTTTCTTTTTTTCTACTACCGAGAGGGTGAATGTAAGCATTTATTATCAACAGGGGGGTCACGTTAGCTGGGAAAAGGGACCAGACCATAATCGCTTCTATATTCGGATGTTCAATTTCAACATCTTCAATTTTAATATTAAGACCCACTGTTACGTATAATGCCAATCCTCCTGCAGCTCGCCCCATCTATTTTGTTTTAATTGCTGGTTTGTTATAACATAGGTATGCCGGAAGATCAATTTCCTCTTGTGCCCATGTCTATTGTAAGAGGACTATGTGATATCTTCTGATGAAGGTTAGGAATTCCTGGTCATTTACCTTTGCTGACAATCCTTGCTTGTTTCTTGTGTTTACCTTGGGCATGCAAAAATAAACAACAAAAGGGCAGATCGGTTTCCCCAATTTCCTTGGAGAATAAAGAGTGGTCATTTTTGAAGTTGTTAATACCATCTGGACTCTGATAAGAATAGGGTTTCAGATGGGACACTGTGAGCTAGCTAGGAACTAGGCCAACATTCTCTGATAGTATGTGTGAACTGAGTTTCTATATTCTGAAGCTTATGTTATCCAGATACACAGTCCTACTTAATTCATAGGTACGGTATAATATTGTTTTTTGTAGAATTTTGCAATATTTTGCCACCGATTGACAGTAAATGTAGCATATTTGTTTTATGAGTCTTTTTCCATTATGATTACACCATTTTTAAAAATTGTCCTCATTTTGTTAAAATTTGCATCTTACTGTATTGATTTCATGGTTCAAAGGCAAACTCATGGATAATGATGATGTCAATTTAATGGATCACTGACAGAATATCGACAGTCAGAATATCAAGGTACAAAAATATCGACACAAAAATATCGATGTCAAGAATATCGAAGTCCTATCTACATAATGGTAAGTACAAAAATATCGAGAAAAAAATCATTGTCAAAAATATCGTTTTTTTAATGTTTAAAAAATAATGTAAAATAAAGTAAATAATACATATAATTAAAAGAAACATAGTTACAATTATTTTAAAATGTTTAAAATGATAACTAATACATATAATGTAAAAATAAATTAAACATATATATGTATAAAATATAATATATATACTTACTTAATAATATTTATAAATAATTATTTTAATAACTCATAAATTGTTAAAAACATATAAAAATTATAAATACATATATATACACATATACCAATAATATAAATAAAAATATAAAAAATATATATAACAAATTAAAAAATTAGAATATTTTTAATCTTTTTAAAATACATTATACACTACATTAACTAAAACAGTAGAGAAAATATTGGATAGCAGAGAGGATAACATTACTATTCCTACTCCAGAGAGTGCAACAGTAGGGAAAGTGTTGGATAGTGTAGGGGTTAAAATTACTATTCCCACTCCAGTGAGTGCAACAGTAGGGAAAGTGTTGGATAGCGTAGGGGTAAAAATTACTATTCCCACTCCAGAGAGTGCAACAGTAGGGAAAGTGTTGGATAGCGTAGGGGTAAAAATTACTATTCCCACTCCAGAGAGTGCAACAGTAGGGAAAGTGTGGATAGCGAAGGGGTAAAAATTACTATTCCCACTCCAGTGAGTGCAACAGTAGGGAAAGTGTTGGATAGTGTAGGGATAAAAATTACTATTCCCACTCCAGTGAGTGCAACAGTAGGGAAAGTGTTGGATAGCGAAGGGGTAAACATTACTATTCCCACTCCAGAGAGTGCAACAGTAGGGAAAGTGTTGGATAGCGTAGGGGTAAAAATTATTATTCCCACTCCAGAGAGTGCAACAGTAGGGAAAGTGTTGGATAGCGTAGGGGTAAAAATTACTATTCCCACTCCAGAGAGTGCAACAGTAGGGAAAGTGTTGGATAGCGAAGGGGTTAAAATTACTTTTCCCACTCCAGAGAGTGCAACAGTAGGGAAAGTGTTGGATAGCGTAGTGCTAAAAATTACTATTCCCACTCCAGAGAGTGCAACAGTAGGGAAAGTGTTGGATAGCGAAGAGGTTAAAATTACTATTCCCACTCCAGAGAGTGCAACAGTAGGGAAAGAGTTGGATAGCGTAGGGGTAAAAATCACTATTCCCACTCCAGAGAGTGCAACAGTAGGGAAAGTGTTGGATAGCGTAAGGGTAAAAATTTCTATTCCCACTCCAGAGAGTGTAACTGTAGGGAAAGTGTTGGATAGCAGAGGGTTAAAATTAACATTCTTATCAATTAAATATTTAATAACCAATTAATAATTAATTAATAATAAATTATTTATAAATAATAACAAAAAAATTAATAATTACTTCATTATAATTAAATTACTTCCCACTCTATTCCCCTATAAACCCACAACCCGCTCCTAAAACAAATAACACAATTAATATAATTATCAATTAATCAATTAATAAAAATTAAGTACCAATTAATAAGTAATTAACAATACATTAATTATCAATACCAATAAATAAAAATTAATAATTACTTTATTAAAATTAAATTACTACCCACCCTATTCCCCTATAAACCCACAATCCGCTACGGAATAAAAACACAAAATGTAATTAAAAATAATTAATAATTTGTAAAAATTATTATTAAATTTACTATAATTAAATTACTTCCCACCCTATTCCCCTATAAACCCACAACCCGCTACGGAACTAAAATGCAAAATTTACTTTTAAAAACATTATTAACTTCTAAAAATTAAATACATATATTTTAAAAAAATACAATACTTAACAAAAAATATAGAACACATACATTTAAAATACATACTAAAATACATAACACTAATATAAACATCGATAATATTAACAACGATATTTTTACAAACGATATTACTGACTTCGATATTAACAAAAACGATATTTCTTACCTTCATGGCGATATTCTGGTCACCGATATTCTTGATGTCGATATTCAGTCCCTTCGATATTTCCAACTCAATATTTTTGTACTCCGAAAATAAAAACTCGATATTATGTCTGTGCACCCTATTTAATCTATCTAAAGTTGTAAAGCTCCTGATGGCATCTATAGAAACATGACACTTTATAGGTTCTCTGAGGATTCCCTTACACCAAGATAAAAAAAGTGAGGCATTGTTACACTCTGTTGAAAACTGTTTCCCTCTGTGGACAGGGTTAATGGATATATCAGGACTGACTAGTTTCTCACAAGACCATATCTTGAGGAATAATTAATGAAAATGATTCATTTATGATTTCATTGGCCTGGCCATCTGGGATGTGACCATCTCCTAGGTGTGGCATTGTTAGAGTAGAAACAGAGAAGATAGGAGACTGGTTAGCAACTACATGATGATCAGCTGTTCTAAAATCTATAAATATTGAGAGGTGGGGTTTCCACCATAAGAAGATGAGAAGAAGAAAGTGGGAGATTATGAGGTTGGTGGGAATTGATAGTATTGCTGAGTGGGTAGAGTGGATTGAAGATTGATGTTATTACCAGCGGATTAGATGAATTCAAGCATTCACCCAATCACTTTTTTGTTTTTCTACATGATGAGCAGATGTACAGAATAAATTAAAAATAACATAACAGGAAAATTAGCATAGCTAGCAAACTAATAACTACTGTTCTTTGTGTGAAGAAACTTAAACAATAAAAGGCTTGGGCAGTTCACAAGCAAAGAATGGCAACCCCTGCGATCCTAGGCGAAGAAGGAGAATTCCAAAACATTACACATGCAATTATTGGCTGTGCAAGTCACATTTGTACCAGCCACAAGAAGTTTAAAGCTGACCTTCTCCAATGACGGATTGCAAAGCAATAATAGTACCAATGAGGAGAAGGGATCCTTTTCAAAAGTTCTGCTAGTACATCTGTCATCATCACTAGGTGTGTGCTTGGATGAAGCCATGATATCCTCAAAGACTTCTACTTGTAAACCTACCCAGAACAGCAGAATGTAAAGGAATACAAAATGGAGATCTGGCCATAAAGGCATGTTAACAGAGTCAGGTTCTTTGGAATTAGCAAAAAGGGTGAATCGAAGTGCTATTTCTATAAAACAACTAATGTTACCGCATTTCAATGATGCCTTGTTCTTACTATGAAGATAGAAAAGACACTATTAATCCTCCATGTTATTCAAAGGTGTGGTTCTCCATTTCCATCATGGGCATCACATTCTTCCTCTTCCCCACAGTATAATGAGGACTCATCTAGAAAATCCAGGGACAAATGTAACATCACTTATTCCAGACAATTCTGATATTAAGTAGAAAGCTCATTCATGTGGTAGATGTCAGAATATCTGTTCCTAGTTAGATGAGTTCCCAACCATATTTGAGCAGCCCTGGATGACAGATAAATAGGCTGAGATTCTTTACTTTACCCACCATGCTTGCAATCTTAAATAGCCAACCATTCATTGAAAAGAAAATAGAAAAATAAACCATATAGCAACCATTGTGAAACAACGAAAACTGCATTGTACATATAGTTGGTACTCCTATCTGCATGTTACCTATTTATAGCCTTGTATAGGAGGAGGGCATTGAGTTTTATCACTAAGCATGGTATGAAAGTTATTTTTCTACAGTAATTACTGTGCCTTCTCCAGGACTAGTGAATTATATAAAATTGCTGTCATCAAATTCCTCCCCCACATGCACAAAGTTTAGCTTTTGGCACTGGGCAGGCTTACATATACATAAAGAGGTTTTATGGCCTGTTGGATAGGTATATTGGAAGCAGGCAACAATAAGCAAATTTAAAGGGTACCTCGCAAAATGGTGCTCCCTTTTCTGGAAGGGAGTTTCTGATCCTGGGACTTATGTTGTTACTTTTTGATTCTAATTGCAGGTACATATTACCCTAATATGAATAATCTGGATATCTTCTGCTGGTGGACTTGTCTTGTTTATCGGGTTTTCTATGTCTCCATGCTTTATAAATGATTGTTATTTAATGAGACACCTGTGACGTGAAAGTTATATCCTAAAGGTATATTTAGAAACTAAGGTATATTTAGACATTACAGAACATATACAGCCTTCCATACCTTTGAGGCAAAGCTGTACAACATTAGTAAATTCATAATGACAATCATGTCCTTCTATAATGATCTGAAAATGAAATTGACATAAAGATAGAAATGTTTGTAATATTTAAAGGTCAAATAACACAAAGCAGTTTCTATGTATATTTTGTATCTCTGTTTCCATCATTTACGAGTTAAAACAAGATAGTAGTATTCTTTTACCCACCTAAGTGAAATCCATAAATAGACTTTTAGTAGAAGCATACTTTACCAACTCCTTTGGATGACCATTGAATATTTTCAACAAAAAGATGAATTGCATGGGAAAAAAAATCAATAGTTTTGATTTTGCAACCAATAAGGTAAAACACTCATTAAACTACACTGCGCACTCTTACAGTCAATTGTCCATCATCATGAATAAGACAGATTGGAGAATAAGTGAGTCAGCGCATGATTCAGCCTCTGCACCCCTTTTTGACTAGATGAGCAATTGGGATTTATAACAAAACAATTCAGCCATTTTTTTATCTATTGCTCTTGCACTCGCTGCCTTTGAATTTTTTAGCAGTTGTAAATGAAGGTTGGCATTATTTCAGAATTCAAATGCACTTGATCCATGGACAAAAATTACCCCGCAGGGATTTTACGTTGCACATAGACCATTGCAGCAGGTGTATTATCCCAATGCGTTTTATCCAGTCAGATTGAAACATGTAGGATTGAAGACCTAACATAGCTAATAAGGTATTTAATATGTTACTTTCCTCCAAGAAGGCCTTGCATATGCCGTTTCAAAACATAGGGCATATTAGCAAGACCGGCGATAACATTATCGCCATTTTAGCGGCAGGAAACTGCCGCTAAAACGGCGATAATGGGCTTGCTAATATGCGTTATAGAATTCCAATAGAAGCCCAAGTTAGATGTGCAGGACATCTAACCTGGGCTTCTATTGGAATTCTATAACGCATATTAGCAAGCCCATTATCGCCGTTTTAGCGGCAGTTTCCTGCCGCTAAAACGGCGAAAATTTAATCGCCGGGCTTGCTAATATGCCCCTAAATTTCTTTCCACAGACTAATCATACAGTAACGTCGTGTGAGGAGCAACGTAACAAAAGTTATCACATCTTTCGTTACATGGTGCTGTACGTAATGCTGTACGTGATCCTAAAGTCTCGATATAATAAACCACATGGGGAGGAACCAATAGTGTTAAACAGTAAGCTGCGTAATTGCTAATGGAGTGTCTAGCAATACTGTGAAAGCAGCGCGTGGTAATCTCATTTAGTGTGTTCAGAGCAGTTGGAGTGGAACAATTTCTCAAGGCAAGCTGCAGATTTGTGTGTAAAGACAGAGGAAGAGAAGCAGCAGGGGTGACTTCAGTCAAAACAAAGTGATGGGTTAGTTTGCTTCTTGAGTGCATCAAGCTGTGTTCAGAAGGGACGATGCTGGGCAGCTGATTGCCACTGGCAGTGTTACATTGATACCGTAAAAGAACTGTGGATCATTTGTGCCGAGGAAGCATCTGTTAGCATCTCAACCATTTTGTGACTTTCCTGCGCCCCTTCTAGATCAATTCTACTTACATTTTCTCACCAGTGTTTTGCAAATTCTTGCAAAAGATCTGCAAATATCAAGCAAATTAAATCAAAAGAAAATGAGTTTTCAGCGGACAGCAGGTTCATCATGGAGCTACATAATTAAGTACTACAAAAGTGTCCTTTTTCAAACAAACCCATATAAACTGTAAACTGAGATAAAATACTCTATAAATTACATTCTTCTTCTCCTCTGACAGGTCTTCAGCAGCCTGTGATACAAAATTAAAACCACACATAAATCATTTACAAATAAACACGTGTATTTTAGGTATTCGCTTGACTTATTTAATTATTCCTAACAGCCAATTGAATTAATATAAATAACAATATTTGCTTCTATGCATTTTGTGATACTTCAGTTATCTTTCTACTGGATAATGAAAATAAAGTTTGCAATTTGAAAATGATACATAAATTGATATCTACTATAAATCTAAATTGCAAAGTGTTCGTGAAAGCCTACTCCTTGTGCCATGTCACAACCCATTTTTGACTGGCTTTATTTCATGTCCTTATAGGTAATTAAAAGGCAGTGCTTGCCCCAAATCCATTTTAACACCGTATTATAAAAACAAGATGCACCACTGTCAAAGGGGTAAAGTAGCACTGCTGTAGTTCTTCAATTATTCAAGACACCAGTAAGCCCAAAACTGTGGCGATAAGGTGTTTTAACTTTTGACTCCCAAGGATTACTTTATGTATTTGGGCCTAATAAGTTTACAATATACCTAACTGGAAACAATCCACTTATTTATCTGGTCTTTGATCGCTATACCATTGTCTGCATATGGACTTCCAAATAGATTACATCCACTACCACAGTATCGTCAAGTGGATGTGAATTTAAGAAGAGTAAATATATATTTAGATTTATGATGTAGTGGTAGGCAATATGGTGGACACACATTTTTGTAGGTCAATATTTCGACTACATAGTGATGCACAACCATTTTTCTGCTACTCACTACCATGCAAAAATCCCATATTGCTAATCCCATTGATAGATTCCATCAACTCACTCACAGTGAAAAGATTTTAGAACCTGGTGATCAGTCCTTGATGAAACTACAACATATAATACTGTCAGGCATTGGGTAGATACAGTGATACACTTACATTTAAGTATCACTGTAATTGCGGAGATAAAAAGTGCTCATGAACAAGTCACAAAATTTTATGTGTTAGCCCATAATGAGGCTCATTCCGATGTCGGGCGGAGACACCGCATTGGTCATGGGACCGACTGACACGTGGTCGGCAGGCCCAACCGCCCCATTAGGATGCGACCGAACACTGCTCGGTCGCCTTCCTATATTTTACTATAGGAGCATGAATTCTGGCCGTAAACCGGCCGTAATGCATGCTCCCATAATAAAATGGGAGGTGCGGTTCATCCCTGCACCCCGTGGCAGTCAGGGATCAACAGGCGGGCACCTTAGGTGCCCCCTCGGCCTCCAAACAGAGGCCGTGCACCAAAGAGGGCCCTGCTGGGGGCCCCCCAAAGACACTTTTGTCATCATAATCTCAAGAGCGGAAAGGCCCGCTCTTGAGATTACTTGCCGCATTCCGACTGGCAGACGGGCTCTACGAGCCCATCGGAAGCCAGCCGGAATGACCTGTCGGATTCCTTTCCGACCGCCTCCATCAAACTGAGGTGGTCGTAAAGGAATCTGACTGGCCCATTACGATGCAGCTCAGAAGGCTCTGACCGTCGGCTCTGAGCCCTCCGAGCCGCATGGTAATCGGCCCCTTAGTTTCTACTTTTATTTGACAGTATTCGTACCACACAGTTATTCCCTCAGAGACATCTACTTCTGAAGAATGACTTCAAATTACTTATGAAGCTAGTACTCCAACAGCAAACAACTAACAAGTGTAAAATCAGGAGTCCATGTCCTATTTGAAAGATAGAAAAGCTGCTTTATGTTATGATAAAAATGGACAAAGTCAACAGATTTATTATTGGCAGCATGCCTTTTGGCTTTTTAAATGGTTGCTTCTTTGTGCCATTGTTTTCACAAAACTATTGTTTGGGAAGCTGCCAGACCCTAATCAATCGGAAAAAAAAGCCGGCTAAAAGCAAAAATACTTTTTGGTCTCAAAAAAGCACGCATTGCCTTAGCAGTCCTTGCCACTGAAGGGAATCAACTACTTTGTGGGTGTTTGTCGTTCTTTCAGAAGGACAGAATGCCCTCACTCACAGTGAAGTTAGCCAATGGCTGAAGTGTGCTGACCCATTGTCCAATGCTGTATACTGCTGTGCGTGGAAGAAAAATGTGAATGACACAATACCAGAGCAGAAGATGAAGAGGGCTGGCTGTAAGCTCATAATATCACTTCATGGATTTAATTTTAGTAAAATTAAAATGTCTTGGCAAAATTCAGACTTAAAATCAGAAGCAATTCATTCCAAGAGAGTGCCCACTATGGCTGAAAAGCCTTAGCGACTAGGGCCTATATTTATCATATGTCACGTAATGCAATGCAGCAAGCTACCTTGCTGCACTACGTGAAAGGGACATGGCAGGAATGAGTATTATTCAACATTATGCTGTGCATTACTGCCTTCTGCCAGTGCTTGCACACAAACCACTGCTAAGCGCCACCACAGGCACCCTTGCACCATTGTGTAAGGGTCCCTGCATTGTAGGCAGGTTTGTTTTTGTGCAGGAAAGGGCACCTTCCTGCACAAAAGCAATCCTCTGAGGCATTTTCCTCTTTGTAAGTGTGCTGCAGAGTGCAGCACACTTAAAAGGAGGAAACAACGAGGATAAATAAAGATATTTCTCCTTGTTGTGCCTAGTGTGGGAAGGCTTACAATTCGAATGCATCCCCAGGTCTACCAGTGTTGGTAAATCTGTGAATGTGTCAGAATACATGGGTGGATGCATGGAAACACCCATGCTCCACCCATGGCACGCCTCTCTGCTGCAGAGTAACACAAGGCAGCGATTTGCGTTGTCTTGTGTTACTCTAGATTTATCAAGCCACGCAGAGCCACGCAAGGTGGCGTGCGTGGCTTGATAAATCTTATTTAGGATTTGCTTCACCCTTGCGTCCTCTTGGAAGGCACAAGGGTGACGCAACAAATATAGGCTTCGATCTAACATGCTTTAACTTAGGAATGTAAAACAAGAATTGCTCTCCAGAGCTTAATATCAATGAGGACAGTGCTATTAGACAAGGTCAGTGTTAAATTGTTCTCATACTCGAGAATATCAACAGAATACAAGGATGCTCAAAACATCAGTCTCATGGAACATACTAGTATTGTAAAAGGGTTTGAGCATTATTTCTGTGGGGTTGCTGGTCTACGATTGTTGTATTCCGCTTTAGGTGTCCGTATATAGGTTTTCCTGAATCATGTCCTTATATAGGCACAATTCGCATTGCCCTTATATAGGCATAGAATCCCTGTCCTTATTTAGGCATTAACCGTGCACTCCAAATACAGGCATGGTCACCGACATCCATCCACCCTAACGTCACAACGAGTTCTTAGAAACCAGACCCTTAAGCTTCGGGAGTTCCTCTAGCACAGGACTATTGATTTCTCCAAGAACTCATCTATTATGTATGAACCGTTATACCTTAAGGGTTCATTCCTGACGTCTTCCTCTGTCCGACTTCACGTCAATGCTAACATTCCAAGACACCTACCAGGTATAAATATACCTTCCCTTGCCCAAGCAAGTTAGAGGAGACCTCGACTTCAGAGGAGCCCGTATCCCGGCCTGACGCACTGAGAAGACGCTGTCATTCCTGCACGCAGACAAATCCAGCTTCCAGTGTTCTGACTCCCTTCTTGGGGTGTTTACTGTTCCAGATCCGGCAAGAGATTCCCACCTCTCTCATTCTCAAGGTATGGAGCTGACTAGAAGCTAGAGGGACTCTTGGCATACTTGGCATACTATACTTAACATACTCTTAGTATACCATACTAGAGAATACTCCACCTACTTCTTACCTTTCCCTACACCTAGACCAGGTTAGGTACATTGGGGTAGAACTAGCTTAGAGACGCATCGTAAGAGTACTCGCATTTTTAGCTCATGTTATTTATGTACGTGAATATATGTTAAAAGATAATGCTAGCGCAGTATTATTTATTTCTACTGCTTACACTGTACATTATTTATCTTGCATACTGTCTTGTGATCGTAACAGCACATATCTCTTACACGAGAAACAAGACTGTTCAATAAAACCCTTTTTATTGAAACGCCCGTCTTTCCTTTCTGTGTAACTCTGTAGAAACTAAGCATGCACGATTGACTGAGTGAAACTGTTATCTATTGTTTCCATGATTCTTAGACGTGTTCCGATTCTAAAGGGAAAGAAAGTTGTCATGTTTTTCGATTGCCATAAACTACTCCCTTCTTGTTTTCAAGGAGTTTCTAGTGGCCTCTGAGCTAGCTGGCACAAGTAATTAAGTTTAATATACTCGATAGGGACATACCGACCGTAGTCCTATGTCAAGCCTATAGGTTATATTATTCCAATGCGCAGAGCCTATTAGGGAAATAGGAACTACACTACATGGCGCCCAAACATTTGGTAAGGCAGTAATTTAACGCTAGATACTGAGTAACTCAGTCGTGCTTTTTTCAGAGACCCCTGCTCACATACTCCATAAGACGTCTGGAGTGGGTAGGGTTAAATATCCGCCATAACTAATTAGGACAAGAAACCCTATATATTAGTTGTTTGGTTTGTTCAACGTTGAAGGATACAGTGTTCCAAAATATTGTGCACCTTATCTTTTGTTTCCTTGAAACTTGTTCTACATTTTTCAAAAAACAAATGTCCAACAGGGACAATGCCACCGAAAACGGTGGAGCTGCGGCTGACCCAGTCGTAACAGTTTTTAACTTTACAGGTTTAAATGAACCTGAGGAGGGTGTTATAGACATCCACCCAAACTTAAGAAGAGCCATCACTCTAAAACTAATAAAACATGGCCTACAACCAAGAGGTGGTAGAGCAGTTTTCGTGATAGAGGCACACAAATCTTTTCAGACAGAGGTATTCTATCCATGGATAATATTCCCTGAATCAAATTCAGTAACAAGACTGTTTCACTTCTACAAAGAAGATGAACCACCAGAGGAATATATTCCTTTCGAGGATATTGAAATTCCACTGACATACCAGGAGCATCAGCTCTGGTTTAAAGGCGCCCTAAAACATCACAAAAACATTACCAGGCTCGGTCCACTAGGTAAACCAGGAGCAACTTGGCCGATTCTAGCCGGCTACACTCCTCATCCTGACCTCGAAATAATGTCAGACGAGGAATTACTTACTCAACTTACAGAGTTAATAAAAATCTACAGACAACTAGTCCAATATGTCATGCGGACTTTCACAGTCCAACCACCATTGACACTTCCAAATCAAACCCCTCAACAGGGGAATACACTAAAAATTACACCACAGACTCTATACGCAGTCAAGGGTAAACTGCCCATAAAACGTGAGCAAATTACATTCTGGATAGCTCAAAAAATTACTCAAATAGAAGCAGTATTTCCAAATACTAGCCCTTATGAGAAACACAGAATCCTAACAATCTGTTTACCAATGGGGATCACACCACAACTGGAAGACTGCACCACTTGGGGCTCAGTCTTTGCTGCCATCTATACTAAAACACATGGTATTCCGTCAATTGCAGTAATACCTGATGTCCTGAAACAAATTCAAAACGAATACGGGGCAGAGCCTGCTCTGAATTTAGGTATGAAATTACTGAAAAATTTCGACCAGGTCTCAACAATAATATTATCTAATATTAAAGGGGAGGCAGCAGCAGTGGCGATCCGCCAGCGATTAAGGGAATTCGATGTTACAGAACATCAAACTGAACTACCCAGAATAATAGAACAATCTTATGCAGAATTAGGCAGAGATAGTTTGGGTGGAAGACCATTAAAGCCAAAACTATCTGAAAGTCCTGAGAAGGACTCTATTAAACAAACTCCTACATCTTCTAAAAAGAAGTGGGAAACTAATAAACAAAATTCAAACGAGAAACGTTCTCAATCCCGAGGTAGGTCTCCTCAAAAGGAGCCCTCTGAAAGGAGGTATAACCTCAGGAATAGGGATAATTTACAAAAACCTGACAGGTATCAAGATACTGATACACGTTCCTCTCATACCTTTCAGATCTCGTCACAGACATCGGAAAGAAGAGGACGGTCAGAACATAGAGAAGAACGCGTGAAATCGAAAGATGACAAACACGTTCAGAAAAGTAAATCTAAACCTCATTTCTCAAAGAAGAAGGTAGCAGGTCTGAAGGTCAGACATGCCGAGGATACTGAGAACACAACTCAAGAATGGAGAATGGGCTCAGACAATGCTGGACAGTGCGGCAGAAGTCACAATAGCTCGCCAGAACCTGAAGGAACTTCTGGAGATAGTGGACTTGAATGAGTACATTACAGTTGAGACTGTAGACACCAGGGTTAGTACTCCACAAAAGTTATATGAAATAACACTCCGGATGGAGGGAGACATACCAAGACAGGTGAAAGCACTCTTTTGGGAAAAACTTTCAAGGGGCTATGACATACGTCTAGCAGAAAAAGACTGGCCACCACAATTTGTCAGGGAGTGCCCACATGGTGAGGACATTATTATGCCTGCCTTCTCCAACCATATTCCAATTCATCTAAAATATACTTATGCCAGGAAATGGGCAGTTGCCCAGGCCCCAGCATTATACAAAAATCATGTAGGATGGGATGAGGACTCACCTCACCATAAAATACATTTGAAAAAAGAACCTACTGCACAGAGGCAGTACCCAATAAAGCAAGAAGCTAAAAAACAGGTCAGGGAGATCTTAGATCAACTTGAATACCAAGGGGTGATTGAAACATGCACCTCTTCAATGAACAATCCTTTGTTTCCTGTCTCCAAACCAGACACTACATATCGTCTAGTTTTGGATTACAGACACTTAAACACTTGTTCTAAAACATTTGCAGTGCAAAATGCACAGCATTAATGAATAACATTGTGCGTAAAAAAATATAAAACCACATTGGACATCTCAAATGGTTTCTTTTGTCAAAACATAGCACCTGAAAGCAGGTACTTGACAGCTTTCTCAATAATGGGGACCAAGCGTCAATTTTGTCGACTCCCACAAGGGTTCAAGAACAGCCTGGGGTTATTCTCAGCGAGGGTAATGGAGTTACTACAAATTTATGATAATGAGGCATTGTCATATGTCGATGACATCTATCTGACAGACGATGACCTGGACAAACACTTGAACAGGGTGAGTACCATTATATTATCTGAGGGCTATAAGTTCAACTTTAAAAAATCCAGAATTGCCCATCTCAATGTCCTTTTTCTAGGATATGAGCTTTCAAGTGAAGGCAAGAGCTTGGCAGCCAACTTTTTAGAAAGGTGTGCGCTGCTCCAACCTCCAAAGACGCTGAAAAATTTACAATCCATCCTAGGTTTCCTAAATTTTGGAAGAACTTACATTCTAAATTACGCAGAAAGGGTTAAACCTCTCTACGCATTAATCAAACCTGCTTTTTCAATCAAAAATTGGACACATGAACACAAAGAAATCTTGCGTTCACTCCAAGCTAACATGTTAGCAACAAATCACTTACAAACACGCGTAAGTCAACGCAATTTGGTGATCCGAATAATTTCGGGTCAATGCGGATTCACCTACTTAACATTTAATGAGGGTGAAAAAGTACCAATTGCATACAAATCACATTTGTATACACAAGCAGAAATGCGCTTCACTTCAACTGAAAAAATACTGACAGCAGTTCAAACCGCTGTAGCAAAAGAAAGAGCTCTAGCCCAAGGGAAACGCATTATTGTCGTAACCCCAGTACCGGCTTTAGAGGCGGTCACAAAAGCGAGCATTCCAAATGCAAAAGCATTACATCCTAGATGGATACAATGGGTTAATTCTCTTGCTGCAACAGATGTTGAATATGTTTTTGATCCTGATTTAAAAACACAAGCGTTCCTGCAATATGAACATGAATGTCCTCTGCCTACTGAGATTCTGCCTCTCGATCAGTACGAATTCATAATTTACACTGACGGATCCGCACAACCCACTACAGGGAGTAAGCAAGCTTACAGTGCAGCGTGCGCAATCGTTAAAGGTCGCCTGCGCGATGGCAACTTCAGACCTATGGACACAAAAACCCAATCTCTAGGAGATTGTACAGCTCAGCGAGCTGAACTACAAGCATTCAAACTGGCACTTGAAAGTACAGATCGCGAATTCCCCACACTAATAGTGTGCGATTCTTTCTACTGTGTGCAGTCGTATAATGAATATATACAAACTTGGCTTGAAAATGGGTTCAAAGATGCAAAAGTTGGCACAATAAAGCATAAAACGCTTTGGGAACAAGTAGTTCAGTTAAAAAGCGAACTACCAAAGGCTCACGTGATACACACACTGAGTCATCAACGTGATGGCGTTCACGTTGCAGGGAATTAATTGGCTGACGAAGCCGCAAAGGGGGCTGTTCAGACGGCTTCCGTAGCTGCGATCACTCGTTCAAAAACGAGAATAGACAGTGAGATAATGTTGGCTGTCAATGCTACGAGTAAAGGCAGTAGTGCAGCGTTACCAAAAAAGTTTCCACTCAAGTACTCTTATGTAATTGATGCGAACAACGTTCCTTTTGCTCGAGTCCCTGGAGTGGGGGATAGGGTAATTCCAAACATGGAATGTAGAGCAGCTTTGAATTATGAAGCACATCTGGGGAGGGTCTCTCACATCAAGGGATCTCTAAAACAATATTGACATTAAAAGAGATGTACTGGTGGCCTGGAATGAATACACATATTCACATCTTCATCAATGACTGCATAGACTGTAAGGTACAGCGTGATGCAGAACGCCACCAGATACCATGCTACGAAGTAGCCTGCCAGGGACAGACACCATTGTAGACAGCATTAGTCTATCTATGCACAGGCATCCTTGTGGACAACTGCAATCCCACAAATACTAAGTCAAGGTGCCTATGGATATGGCCTCAGCGCTCGGCTGACGCTCGAACTGTTATAAAAGATTTGCGAGTCTTTATCAGCACATACGCAATAGGCACGCTACATTCTGACCAGGGCCCTGCGTTTAGCTCTCGGGCTTACAAAGAAGCCATGGCCAGCTTGGGCGTTGCATTGCAGTACTCCTCTCCGTTTCATCCTGAGGGAAATTCTGTTGTGGAAAGGAAAAACCGGGACATAAAGCAGTCTATAACAGCTAGGGTATTAGGTTCGGGTGATGGGTGGGTCAAACATCTTTATGGGGTCCAACACTCATTAAATAATTTGCCAAGAAGTTCTCTAGGGGGGGTCACTCCATATGAGGTCCTATTTGGGACAAGAATGTGGGTGCCTGATCTAGAATGTAAAGGCACAGTGGTGGAAAATAAACCCTTTGATATCAAAGATCGTCTGGCTGTTTTACAGGATCTAAATGAACTAAGATCGAAACAAAGCAACGTATTCCTGCAGCCAATCACTACTGGGGAAAAACCGGCGGTCCCAGCAAGGCCTGTCTGGATTCCAAAAGTTGGGGATCTAGTCAGAGAGAAAATTGCAGACAAGAAGGAATTTGGACCTTCTTACAGACAACCAGTACCTGTCCTAGCCATACACGGAACAAGAACAGTACTTCTGCTGCCCCTTGCTGGAAAAAAGGAGAAAAGATTTGTGTCCATCGACCTCATCAAACCACAGTATGTGGCCAATACTAAATAGTAGGCCTAGTAGCAGACGCACTCCTCTCGCTACTATCCAAGAGGTTCAGACTGAAAGACTGATAACCATTGAGAATTCAGCAGTAACAGATGAAGGACTGAGCAACAATGCTATGGAACTCATCCCTCTTGAAACTCAAGTAACAGTTCGTCCAAATACACCTGTCTACACCAATGTAACAAGTGATCAACTGGTTCCAGCGATTTCTACAAATCCTGATGCAATTCCAACAATTGACAGAACTGCTTCTGGCTATTTCATTAACTTTGATACGTTTTCTGAGGATCTGAGTGAGCCTGAGACGTCGCCAGCATCAAAAACTTTTAAACAGCAAGTACAAGACTTTTTTCATTTTTTTAGAAAGACTTATCTGGTTTCACCATGGATTGAACTATGGATTATTTCTGGAATATTTTTCTTTCTGCTTTGGCTAGCTTTGGTTATGACTATCAGCGTGCTTATAAATGGCAGATACATCCATTTGGACACTGAAAGTAAAGATGTGAAGTTACTTTTAAAACCACACAAATCATCCCATCGTGAAACAAGAGACTTGTCTGCAGTAAACATCACAGCCGTTCCTATACAGGATGGTATAGTGTGGGACAAAACTGATTTCGATATATTCGGCCCTACGGAACATTTGAACATTCCACATTTATTTAAGATTTCACTAAGTGATTGTGTTTCATCCAGTACCTATTCTGATGATTGGGACTTTGAAACTGTAAATGACATGATGTTTGACCTAGAAAAGTCTGCTGCATTTTCTAATAATGAATATTTAGAGGGTTCATCAGACTATGAACAGCTGTATTGCTATAACCACTATGGTCATCATTTTTTGCATAAATCTGCAACACCTAGAAATGTGTTTATGTTTAACCAATGGGAGCATTGTCCTACACCACCAAAAGGTAGTTCAAAAACATTTGCTAAAAAGTTTCCATATTTTTCAGGATACAATACAACTGATCCAGAAACATTTTACTATAAAAATGTAAACAAAACAGGACTGAAAATTATGTTAACTAATACAAAACAGATTTACTCTGCAGCATTTATTGCCCAACTGTCTAGACATGGTTTCGACTTATGGAAAGACGCAATAGACACAAAATCTGTCTGGGGTACTAAAGATTGGCAAGTACAGGGGATAGAAGCTTTGTTTAGAGCCTGTATCATCCCTCAGCAAATAATGTGTTTGAATGACACTGTGCAACAAACGTCTTACCTTGGTTTAGCCAAGATCAAAGACATGAAAACACCTTCTGTACCAACACCTGCCAGTAATAACAATACACCGGCGGTTACAGTTGACACAATACTACAAATCAACAGAACAAATCCTGATCGGAGAAAATGGTTGATCTGGCCCACAGACACAAACAACTGTCAAGAGAGATTCCTGAATAAAACACAGGGGTTTCTATTCATAGGCCAGACCCACGATACGTCCAAAGACAACATCCGGGGTTAGTAACAACATACAGTGTAGGAAAATTATGCCTCGATTGGCTGCAAAAATCTACACTTAAGGATGTGACACAACACTTATCTTTACTTAAAGAAGACGCAGACCTTAGGGAATTCTTGCTTGGACCAAGAAAACCGCGTCAAAAACGTTTCATATATGCCGGCATCTATGCTGTTTATAATGAAGCATGGAAGGTGTCACAGATGGAGGCCGCAGAACGGATACGTGAACTTGATCGTATTAATTTAGAGAAAACTCTCTCTGTGGTCGACAATGGGTTAACAACTTTGTCCTCCAGAATTTATTCATTGGACAGTATTGTATCCTCTGCTATCAACATACTGGAACAAGATTTAGCCAAGTTACAACAAGGCCAATCTCAGTTACATTCTATTGTGTTATTAAGCTGGACGCTGCAATCTTTGCGTGCGGGCTATGTGCCTTGGCGTTTTATCAACATGTTGGCTCTGTTTTCAGAATACAATCTAACTGATAAACAGATTGAACTGGCACAAAGAGGAGCAAAGTATACAGTGCTGAGCATTGAAAAACTGGGAAAACTACCATTCACAGTGGCAGAAAAACCAGCTACAGAATGGCTTATTCATGGCAAAATCACTCTGCCTGTGACTACTTCTCAGTTTCAATATTGCCTCAAACAAATGCAAGCAGGCAAATATGAAAGGTTGGGTAAAGAATACATTAAGACATGCTGGAATTTACCATACACATATAGATGTTGGAGTGGGGATCGTGAAGTGTTTCTAAGCGGTACACACTGTGAAAGTGCACTGAGCGGTTCACTGATTTGTCAGGACATTTCTTTACACGGGGCTTGTAATGGTTCTGTGGCAAATTTGTCCTGCCACCAGCAGGGTACACCGGCTACTGTGATTAATCCAATGTTTGGCCAACTTTCTAATGGGAGTTACCTCATGTTGAATGATCAGAGTTGCTGTGGCATGTTGCCAGGCATCCCATATCTAGTAACGGTCGACTCCAGGGTCACTTGCTGTATGCAAGTATTGTTTGCCCCAATAGACACAGTCAGGGAGTCGCCTTTGTGGCCTTCTTTGAATGTCTCTTTTATACGATTTGATAATTTAAGCAGAATGAAAGCCATGCTTATACAACAAACAGTGCCTCAGACCTCGGCCAAAGAAATCTATGATTTACAAGTCGCAAGGACTTCGGCTCAGATACAGGCTTTAATTCGTACAAACTGCCCTATACATTTCGTAGAAATGATAGGACGTATCTTTAACATGTCTGATACAAGCGGAATTGTACATGTATTTAAGACCATCTGTTCCGGACTATTAGCAACTTTCCAGGCTGTCCTCAGAATCATCCCAAACTTCGCACATTCGGTGTTTGGTGGTGTGCCGTTAATTCTAGCACTTGTTGCAGGAATTCTGTTTCTATTGCTCCTACTACGCTATGGCAAGCCTATTAGCCAACATCACTCCGAGCGATGTGGAGAAAGCTCTCCTTGAAGGGAAATGCAGCGAGCGAATAGTACAGCTTTTGGGCATGCCTCGTCTACGGGAACTTAATGCAACGTGGTTCCTGTCATTCAGACCAATCTGGCAAGATTGCATCTTACCTGTTCTACGCTGCCTGTTTTGCGGTGAAGAATGCGTGCTAGACACCTGTCTAACACTCCCATCAGTCATGCCAACGGATGTCGATGCTCTGCTGGACCCGATAATGGCCCATGCTGTGTGTTGTCCCCAGAGGCTACCAATCCTGATGACGGCATTCATTGAGATCTCACAGACGCTTCCGGCAGCTGCTGAGGTACGAGATGGATCAACAGGCACACAGGTAACAACGGACGCGAACATTGCATCTTCTGCTGAAGGCGATGTTTCTCATCTGTGTGCAATTAACCTTCTGAACGAGGTGTTCCAAATGTCACCAACTTCGATGGACGATATTTTGGCTACGGAAATAGATGATCTAATGTTTACGCCAGACCCATACACTGACTTTGATTCGGCTCACAGTGTACCAGGGCAACAATGAAATTTGGCCTTCATATTTTTCAAACTTGGAACATTTCCCAGAATTGAACTTTTTTCTTTTTAGAATTTTTTTTTGTTGAAATGACATGGCAAAATGAATAATCTGCTTCCAGTAGAACTAGTCTTATAAAACAGACTTCTTTGAATACTTCCAGGGACACATTGTCACCTTACTTGTCTAACATTTAATTTAATTCTATGATATGCAATGGCTTTGATTTTTGAGAACTTATCAACCATTTCATCATATGTATATATTTCTGTTTCATTCACGTTGCATTTTACTTCCATTATATGCTCAGAATGAAAACGATGCTTTAAATGTACAGTACCTATTGCATTCAACAGTTTATTTTTAAACTTCTTTTAATGTGCTTTTAGAAATGTTTTTAGCAACAGGTGGTACTCAATTTTATGTTTAGCATTTAAATGTTTAGCATTTAGTATTATCGTTCAATCGAAAGTGGAGTGGGTGTTGTATTCCGCTTTAGGTGTCCGTATATAGGTTTTCCTGAATCATGTCCTTATATAGGAACAATTCGCATTGCCCTTATATAGGCATAGAATCCCTGTCCTTATTTAGGCATTAACCGTGCACTCCAAATACAGGCATGGTCACCGACATCCGTCCACCCTAACGTCACAACGAATTCTTAGAAACCAGACCCTTAAGCTTCGGGAGTTCCCCTAGCACAGGACTATTGATTTCTCCAAGAACTCATCTATTATGTATGAACCGTTATACCTTAAGGGTTCATTCCTGACGTCTTCCTCTGTCCGACTTCACGTCAATGCTAACATTCCAAGACACCTACCAGGTATAAATATACCTTCCCTTGCCCAAGCAAGTTAGAGGAGACCTCGACTTCAGAGGAGCCCGTATCCCGGCCTGACGCACTGAGAAGACGCTGTCATTCCTGCACGCAGACGAATCCAGCTTCCAGTGTTCTGACTCCCTTCGCAGGGTGTTAGAGTTCCAGATCCGGCAAGAGATTCCCACCTCTCTCATTCTCAAGGTATGGAGCTGACTAGAACCTAGAGGGACTCTTGGCATACTTGGCATACTATACTTAACATACTCTTAGTATACCATACTAGAGAATACTCCACCTACTTCTTACCTTTACCTACACCTAGACCAGGTTAGGTACATTGGGGTAGAACTAGCTTAGAGACGCATCGTATGAGTACTCGCATTTTTAGCTCATGTTATTTATGTACGTGAATATATGCTAAAAGATAATGCTAGCGCAGTATTATTTATTTCTACTGCTTACACTGTACATTATTTATCTTGCATACTGTCTTGTGATCGTAACAGCAGATATCTCTTACACGAGAAACAAGACTGTTCAATAAAACCCTTTTTATTGAAATGCCTGTCTTTCCTTTCTGTGTAACTCTGTAGAAACTAAGCATGCACGATTGACTGAGTGAAACTGTTATCTATTGTTTCCACGATTCTGAGACGTGTTCCGATTCTAAAGGGAAACAAAGTTGTCATGTTTTTCGGTTGCCAGAAACTACTCCCTTCTTGTTTTCAAGGAGTTTCTAGTGGCCTCTGAGCTAGCTGGCACAAGTAATTAAGTTTAATATACTCGATAGGGACATACCGACCTTAGTCCTATGTCAAGCCTATAGGTTATATTATTCCAATGCGCAGAGCCTATTAGGGAAATAGGAACTACACTACACAATGTTAACCCTAACAGTTTAGTGCAAAGTCAAGTGTAAATAATTTTTTTTTTTACTATTTAACCAGAAACAGTGTACACCTGCAATCTTTAAGACATTAGATAGTGACAGCAGGTCAATATGATCAATCTGGGCGATTCCTGTTGATTCTATTGAAATGTTATCATCTTTTTTCAGGTTGTCAATTTGTTGTGCAGTATTTTATCAAGTTCTGAGAAAATTAGATCCAGAGAATGGGTCGATACTGCACAGTTCTGGCACCCTTGTTCAATCATGTCACTGGATGGTGATTGTTCCCAAAGGGTACAGAAACATTTGTGGCAGACCGACCAAGAATGGAGATTTAGTGGGTGCAGTCGATTTATCAGCCCATAAAATAATGCAAAATCCCCTTTTCATGTGATATGTCCACATACATTTTCCACCTCCTCTGAGAAGATTATAAATGTATGTGATGGCTGCTGAGTGGGATGGGGGTGAGGGAGAGAGATTGGGAAGAGTAGAGGTGGGAAGGGGAAGTTTTATTTTGCTATTTGAAGAGAAGAGTGATGTGACACTTGGCTGCTGCTGCAGGCACCATCTCATCCAATTTTATGGGAGAGAATATCCAGCTGGAAACATCTGGTCACATTCTTCCAGACCTGGTAAATCCATATGAGGAAAACCCTAACCGCTAATAATCAGGCAGAGCAAAATTAACGCATGCGAGCATACGTTAATTTTGTTCCGCCTGACTTGTAATCAGACAAGAAGGGAGCGTTTAGGTATCGGTATAAGATTGTGCAACATTTTCAGCAAGAACGGTGCACCTTATTTAATTTTGCAGTTTTAGATTAAAAGTATCTGCATGGGTCTTTTTGGAAATGTGTTGCTGAGAGATCAATCTGAAATCAGAAAAAGAAATCCCAGGTGTAGACCCCGACAATAGAATCGGTGAAAACAGATTCCAAGTCATAGAAAAAGAAAAGATTCAACTATGGCTGTTCCAAGGCACCAGGAAAACAAGATACCCTTGGCTGAATTGCATTTAAGATGCAACGTAGCCACCAGATGTTCTTTGTGCCAGATATATTCACATAAACAAATAAGATTGAAAAGAGATATTGCATTTTTCTAAGAACTTCAAAAATACTGGAATAGCAGTCAAGCAAAAGCTGTCTGTGCATTGCTATCCAATTAGAGGCTCTTTGTGCATTGGTTTTCAATTAGAGGCATTTTTAGAGCAAAACCTTGATGCCTTCTCATGGGTTGTACATAGTAATACTGTACTGTTAGACCTATCAGCCTTAGGATGGTTTTCCACAAACTGTTTGCCTGCTTACCTCCTCTTTTTGATGATTCTTTTGTCCAGTGCTAAAGTGCTAAAGTGCATGTGCTTCTCCCCTAAACATGGTTACATTGGTTTAAACACAATTGGCATATTTAGTTTACTTGTAAGTCCCTTGTAAAGTGGTTTACCATATACCAAGGGCCTGTCAATTAAATGCTACTAGTTGGCACTCGGACGCTTAACTCGCCCCGTGCCAGCTCACTATCAAGAGGATGGGTTCCTCCCCACCACTTTCCACTTTCCACGACCGCGGACAAAGCAACCTCCCAGCCGGCTCCATTCCGGTCACTCGTCTGCTTGGATCACCCAATTCAGATCCTTACACATTTGTGCTGCTCGTTATATTCACGTGGATCCACGGACCCCGTCCCGAACCGGCAGCTCTCCTACTTCTCACTCCGATTCTAACTCTCTAATTTGGCTTTGGATTTACTTCTTCCTGACGGTTCCATGTTTAAATATCGATGTTAAAAATATCGATGTTAAAAATATCGATGTAAAAATATCGATTACAAAAATATAGGGGCCGATTACGATGGCGGGCGGATCGCCCCCGCCGGGCCAGCGGTGGTCACCGCCGGCCCGGTGGGGGCGATCCGCCCGCCATCCAGACCGCAAAAACCCCCCACCATATCATGATGGCTGGGGGGCCCGCGGCGGACGGAAAGACCGTCTGCCGCTTTTCCGCCGGTTGACTCGTCGACCGGCGGAAAACGTGTTGAACATGGAGGCGGTGTCTGGAAGACACCGCCATCTATATTGCGATGCAGGGTGAGAGCAGCCT
Organism: Calotriton arnoldi; assembly: GCA_963921515.1. NCBI lineage: Eukaryota > Metazoa > Chordata > Amphibia > Caudata > Salamandridae > Calotriton > Calotriton arnoldi. The sequence continues at coordinate 86,888 of CAWUFW010012042.1, forward strand.
TTCCATGGCTGCATTGCTGCCATGGAAAGGCTGGTGTTTCCTGCTGTTGGGGGCCCGTAGCGGGCCCCCATATAGTTGGGGGGGGTGGGTGCACATGGGGGGTACCTATGGTACCCCCCTGCATTTGCATGTACAATGTGGCAGGCACCGCGCGGTGCCTGTCACGTTGTGCATGTAAAGGCATGACATGTCTATTTTACATTGCGGCGGGTGCTGCTTGCAAACACCGCCGCCACAATGTAAAATATACGGGATGCGCCCGCCACTGTGGCGGGCGCATCCTAATGTGTATTGCGGGACCGCCGCACCTATGGCGGGCGGTCCCTTTTGTAATTTTTAAAAGTCGATATTTTTTACTTCTATATTTTTTACATCGATATTTTTGTGTCGATATTATTGTATTTACCTGATTAAGTATAGGGAGTCTATGGGGTCGATTGAAAGGGTTTCAATGCTTTTGCATTTGACTCGTGAGGGACATCTAGTAACGACTAGTGGAACTGCAGCTTGATGTAATAATTTCAATGCTTTTGCATTTGACTCGTGAGGGACACCTAGTAACAACGAGTTGAACTGCAGCTCTTTGTAGAATTATTTTGATATTGGATACTATAATATTCACTGCCCACTGCTAATCTCGTCCCATAATGCTTTGCAGGGCCTTTGGTTGGGATTGTATTTTTGCCCATAACTGTGCTTGGGGTGGTCCTAAGAGGATGGGACCACCACCGAATCGTTCAGCAAGATGTGCTCTTTGTTTTCAAGGCATCTGCTTGGTTTTCTCCCTAGGTTAGGGAGGATCTCAAAATCATCAACTCTCTCACTGCTTGCTAAGTTTTCATTTTCACTTTTGTGAAATGACTATATGCATTTTAGCATGTAAAGACAGAGATACTTGTTATTTTACCTAAAGTATATGAGGTCTCTGTTAATTAAGTGGGAAGTGGAGTGTAGTTGCGGATTTCACTGAGTTTTTGTTCAACTTCGTGGAATTCCGCGTAGTAGTACTCCACCAACCACGCCCACCCTTAATCGACAGCGAAGCAACACTCGTCTGTGTCCCACATATTGACCAGGATAAGGTTCTTTGTTCACTGGGGCCTCTATGTGTCCCGTAGCCAGCTTGCGCTCCATCGCAGTCGGCCCAAACTATTGACTTTGTCCTGGTCCAGCATGTTCAAATAAATTGGCGCTTATTGCTTCTAAGCACTAAAACTCTTTTTTAATCTTTAAAAATTCATAGCTCCAGTTCTACACATTGGATTTTTGTTGTTTTTGGTCTTGATTTATATAATTATTGTCTTTTTTTCTAAACCTGTGTGGAGTCTTTTTGTGGTGTTTTCATTGTGTTACTGTGTGTGTGTTGCACAAATACTTTACACATTGCCTCTTTAGATAAGCCTGACTGCTCTATGCCAAGCTACCAGAGGGTGAGCACAGGTTATCTTTTAGTGTGCATCTAACTTTCCCTGACTAGGATTGTGGTTACTGCTTGGACAGATTGCATACCTCTGCCAACCTGAAACCCAATTTCTAACACTGGTGATCAGCGGTGAAGATTTGTGTAACACCATGTAGTAACTGATTTTATATTAAAACTCTATACTAAGACCAATCCAAACCTTTTTCAATTCTCCCTAATTGGCTTTTTGATTTTTTTGCTAAACCATTTCTCTCCCTGAAGAAGCAGCACCTGTGCCTGCAGTGATTGATTTTGAACTGCCCAAGTTAGAATCCTACACTGTGGCCCTGCTTAAGGAATTTTTGTGGTTTCAAGTATCTATGAAAGACTTCAGCCAGAAGATGTTGCTGCAAAAGCCTTTGAAAGCCTGGGCAGAGGCCCATAATGCAGAGGCTGAGGTCCCAGAAAGGGACAGCAGGAAATTGAGGTGGTGGATGAGTCACTGATCCTGGGGTCTGCTATGGATCTGGGACTGCCTGTAGAGGGGGTCACCAACTTGCTGGAAGCAGTGGTGGTTCCAGAGAAGGGGGCAGCACCTCATCAAGGAACCTGTCCCCAGAGAAACTGGCAGACTGGTGGGAAAAGATGAAGTTCAAGCTGGAGCTTGCTAAGCTAGAGCAGGAGCAGAAACTTGCTTTGGCTGAGAAAAAGCAGGTTTTGGAAGAGAAGGGGGTGACCACGGAGCACAGGAAAATGGCCTATGAGCTGAGCCTCAGAAGCTGGACATTAGAGCCCTTTAAGTGGGTCCAGCATCAGTAATGGTGGCAGCGTAACTGCAGTTTCTACTACTGAAGTGAGAGTCTGGATGCCCAAGCATTTGGTGCCCAGTTATGTGGTAGGGTATGACATAGACAAGTGGTCTGCAGCCTATGAACTGGCTCTAAGAGTGTACTAGGTTCCAGAGGAGTCCTGGGTGGTAGTTTATGGTTTACATGCCCACAGTGGGGAGGGACATACTTCTCACACTAGAGGTGGGGGACCAGACATGATACATGACAATGCAGGCCATATAGTTAACAAGTTTGGGCTGACCCCTGAAAAGGATTGGCAGCAGTTCTCATCACAGACATGGGTGGATTCCTTAGGTTATGCTAGAAAGCACTGAAGGGCTGGGTGAGGGGCAGCAAGGTTAATGATTATTCAGGGCTGTACAACTTATTTATAAAGGATCACATCCTTGATACTTGTTTTCCATAGCTGCACCAACATCTGGTTTATAGTAAGCTGTCTGCCCCCAGGAAGCTTGCTGAGGAGGCAGACACCTGGGTCAGCACCAGAGTGTTCAAGATGGTATCTGGGAGGGACTATCAAAAGGGTGGTCAGTGTTCCCAAAAGCCGAAAGGGGGAATAAAAAGAAGGAGTTCACTTAAGGTCTGGGGAAAGGGTGTCATTCCCAATATGGCCACAAGAAGAAAAACTACCCTGACAAAAGTCAGCAGCCGAAAACTCCCAAGTGCTATGACTGTTTTGAGTATGGACACTACAAGGGGGATCCCAAGTGTTCAAAAAGAGCGCAACCTCCTACTGGAGGAAAGGTTCTTGGGGGTGGCAAGTATAATGCTGGGGGAGGAGTTTGTCTTATTTAATAGCATTGAGTTTAGTGGGATTACAGTAGTGTCACTGGGTGACAGTGAGATGGTTCTTAAGATCCATGTGCTCGCTAATACTACTAATTATAGGCAATGGGTCACCATCAATGGGCAAGGTGTTGAGGCTCTGAGGAATATAGGTGCCAGAGAGATAATGGTAAGGAGTCAGCTGGTGTCCCCAGAGCAGGTGTTCCCCAATGCATCCTAGCAGGTTGTGGTGGCTGACAACAGAGAGGGTAACTAGCTATTGGCCCTTGTCCCATTTGAGTGGGGGGTCAGGTCTTCTGAACGTTGCAATGCGCCCAGCCATGCCTGTAGATTGTTTGCTTGGTAATGACATTGAGCACACTACCTGAAAGGAAGTGGGTCTCAATGCTCATTTTGGGATGTTGGGGTTACCTGATTGGATCTGTGCAGCCACATCATCCATGGCCACCCAGGATAGGAGTCAAAAAGGGCTGGAGCCTGAAAAAATAGCCCAGTCAGCTGCTAAGAAGGGGAAAGGCAGAGGGTGTGTGAAACCAGCCCCTAAATGCCTTCCCAGTGAGGGGAATAGGGCAACTTCAGTGGCCACCCTGGAGCCCACTGAGGAGGGCATTGCTTCCCTTGGGGACCTGCCAGAGCTTGCTGGATGGCATGTGGAAGGAGGATTCACTAAGGATGAGTTCTAGGGCACAGAGGGAGTGCCCACTTTTTGAGGGCATGAGGCAACAGGCCGAAGCCCCATCAGCAGGTGATGCCTCTGGAAGTCATCACATTTCCTGGGTGGACAACCTCCACTAAAGTGAGCCTAACCTCCTGTGCATGGGACAACAAGGTTCATGGTGGTCCCCCAAAGCTGCAAGGCCTTCCTACTGGAGCTGGCTCACAGAAATCCCTTGGCAGGACACATGGGCCAAGACAAGACATTTACAAGTCTTGCTCCACACTTCTATTGGCCTGGGATCTAGACTTCCTCAGATGAATTCTGTAGGATGTGTGCGACCTGCCTGTCCAATGGGGTGACAAGGCAAAGGCTTATCCTGCATTAATCCCTTGCCTGTCATTAGCACACCCTTTGAGAGGGTGGGCATCAACATTGATGGGCCTATTGGTCCTCAGACTGCTTCAGGCAACAGGTTTATCCTTGTTTTGGGAGGTTATGTCACTAGGTACCCAGAGGCAATCCTTCTGAGGACCATGACTTCGCCTGCAGTTGCAAAGGCCCTGATGGGGATTTTGTATCTGAGTGGCTTTCCCCAAGGAAATGGTTTCTGACAGTGGCACCATCTTCATGTCTGCTTATATGTAGTCAATGTGGAAGGAGTGTGAGGTAACTTAGAAACTGTCCACCCCTTCACATCCACAAACCAATGGGCTTGTTGAGAGGTTTTACTAAACTTTGAATGGCATGATTAAAGGTCTGCCTGACTCCTTGAGTCATAAGTGGGACATCCTCTTACCATGCCTTCTCTTTGCCTACAGGGAGGTGCCACAAAAGGGAGTGTGCTTCAGTCCTTTTGAGCTTCTTTATGGACACCCAGTCAGAGGTCCCCTGAGTTTAGTGAGATAAGGGTGGGAAAAATCTCCTAGGAAGATTCCCCAGGATGTAGTGAGCTGCATGATGGCCTTCAAAAGCCAATTGGATAAGTTGCGGAAACAAGCTTCAGACAACTTAGAAGCCAGTTAGAAAGTGATGAAGCAGTGGTATGACCAAAATTCTACATCTGTGGAATTGCAACCTGGGCCCTCCAGGACGACTGGTCTGGGACCTATGAGGTGGTTGAAAGGAAGGGTGAGGCCACCTACCTGATGGATCTCAAGACCCCTAGGAACCCCGAAGGGTGCTCCATCTAAACTGCCTCAAACCCTACTTTGACAGGTCTGAGCTCACCATGCTGTTGGTGACAGACGGGGAAGAGGAGAGTGAACCTCTCCCTGATCTCTTAGCCACTAAGGAGAAAGATGGGTCTGTGGAGGGAGTAATCCTCTCCCTCAGTCTGACTCCTTAACAGCAGAGGAACTGCCACCAAGTGTTGGGGCAGTACTCCTTTCTGTTTTCCCTCATCCTTGGGATTACCCACCTGCATACCTATGATGTGGACACAGGAGACAACCTTAATTTCAAGAACAAATCTTACAGGTTGTCTGACAAGTTAAGGGCCATCATTAAGAAAAAGGTTTTTGAAATGCTGGACATGGGGGTGATAGAACCCTCTAGTAGCCCCTAGTCCATTCCTGTGGTACTGGTACCATAAGCTGCCACACCCGGCACCACACCAAATTTCAGGTTCTGTGTGGATTATAGAGGGCTCAACTCAGTCACAAAGACAGATGCTCATCCCAACCCCCAGGCTGATGAGCTGATTTATCGGTTAGGGGCTGCCCAGTACTTACATACCTTTGATCTTACACAAGGGTACTGGCAGATCACCCATAACAGAGGGAGCCAATGAGAGGTCAGTCTTCTCCACTCCAGAGGGCCACTATCAGTTTAGAGTGATGCCCTTTGGACTCAAAAATGCCCTTGCTACCTTCCAGAGTTTGGTGACCCAAGTCCTTGCTAGTATGGAGGCCTTCCGTGCTGCCTTTCTGGATGGGGTAGCTATCTTAAGTAGCAGCTGGAATTGCTACTTTTTCACCTCCAGGAAGTGCTTCAGGCTCTGCAACAGCCAGGCCTGACTTTCAAGCCCAGCAAGTGCAAGATAGAGCAGGGGTCTCTGGTGTACTTGGGACACCTGGTGGGCAGGGATAAGGTACATCCCCTCCTGGTCAAGATACAGACTGTCATTGCTTGGGAGCCCCCAAAATCCAGACACAGGTCAGAGCATTCCTGGGCCTCACAGGGTAATATAGGAGATTTGTCAAGGGATATGGCACCATTGTTGCCCCCTTGACACAGCTGATGTCTAAGAAGCAGACCATAAATATGATTTGGACAGAGGCATTCCCCTGTGCTTAAGGCCCCTGACTCCTCTAAGGAATTTATCATTCAAACAGAAGCCTCAAAGAATGGCATAGGGCAGTACTATCCCAACTTAATGAAGAAGGCCTAGACCACTTGTAGCCTTCATCTCCAGGAGGTTACTCCCCATCGAACAAAGGTGGAGTGCTATGGAAAGAGAAGCTTTTGCTGTGGTCTGGGCACTGAAGACGTTTAGAACATACCTGATTGGTACTCACTTTCTGATACAGAATGACCACAGGCCCCTCAGGTGGCTTATGCAAATGAGGGGTGAGAATCCAAAACTGTTCAGGTGGTCCATTTTCCTACAGGGTATGGACTTCAGGGTGGAACATAGACCAGGGGCAGACTATGCCAAGGCTGAAGGTCAATCTAGGTTTTTTCGCCTTGGTGATGAGAACTCCAGCAAGGTTGGATAGCTCTCCCCACTTTCAGCTGGGAGGCACACGTGTTAAACCTGTCAGTCTTCCCCCACATTTTTTGCCTGTTACCTCCTCTTTTTGTTGATTCTTTTTGTTGGCCTTAGGAATCTGAGCACTTTACCCCTGCTGACCAGTGCTAAAGTACATGTGCTTCTCCACTAAACATTGTAACATTGGTGGAAACACAATTGGCATATTTAGTTTACTTGTAAGTCCCTTGCAAAGTGGTATGCCATATACCCAAGGCCTGTAAATTAAATGCTACTAGTGGGCCTGCAGCACTTACTGTGCCACCCACACAAGTCGCCTTTCAAACCGGTCTCAGGCCTGCCACTGCATGATCTGTGTATGAAGTGTACAGCCGCTTCAAGTTGGCTTTAAAAACCCTTTGCCAAGCCTTAAACTCCCCTATTATTACACATAAGTCACCCCTAAGGTAGGTCCCATGTAGCCAAAACAGCTATTATAACATGGCCTTTACAATGTATTAACATTACCACACATTAATTACCACAAAAATGCCTTTACTACGCATGTCTTTACCATGCACATTTTTTTCATGACTATACCATTAACATGCATTTCATTACAATGAAAATGTAAGTATTACGCTAAAAACATCAAAGGTTACAGGGATGTTATAGTTAGTTTCTGAATTTACTCACACAAAACCATAGAAATTCAGCAGTTATATTCATGGTTATCTCAAGTAACTATAACTTGTGCCCTAAGCTAACTATTACTCATGCCCCCACCATGCTCAGTTTTCTCATAAATAATTTCACCACAAAGGTTGCAGTGATATTATCAAAGATGTCATAGAGCATGTCATGAGTGATGTAATATGTGGGGTAATTAGCAGTGCATGGCGAGGGGGCGAGTTATTGCAACCTTTGTGCACGAGTTATAGTTACTTGAGAAAACCATTACTATACCTGCTGGATTTGTAAGGTTTGCACAAGTAAATTCAGAACCTAACTATAGCATCCCTGTAACCTTTGTTGTTTTTTTTAGTGAATCTTTATGTTTTTTATATTCTATTTCCCAACTATAACGTCCCTTTAACCTTTGTTTTTTCAGTGAATTTCTATGTTTTTTTTAAATATTCTGTATCTTAACTATAATGTCCCTCTATTAGTCAATGCACTGCAGAGGTCTAAAAGTCTCTGAGTGGGTAAGTGGATCTGTGAGTGTCTTGAGTGGGTCTGTGAGTGAGTGTATGACTTTCTGATTGGGTATGTGAGTGGGGGTGTGAGTGTCTGACTGGGTCTGTCAGTGTCTGAGTGAGTCTCTGAGTGGGTGTGTAAGTCTCTGAGTGAATCTCTGAGTGAGGCTGTGGGTGAGTGTGTGAGTGTCTGATAGGATCTGTGAGTGGATGCATGACTTTCTGATGGAACTGTGAGTGGATATGTGAGTCTCTGAGTGGGTCTGTGAGTGTGCAAGTGTCTGAGTTGGTGTGTGAGTGGGTGTAAGAGTATAAGTGGGTCTCTGAATGAGTGTGTGAGTGTCTGTGTGGGTCTCTGTGTGGGTCTCTGAGTGGGTGCATGACTGTCAGAGTTGGTCTCTAACTGGGTGTGTCAGTATCTGAGTGGGCGAGTGAGTGTGTGTGTGTTTGAGTGTCTGAGAAGGTCTTTGAGTAGTACATGAGTGCCTGAATGGGTCTGTGATTGGGTGCATGAGGGTCTGAGTGGGTCTGTGAATGGGTACATGAGTCTTTAAGTGGGCCTTTTAGTGGGTGTGTCATACTCTGAGTGGGTATGTAAATGAATGCATGAGCCTCTGGGTGGGTGTAAGAGAGTGTGAGTATGTCTGTGAGTAAGTGCATTAGTGTCTGAGTGAGTGAGTGTGTGAATGTTGTTTTTTCCACCGATATTCGTGAATGCCAGCTGGCACGTCCCCCAAATGAACTGCATTGGTTCTGTGACATATCGGCACTGTCCCACAAGTGGACAGCAATGGTGCTGAGAAGCACGGGCACTGTCTCATAAATGTACTGCAGTGGTTATGTCAAGTGCCTGTATAACACAAGAAGGAGATAGTTCCTCTATTCAGCCGGTGCACTCGGGGAGTTGCTACCTGGCCGGGAATCAAGTCACTGGGAGATCTGAATTTCAGCTCATAATGCCCTCACACACCTGTCAGGGTGTCATGCTTCATCATAGAGCGCTCCTCGTCAGACCGGCGCTGCAATGTCTGACGGGCCTGGCAGCTTCTTTGGCGGAGTACTTCAGATCTGAGGACGCCGTATGTGGTGGGTGCACGTGGGCAAAATGCAGTGAATAGTGGTGTGTAAAAGGTGACTTAAAATAGTCACCGGAACCCAGAAACTTTGAATTTAATATGGGTCCAGGACTAAGTAAAAACAGTGGCGCTATCTAGAGGTCCTAAGGTACCAGGATAGCTTATGTGTGCATGGTCGACATGTTTCGTGCCATTGAAGCCCAATCGTTGGGCGGCACTTCTTAAGGACCTTAATGAACAAAAGGAAAAGAAAAGGCGCCCTAGTGGGGCTGGGGGATTCCCCAGGAATCAAGGATGTCTGAATGAAGTGTGTCTGATCCCAAGAAGGAACCAGAGTAGCGTCTCCACCTCACAGGTGGGGTAGCACTACTTCATAGGTGAAGGGGAGGGACCAGACCACTGTAGGGAACACCTGGACAAAGGAACAGACAATGCCGTCTCACCTCCGCAACTCCCCCGCGTCTGGATATTGATATGTCAAGTGCCTGTCTTGCCCCATAAATGCACATTAGGGATGATGAGAATGGCTGCACTGTCATGTAATGGACCATAGTGGTTCTGTGAAATATTGTCACTGTCCAAAAATGAACTGCAGTAGTTCTGGGAAGTGCCAGCCCTGTCCTATAAATGGAGAGTAGTTGTTCTGAGAAGTGCTGGCAATGTCCAATAATATACTGCAATAGTTCTCTTAAGTACCACAATGTCCAATAAATAGACAGCAGTGGTGAGAAGTGCAGCACTGTCCCATAGTAGACTGCAATTGTTCTGTAAAGTACAACAATGTCCGATAAATTGACTGCAGTGGTGCTCAAAAGTATCGTTGGTGTACCACAAATGGATTGAAATTGTAGTACTGTTACATGAAAAGTATGGCAACTCTTGGCGGTACTCATACTGCCCCAATTGTAAGGATGGACCTCTGCCTGCAAATGCACTGACTTCCTCACAGTGCCTGATTCCCACTAAAACAAAAGATAACCACTGCCTCAGGCAGCTCTCTGAACTCCGTTCTGAACAAGAGTAAACACAGCTCACTCGATGGCTGAAATTAGGCACTGCCCTGAACATCAACATGTCTCCCTGCCCCATTACACGGGTGAAATGCTTCGGTCGCATGGCTTCACATTGTGGCTGAGCGCAAAGCTGTGCCCAAAGCTGTGCCCTCTAACCTGGTTATGAATAAACTTAACATACAAACAAGGCCTCTGCAACTGATGCAATATTGACATTAGTGACTATTTATATTCCAGGATTTCCAGGCTCACTGTTAATGTAATTCCTCGGCTATTAATGAGAGGGCTGGAATTTCATCTTCTGGCCACTCTCGCAATCATTGTAAAAAATAAACTACTTTTAAAAAACCGCCACCGCACCCAGGCAATGTCAAATGCAAGTAATTACTGGAGGAAAACCGTTAAATGTGTTCATACTTTTTCCATTGCTTTCCTCTCTGTCGACCCTCCTTCTGGTGCAATTGTAACACTGATAGGACCTGCAAGAAGAAGCGCCCGAGGAAGAAGAGGCGTTGATATGTGTTTTTGCCCCGGGAAGGTGGTGGTCTTCGGGGCTCATGAGAACTTCAGGAGGGGGGCCCCATGCACCCCCCACTATTATTTTTTTTTTTAATATGTACATGCCCCGGGATCTGGCCCACCGAGGGTTTTTTTTAAAAGAAACACGGGAGTCCGAGTTTGTTTTTTTAAAAGATTTTGGGGCACATGCACCAAGCCATTTTCTGTTCGCAAACGGGCCGATTCGCAGAATCGGCCAATTTGCAAACGGAAAAAGGCCATTTCTAATGTATCAAAGACTTGACATTTGCAATTTAGGTAATCGCAATTTTTTGTGATTACCTAAATTGCGAATGCAAATAGGGATAATGCACATGCATGTAGCCTTTCCTAAATGCGAACTGTTTATTTAGGAAATGCTAATTACAATCAACATCAAGTTGATGGTAATAAGTTCATGCTTTAAAAAATGCACAAAAATTCATTTTTCAAAGTGCTATGCAGAGCACACATTCCCTTAGGGCATGTGTGTGCTTTACATGTGCACACTTACATTTTTTGTGGTGTGCTTCAGGGGGGCCCTAGGCCCCCGGGCACCCTTGGATTTGCATTCGCTATTTACGATTACCAATTTGGTAATGACAATTAGCAAATGCAATACCATTCATTTCTATAGGCCTGTAGGCTCATAGGAATGAATGGAGTCACATTACCTAATAGCGATTCGCAATTTCCGAATCGCTATTAGGTAATGTTAAGGAATCGCAAATTGTTTTGCGATTCCTGCATGCATTGCATTTTGCGAAGCCAAAAGAGCAATTCGGTAAAAATCGCTATTTTAGAATCGCAAAATGTATACTTGATGCATGTGCCTCTTTGCCACAAATTTGCGAATCCGTCGTGATTTTTAGCCCTGGTGGGGTCCATCTGGGACCCCACCCCGAAGGCTATGTGGTCAGGGTATTACTACCCTGCCCCTTTTTTTTTGTTTGGGACTCGGCTGAGGCCGAGTTCCAAGAAGGCTGCCAACACTTACTGGTTGAAGTGTTGGCAGTCAATCAGATCTCTGCATGAGATCGGGAGGGTTCACAGAGGGTTTGCGTCCCTAGATATACAAATTTGGATTTCTTTTAGTAAGTCGAAAACTACTGAATAGATTTACACCAAACAACAACCAAGAACTACCTTTCTACCAAATTTGGTGTAATTCTGTCTAGCGGTTCGGGGTGAAGTCGTGTCTAAAATCTCTATGGGAATTAACATAATAAAAGCACCTTTTGTGAGCTCCCCTTTTTCTCGGCCCCTGCTTGATGGATGAACCTGAAATGTTCCATACACAAATAGAATCAGTGGTGCCTGTTTTCTGGAAAAGTTCGTGAAAATTTGTCAGCCGGCACCAAAGATATAGGCAAGTCAAAAAACGCTGTTCCTATGAAAACATGGTCCTAACTATAACTACCTACTGGTGACTGCCATATTGATATGGGTAAGGGCATTTTTTAGGGCTTTGGGGTGATAGAGGGTATTGGGTGGCTAAGGTATTTTCAGGGTTTAGGGGTGGCAACGCTTTTGGGTGGCAAGGGTATTTTTAGGGTTCAGGGTGGCCAAGGGTGTTTAGGTTACAAGTGTATTTTTAGGGTTTAGGGTGGCTAAGGGTATATGGGTGACAAGGGTATTTTTAAGTTTAGTGTGAGTAAGGGTGTTTGGATGGCAGGGGTACTGTTAGGGTTTAGGGTGGGTAAGGGTATTTGGATGGCAAGAGTGTTTTTATGTTATAGGGTGAGTAAGAGTTATATGTTATAGGGTGAGTAAGGGTATTTGGGTGGCAAGGGTATTTTTAGGGTTTAGAATGGGTAGTGTATTTGAGTGGCAAGGATATTTTTAGGGTTTAGGGTGAGTAAGGTTATTTGGGTGGCAAGGGTATTTTTAGGGGCTAGGGTGGGTAAGGGTATTTGGGTGACAAGGGTATTTTTAGGGCTTAGGGTGGGTAAGGGTATTTGGGGGGGAAGGGTATTTTTAGGTTTTAGGGGTTGTTTTGGTTTAGGGGTTTGAAATGTGTAGGGAAGTGCCCCTTTTTGACATGGTCACCCCACTATCTGCCAGGTATTTGATGCAATTTTGACAGAGGTGCACATGGTTCCTGCTATCCAGATCCCCAGTGCCAGATCTCTTGCCTTAAAACTATACAATTGTTCCCTCACTTGGCAATACCTTTAGCACCCCCTGTAAGTCCCTACTAAATTGTACCCCTGGTGCCCAGGGCAGGGAGGCTAAAGAGGGTCCCTAAGGTGTGCAGCATGTATTGCGCCACCCTAAGGGACCACTCTCCACACTCATGCAAACTGCCATTGCAGGCTGCGTGACATGGTGCAGCGAAAAACGAAGACACAACAGGGCAAACCTCTTGTGTGCCATGCCTGCAGACCCTGTATGTAATATAAGTAAGTCACCCCTACAGCAGGCCTTACAGCCCTAAGACAGAGTGAATTATATTGCATCTGAGGACATATCTGCATTAGCAGATATGCCCCTGTGATGTTCATGTCAATTCTTGGACATTGTCAGTGAACAGGGAAGCCATCTTGAGTATATGTACTTGGCACTGGTGGTTACAAGTTCCCAAGCTACATGATGGCTTCACTAAAACTAAAGATGTTTGGTATCAAACATCTCGATTAACACATTTCAGTGATTGATTTATTAATACACACACACAGAGGGACAGAGGTGCCCCCTGTAAACCTACCGCTCTTTAGTGTACTGGCTGACTGGTGTAGACCAGCCTGCCACGACAGACAGTATTCTGATGCCCTGCAGGTGAGAGCCCACACTCTCTGAGGGCAGAAACAATGTCTGCTCTGGCCGGACGTGTTGTCACCCCCTCCAAGCAGGATGGCTAAGTAATCAGCATACCAAGGCAGGAGGCTTCAAAGGCCTCTGCCACCTTTGATATGTGACCCAGGCTTCCCCCAGACAGGGGAAATGCCGCCCCCTGCCCTTGGCCCATTTGGCACCAGGACAGAAGGGAAAATTAGCTAGGCAGGAGGTGTATTCCCTATCAGGCTAGTTCCACCCCTAAGGTGGGCTACCTGATGTGAGCACAAAAACTAGTATTCCTGCACCTTGATTTTTGGTGGAATTAGGCTCATTGGGTCAGGATTATGCCCACTTTCCACAGGACATTGTCATATAGGGGGTGTAGTCACCAGAAAGTTATGTAGCCCATTGGCTGCTGCCTGTCACTCCCCTCAACACTCCTAAATTGAGTATTTAGGAGGCACCTCTGATGCCAGGAACTTAGATTTGATGGATACAGAAGAAGAGGGCAAATAAGAGCCGTGAGAAAATGAGAACTAAAGACTTGCTGTGGACTTTTGTTGCCAAATACTGGCGCCTGCACAAGTCTCAACAATCATGACCAAGTGACTTGCCCTGCAGCTGAGCAACTGCCAAGAACCCAAGTAGACGGCCAGCCATTCACAAATTGCCAGCCACCTCTCTTGAAGAAGAGAAGCTACTCACCTGCAGTCTGCAGGCACCAAAGACATTGAGTCTGGTTCACCGTGTTGCAGCTCCCCAGCCAGCCTGATGCAGCAGCAAGCCAGGAAGATGCACCTGCGCTCCTGAAGGTCATATCTGTCCCTCTACCAAATGAGAGGACACCAGGACTGGCCAGAGCGGCGCAGCACCAATACCTAAGGGTACCGGACCCCTGGCAGCAAACAAAGACTGTGACACTTCAATCCGGCCTCCCACTGCACTGAGACCATGCAGCCATCGAGGAACATCAGCACCACTGAGTCCCACTTCCTGGTTGGCCCAGCTGTCCTGATTTCTGCACCATCAAACGGCAAGACCGACAACCGCAAGCTCCTTTAACACACAGAGCCCAGCCGACCTATCTACTCTGCATCCAAGTGCTCCAGCCTTGGCACCCTAGAATCGAATGTACTTTCTTGCTCCCAGGACCATTATGACCTGAGCCCCCCATTAGGAGCTTCAGGACTTGTTCCCAAGTCCCACTCTGCTCCCTGTTTTTTGGGCCCACCCAATCTTTCCACTAGGGTAGCACGCAAAGCTACCAACCCAACCAGCACATCTGCACCTGGACACCCTAGGATCATTGACTGAGATAAGATTGTCATTGTAGACACACCAGGTGTTAGGGACCCATTTTGAGTGAATGGAGCCCCTCAGGAGATGGGACATTAGTATTATTATTTCTTTATTCATAGAAATACATGAGAAGGTGATGTGTCCAGCAAGTGGCCTGGATATATGCAGCATTCACAATTTTTGCCCCCGACGGAGAGATTTCCTTGCCCTACCATTAGACCTTCATCTCTAGGCAAATCTGGCAATTTGGCATGAGGCTTTTCATCAGGTTATTTATTCTGAGTGAACAACATTGTCTTTACCGATATCTTATGGTTGGGAAATCCAACAGGGGATGTGGTAGCCCATACAGGGCATCATGAAGATATACGCAACCTAATACTCCAAGGGAGGCTGTAGGATTCATACAATGCAGTAAAAAACATGCATAGTCATTGTTTATGAGAACGCTGCATTCAACGAACAAATGCCATTATTACACACTAGGCAGCAAAATATGTGTGAAAACAGGCCACAGCTGTAACTTGAGTCCTAGATTGCAATTGTATCAATTTTGTTATTGAGAAATGTGCGGGTGTACCCTGATACAAAGAAATTTACAAAATTGACATAAAACTGTGATATAGTAATGTCTTATAGTGCTAAGATGGCCACTACAGCAATCGATTTGGAGGCCTGACAAATATTGTCCATCATTTGTGTTTGTCTTTCAAGCCTCTCTGTGGGTCAGTACAGATATTTGCATTTGTATATATATGAGAAAATAGCAATGGAGCTGTGACATTGACAAAGACAAAGACAGCAAGCCGAAATGCACCTGTCATATGTTGTAGTAACAATAAGCATATCTCTTTGAAACCCACGTACGAGCAGGATTGGATATGTGTGAATCCACCCTCACATTCTCACATCACCCCCTGTGATAGGAGCGACAGCTTTGGTGGATATATATATATATATATATATATATATATATATATATATATATATATATATATATATATATATATATATATATATATATATATATATATATATATTACCTACTGGCAGTCGCCAGTAGGTAGTAATAGTTAGGACCTTGTTTCTATTCCAAAAGCGTTTTTCTTTTGCCAATTTCTTTAGCACCGTTTGGTGAATTGTCGCAAAATTTTCAAAACTAATGGCCCGCTCAGGTCAGCTCCTGTTTTGAAAGTTTTGGGGTAATTCGTCAAAGCGGGTGCCGAGAAAAAAGGGGGGTCCCAAAACGCGATTTCTCCTTGTTAATTTCCATAGGAAACTGTTGACACAGCTACAGCCCGCTACAGCCCGAACTGCTGAACGGAATTACACCAAAGTTGGCAGAAAGGTAGCTTTTGGTCCAAAGTGCACTCTTTTTGTTAAATGGTCTAAATCTATTCAGTAGTTTTTGAGAAAATTAAATATTTACAGATATCTATATATCGACGCGAAGGATACGCGAACCCTCCCGATCTCGAGCCTTACAATCTAATTGGCTGTCAACAGTTCCAACCAGGAAGTGTTGGCAGCCATCTTGTGACTCAGTTGAACCAAGTCACAAGAAAAAAGGTGAACAAATGTGAAAAGGGGGCAGGGTAGAAACACCCTG
Source organism: Calotriton arnoldi (assembly GCA_963921515.1). Lineage (NCBI taxonomy): Eukaryota > Metazoa > Chordata > Amphibia > Caudata > Salamandridae > Calotriton > Calotriton arnoldi. The sequence goes on from CAWUFW010012042.1 coordinate 102,782, forward strand.
ACCCCCAATGGCCAAAAAAAGCATTTTTTAAACATTTTCGGCAGGATTCGTGTAGGGTCCGCGAATCCCACCGAGATTTTTTTTTTTTTAAATGAAGCATGGTCTCCGGTGCTTCATTTTCTGTCAGCCCGCAGGTGGGCCAGGGCCAGGGGGCAATAGTTAATTATGATGTGGGGGCCCGTGGGGATCCCCACAGCTCCGGGGACTGCCACTTCCCCAGGACTATGCTAATGATATGCGGGGCCACACGGGCCCCCCGCAGACCTGGGGAACACCACCTTCCCTGAGCTTTAATTAATCATGGGTCGGGGGGCTCCTGCCTCCTCTACACTGCCTGGGGACCACCACCTCCCTGGGCTATATGGTTTAAATGCAGGGGCCATGCGGCCCACCACAGCTCCAAAGATGGCCACCTCCCCGGGGCTTATTTAAAAAATTAAGTGTGGGGGCTCCATACATGTTGGAGGGGGGCCGCGCGGCCCCCCTCGTGGAGCCCTTCAATGCTATGGGGACCGCCACCTCCTAAGGCCAGCTCCACAATGTCCCAGGGGTGGGCCCACCCCCACCCATGGGACAGGCCTACCCCCGGGACATTGCAGTTCGATATGGCTTGGTGGGAGCACTGGTCCCACCATGCCATAGCAAACACTGCTTCGTTTCATGGAAGCGAGAGCAGGAAAACTGCTCTTGCTTTCATGAAGCAAAGCAGAATTGCTTTTGGTCAAAGGGAGCTGCATGTTAGCAGCTCCCTTTGCCCAAAAGCAGTGCCTGCTCCTGCCGGAGGGGAGAGCCGGCAGGGACCGTGGGGGCATTCAGGCTCCCCCATGGTCCACAACCAGAGGCCAAGCCCCTGGGGATGGGGTCCCCTGGGCCCAAAATGGCCCAGGTAGGGGGGCCACGCAGGCCCCCCTGCCCATTTTAAAAATACAAAATAAAAAAATAAAGGATTGGCCAAGCCCTGGGGGTTGGGGTCCCCGGAGCCAAAAATGGCCCGGGAGGGAGGGGCCAAGTGGCCCCCTCTCCCTTTTTTACTTTTTTTTTTTAAATGGCCGGGCCCCGGGGAATGGGGTCCTTGGGCCGATATCGGGCTATGGAACTGGGGGGCAATAATTATTATTTTTTTCTCTCGTGATAGGAGTCGCAACCCAATCGCGGCTCTCAGCACGGCTCCCCAGTGTAACGTCGCAGTGGATTCGCGGATCCACCTTAAATAAATAATTAAATAGTATATAATTCAGATGGCAGTGTTGCATTTGTGAGCTTTTTTTATAGAGCTGGTGAGATTGAAGTTAATAATCACATTAAATTTGATAGAGTAATATAAAAAAAATAAAAAGTTAAACTTGAAAAGTGTATTGTGTTGTAATACATTGAATTCATGCTTCTGTTTTGCGAATTCGCAATGGGTTCGCAAATCCGGAAAATATTTAAAAAGAGTATGTATGTTAAAAAATAAATAAGATTCACTGTTGGGTTATAAAAAGAGCCGTTGTTTTCATTATGACTTTGTTGGAGCTACATGTAAGTGTGGCTGCACAGCTTAAGGTTGTTGAGAAAAACTCTGTTTCCTTCATCTGTGAAATTAACTCCATCACTACTGTAGATGTCATGCATATCAAACGTAGATTGTTGTTATAGATGGAGCCCATCCTATGGTCTCTGAGGTAAGCAGAAACAGCTTTATTGACATTTTCCTAGCTTTCTCAATCTGTGGACAGAATTGATTGGACCACTTCCATTTCTGTCTTTGGCATATATTAGAGTATACAAAGACAGTTTGACGGAAAAACAACATTAATTGTGCAAAGGTATCCTTCATCAGGATTTCCAGCCCTACCCCAGTCAATGTGCCAAGGTCATTGCCACCACAGTGCAGAATCATGAGGTCAGGGGGTTGGAGATGCAAAAAGGTTTTAACCAAAAACATCAATTGGTGCCCCTTTAATCCTCTCTGTGTAAACCATTTAATATACACATTTTGCAAACCTAGGTCTTTGTCAATACCTCTGTGTTCAGCATACCTTTTGCCCCAGGAAACATAGCTGTGGCCTACAATCCATACTGTAAGCATTTTGAAGGGATGTGTGGAAGGAATCAAAAGACGTCTGTAGCTGAGTAAGTCAGTTGGTGGAATGAGAAGTATCTAAAATAGTGAGGATGGTGCTGTTTTAGAAAAAGCAGATAACTGATTGGTTGGTCATAAACATTGTGTACTTAAAACATAGGATGCATGTTACTTTCCTGAAGAAGCATGTTTCGGATTGATTATTAAAAGATGTTTGAAAGGTACAGTAGATAGGATAAGGTAATATTTTGCAAAAGTCAACCACACCTGCAATTTGCATTTGTAAGCTAGTATGCTGAATTTGAAAATATGGTGAACTTGCGACCTTCTGGTACAGTTGAATGTTGCAGAAAGTGTTACTATGGAAACTAGGATTAAACAGAATGGGGGAAGGGTTGAAACTTAACTGTGGTTTTAAAATGTCAAATGCTAACTTATATACAAGTGATATGCTGCTAAAGTAAGTTTTCCCAAATCAGTAGACTGTTTAGAAGTAGAGTGTTGTTAAAAAATAATACTAGTGTTATTGGAAATAAGTTTTTGAACTCTCATAAGAGTTTGCGGCTCCATCGCGAGGCTACACTGCGGCACCACCAAGGAGTCGCGACTCCTGTAAATTACAGAACCAATAGAAATGGTTCAGAAGTTGAAATAATGAAGGAAGCATTTTGATTTGTTACTTACATTTATTTGTGTGCAGAAAGAGAGGGAAAGTTTGCCATTGTTGAGAGTGGTGCATTACATTTATTGTGTGAAAATGAAAATCTTTTATGAGTTTCTGATGTTCCATATTCTGCAATACTATTTGAGAGGTGAGTTACAAATTTGTAAGGTGTGTTATGTATTGTGTAGTGGTGCTTTAGTCTTTGAAGTGATATTCTTAACTTTGAAAAGCATTATTTTTAAAGTTTGCTAATTGTTAGAGATGTGTGATGTTTGAAATGTGTTACCAAATGTAGGAATGTGTATTGTAGTTTGTTTTATTGTACTGCAATGAAGATTGAAATAGGTTGTGCGTAGTAATATGTATGTTTCCTGAGTCTCTAATGAAAGTACTGCAGAAAACTGATGTTTGATTTATATTGACAGCTGTATTAAACTATATCGCAGTCTATATAACTCTATACCCGTGTTCCCTGTATTATGATCAGAAAGGAATACATACACTTTCTTCTACATACATTTACAGAGTATGCGGTCTGAAATACAGATATGAAAGCATTTCTATGTTTCTTTTTATCTATCATGTCACTAGCAAAAGACACAGACATACACATGCATATATTCAAAAATATGGTAAGACTTACAAGCGTGACATGGGCAGAACTGCTGTTTTAAATTTTGGTGGGCCCAACATTCTCAGGAGTCGGTAAAAACTGAAGCTGTAGCAGAAAACTGAGGTTTAAGACGTGTTGGAAGAGGGATTAGTGATTAGGATACTTTGTATGAGTCTCTGGAAAGGTACACTTGAAGTATGCCATATAAATGTTGGTGTCTGCTTGCAATGGAAAAAGCAGTCTGTCAAGCTTTAAGGTCTGTGTGGTCTTGTGACTGAAGTATGTCTCTACTTGTACATGTATTCTCACACGTGTTATGCATCTGAAGATGCTAGACGTGTGAAAGAAAGGTATACATCTATTTATATGTTTCTTTTATGTATGATGTCACTAGTAAAAGGCACAGACACATGCATGCATGCTTTCAGGAACATGGTGAGACTTATAACAGTAACATGGGAAGGACTGCTGTTTTAAATTTGGTAGCTCTAACATTCTGAGCAGTCGGTGAAAAATGAAGGTGCAGCAGAAAAGTGAGCTTTAAAACTTGTTGGCAGAGGTATTATTGATTAGGGTACTTTGTATGAGTCTCTGGAAAGGTATAGTTGAAGTACCTCATATAAACTTAGGTGTCTGCTTGAAATGGGAAGTGCAGTCTGTCAAGTTTAAAGGACTGCATGGTCTTGTGACAGAGGTATGTCTCTACTTGTACGTGTATTTTCACACGTGTTATGCATCTGAAGATGTTAGACGTGTGAAACCCAGGTATACATCTATTTGTATGTTTCTTTTATGTATGATGCCACTAGCAGAAGGTACAGACACATGCATGAATGCTTTCAGGAACATGGTGAGACTTACAACAGTAACATGGGAAGGATTGGTGTTTTATACTTGGCTAGGCCCAACATTCTGAGTAGTCGGTGAATAGTGAAGCTGCAAGAGAAAAGTGATGTTTAAGACACGTTGGTGGATGGTTTAGTGATTATGGTACTTCGTATGAGTCTCTGGAAAGGTATAGTTGAACTATGCCATATAAATTTAGGTGTCTCCTTGAAATGAGACTTGCAGTCTGTCAAGTTTAAAAGACTGCATGGTCTTGTGACTGAGGTACGTCTCTACTTGCACATGTATTTTCACACGTGTTATGCATTTGAAGATGCTAGATGTGTGAGACACAGGTATACATCTATTTGTATGTTTCGTTTTATGTATGACGCCACTATGAAAAGGTACAGACACATGCATGCATGCTTTCAGGAATATGGTGAGACTTACAACAGTGACATGTGAAGGGTTGCTGTTTTATATTTGGCTAGGGCCAACATTCTGAGCAGTCGGTGAATAGTGAAGCTGCAAGAGAAAACGGAGGTTTAAGAGATGTTGGCACAGGGATTAGTGATTAGGCTACTTCGTATGAGTTGGTGGAAAGGTACACTTGAAGTACGCCATATAAGTTTAGCTGTCTGCTTGAAATGGGAAGTGCAGTCTGTCAAGTTTAAAGGACTTCATGGTCTTGTGACTGAGGTATATCTCTACTTGTACATGTATTTTCACACGTGTTATGCATGTGAAGATGGTAGACATGTGAAACACAGGTATATAACTATTTGTCTGTTTCTTTTATGTAAGATGCTAGTAGCAAAAGCCACAGACACATGGAAGGATTGTTGTTTTAAATTTGGTAGCTGTAACATTCAGAGCAGTCGATGAAAAATGAAGGTGCATCAGAAAAGTAAGCTTTAAAACATGTTGGCAGAGGTTTTAGTGATTAGGGTACTTTGTATGAGTCTCTGGAAAGGTATAGTTGAAGTACGCCGTATAAATGTAGGTGTTTGCGTGAAATGGGAAGTGCAGTCTTTCAAGTTGAATGGACTGCATGGTCTTGTGACTGAGGTATGTCTCTACTTGTACATGTATTTTCACACGTTTTATGCATCTGAAGATGCTAGATGTGTGAAACACAGGTATACATCTATTTTTATGTTTCTTTTTATGTATGACGCCACTATGAAAAGGTACAGACACAAGCATACATGCTTTCAGGAACATGGTGAGACTTACAACAGTAACATGGGAAGGATTGGTGTTTTATATTTGGCTTGGCCCAAAACTCTGAGCAGTCGGTGAATAGTGAAGCTGCAAGAGAAAAGTGAGGTTTATGAGATGTTGGCAGAGGGATTAGTGATTAGGCTACTTCGTATGAGTCTGTGGAAAGGTACACTTGAAGTACGCTGTATAAATTTAGCTGTCTGCTTGAAATGGAAAGTGCAGTCTGTCAAGTTTAAAGGACTTCATGGTCTTATCACTGAAGTATATCTCAACTTGTACATGTATTTTCACGCATGTTATGCATGTGAAGATGGTAGATGTGTGAAACACAGGTATACAACTATTTGTCTGTTTCTTTTATGTATGATGGCCCTAGCATGCCTGCTTTCAGGAACATGGTGAGACTTACAACAGTAACATGGGAAGGATTGCTGTTTTAAATTTTGTAGCTCTAACATTCTGAGTAGTCGGTGAAAAATGAAGGTGCAGCAGAAAAGTGAGGTTTACAAGATGTTAGCAGAGGGATTAGTGATTACGGTACTTTGTATGAATCTGTGGAAAGGTATAGTTGAAGTAGAGTGTATAAATGTAGATCTCTGTTGGATATGGGAACTGCACTGAGTCAAGTTTAAAGGTCTGTGTGCTCTTGTGTCTGAGGTATGTGTCTATTTGTACATGTATTCTCAAATGTGTTATGCATCTGAATATGGTAGACGTCTGAAACACAGATATACAACTATTTGTATGTTTCTTTTATGTATGATGCCACTACCAAAAGGCATGGACATATGCATGCATGCTTTCAGGAATATGGTAAGACTTACAACAGTGACATGGGAAGGATTGGTGCTTTACATTTCTGGAGTTCTCTTGGTTCTTTCTGTACTTGTCTTGCCTCTTTGTGTACCTCTGTTGCTTTTTTGTGCAGTTCTGTTGGCTCTTTTTGCATTTCTGTTGCTTCTTTCTGCACTCTTCTTCTTTTTTCTGCACCCCTCTTGTCTCTTTGTGTACCTGTCTTGTCTCTTTCTGCTTCTTCCCTTACCTCTTTCGGCACATCTCTTGCCCATTTCTGCACCTCTCTTGCTTCTTTCTGCACATCTCTTGTTTATTTCTGCACCACTCCTACCTTTTTCTGTACCTCTTTGCCTTTATCTGTACCTCTCTTGCTTTTTTCTGCACGTCTGTTGCTTCTTTTTGCATTTCTCTTGCCTCTTTTGGCACCCTTCTTCCCTGTTTCTGAACCTCTGTTGCTTTTGTGCACCTCTCTTGCCTCTTTGTGCATCCCCTTTGCCTCTTTCTGCACCTCTTTTGCCACTTTCTGCAGTTCTCTTGCCTCTTTCTGTACCTCTCTTGTCTCTTTCTGCACTTCACTTACCTCTTTCTGCACCTCACTCTCTTCTTTCTGCATCTTTCTTGCCTCTTTATGTACCTCTCTTGCCTCTTCTACACCTCACTTGCCTCATTCTGCATTTCACTCTCTTCCATCTGCAACTCTCTTGTCTCTTTATGCACCTCTGTTAATTTATTCTGCAATCCTCTTGCCTCTTTCTGTACCCCTCTTCCCTCTTTCTACACCTCTCTTGCCTCTTTCTGCACCTCTCTTGCCTCTTTCTGCACTTCTCTTGCCTCTTTCTGCATTGCTTTTGCCTCTTTTAGCACTTCTGTTGCTTCTTTCTGCACCTCACTCTCTTCTTTTTCCACCTCACTTGCCTCTTTCTATATCTCTCTTGCCTCTTTCTTTACTTCTCTTGCTTTTTTCTGCAACCCTCTTGCCTCTTTCTGTACCCCTCTTCCCTATTTCTACACCTCTATTGCCTCTTTCTGCATCTCTCTTGCCTCTTTCTGTACTTCTCTTGCCTCTTTCTGCATTTCTTTTGCCTCTTTTTGCACTTCAGTTGCTTCTTTCTGTACCTCACTCTTCTTTCTGCACCTCATTTGCCTCTTTCTGTATCTCTCTTCCTCTTTCTGCGCTTCTTGTGCCTCTTTCTGCACCTCACTTGCCTCTTTCTGTACCTTTCTTCCTCTTTTTAAAGTTCTCTTGCTTCCTTCTGCACTTCTCTTGCCTCTTTCTGCACCTCATGTGCTTCTTTCTGCAGTTCTCTTTCTTCTTTCTGCACCTCTCTTGTATCTTTCTGCATTTCTCTTGCCTCTTTCTGCACTTGTCTTTCTTCTTTCTGCACCTTTCTCCCTCTTTCTGCACTTCTGTTGCTTCTTTTTGCACCTCACTCTCTTCTTTCTGCACCTCACTTGCCTCTTTCTGTATCTCTCTTGCCTCTTTCTGCACTGCTATTGCCACTTTCTGTACCTCACTTGCCTCTTTCTGCACTTTTCTTGCCTCTTCTGCACTTCCCTTGCCTCTTTCTGCACTTCATTTGCTTCTTTCTGTACTTCTCTTGCTTTTTCTGTACCTCTCTTGCCTCTTTCTGCACTTCTCTTGCCACTTTCTGTACTTGTATTGCTTCTTTCTTCTTATTTCTTCACTTCTATTGCGTCTTTCTGCACCTTTCTTCCTCTTTCTGCACCTTTCTTGCTTCTTTCTGTACCTCTCTTGCTTCTTTTTGTACCTCTCTTGCTTCTTCCTGCACTTCTCTTGCTTCTTTCAGCACCTCTCTTGCTTCTTTCTGCACCCCTCTTGCCTCTGTCTGCACCTCTGTTGGTTCTTCTGCGCTTCTCTTGATTCTTTCTGCACCTCTCTTGCTTCTTTCTGCACCCCTCTTCCCTCTTTCTACACCTCTCGACCCTCTTTCTGCATCTCTCTTTCCTCTTTCTGCACTTCTCTTGCCTCTTTCTGTAAATCTGTTGCTTCTTTCTGCACTCCTCTTGTCTCTTTCTGCACCTCTCTTGCCTTTTTGTGCATCTCTGTTGCTTCTTTCTACACTCTTCTTGCCTCTTTCGTCTCCCTTATTACCTCTTTTTGCACTTCTGTTGCCTCTTTCTGCACCTCTCTTGCCTCTTTCTGTACATTTCTTTATCTTTCTACAGTTCTCTTGCCTCTTTCTGCACTTCTCTTGCTTGTTTTTGAACGTCAGTTGCTTCTTTATACACTTGTCTTGCTTTTGCTGCATCTCTCAAGCTTCTTTCTGCATCTATCTTGCCTTTTTCTCCACCCGTCTTGTCTCTTTTGCACTTCTCTTGCCTCTTTCGGCATCTCTCTTGCCTCTTTGTGCACTTCTCTTGCATGTTTGTGCACCTCTGTTTCTTCTTTGTGCACCCCTGTTGTCTCTTTCTGCACCTCTGTTGCCTCTTTCTGCACTTCTCACATTTTTCTGTAGCTGTGTTGTTTCTTTGTGCATTTCTTTTGGCTCTTTCTGAACCATTATTTTTCTTTCTGTCCATTTCTTTCTCTTTCAGCACCTTTCTTCCTCTTTATGCAGTTCTCTTGCTTGTTTCTGCACTTTTGTTTTTGTATTTGTTGTAAAGAGAATAACAATGTAATTATAAGTAATTGCTTAGTGGTTATTATGAATATTGAAATGTAATTAATTTGAAATTGTTAATTGATGTAACAAACTATTGAAACTGTTGTTTGTTTTTTAGAAATGTATTTAATTTGAGACAAATTGAAGATGGCAAGAAACCATGAAAAGAGAAGAGAACAAAGAAAACAGCACTACTTAAAGAAAATTAAAAAGAGTGCATTAGAAAAAGAGTAAAATGTTACTCAGGATAAAATCTCTTCTGGTAAGAGCACTAAACAGTTTCTTAAAACAGTTGTAGAGAGATTAAAGAAAGTCAATAATATTAAACGGAAAATAAAAGTTTTACAAGAAACCAGAAGGAAAAGAAGAACTGTCATGGTAAAAAAACGTTAGTTGTTGGAAAAACAACTCATATTATAAGAAGGAAAAAACTATTTAAAGAGATACGTATAAGAATGTTTAGAAGTAGAGTAATTCAAAATGTATTAAAAGATTGTAAAAGTATAAAAGAAGATGAGCAGTGTATGAGAAGAAGCAACACATTGAAAGTGTAGTAGATACTGCTTTTGAATTGAAATGAAAAATATTTATATTAATATTGAAGAGAATGAGAACACTGGATTAAACAATGGTGTTTATGAAAGAGAAAAGCAAAAGAAAAAGACTTGTTAATAGAAGTAACTTTTGTAAAACTTTTACTGGACAATGGAAGAACACTTCCAGTACTGAGCCTTTCTTTAATGAAGAAAGCTATTTTCAAGAGAACACATTAGTACATGCAGTTGATACTAGTGGTCGATGATAAGAGATGAAAGATGGTTGTCTGATTCCCAAAAAGAAATGGTTATTAGGAATGTGGAAGAAGTAATAGCTGAAAAAGTTCAAGGGAGGCGTACACAAGCTCCTGTATATAAGTGGGATTGTAGCAGTATTTGCAGTATTCAACAGGAATCTATTGACATATTACGCACTTTTTTACGACAATATGCAAAAAAAAGTGTTAAACAGAAGATTAAGATGTTAAAAAGAATAGATCCATGTAAAATAAGAAAATATACTCATTTGCAGGGTCATTCTCTGGCTTGTCTTTCAAGAAAAGTGTACCAAAGTACTGTTCATCATTTAAGAATGTTAGCGGTACACCACTCTGAAATGCGGATGTTAGTAAGGAGACTCTACTATGCAAAACCTCCTGGATTATGTTTAAGTTAAATGAACACTGCTCTTTTGCACAGTCCAGTATCAGATGAACAAAAAGTTTGTGATGATGTACAGTTTTGGTTTTTTGGTTCAGAAGAAGAGTGTAGACAAAGTGAGAGTTTGATAAGTGTAGGTGTTGAAGAACATGGGAAATAGATTAGTATTGATGAGTTTGCAGAAGAAATTACAAAGTTTAAGACAGTTTTGTAATAAAAACCAAACTAAGGGGCTGATTACGATGGAAGATGGAAGTGCATCCGCAGTGGTGGTGGAAAACGTTGATTTTTTGGCTCCTGATGCGGGCATTGCGACCGCCATATTACAATGGGCCAACATAGGCCATATTCCGACCGTCGCAGTGTTTCAGGCTCCGCACTTTTTTTGTTACCCAAGGGCGGCGGGCGGAGCCAAGAACTGCGTGCGGAATCATGACCCATCCACCAACCAGATTACGATGTATCAAACAGCCAATCCCACTGCGGTGGAAAAACCACCTCATCGCGGTTGGCGGAAGTACAACTACGGAGAGGAAAAGTCGAACCTGCACACCTGCATACGACCATAGCCGCCATGGACCCTGCTCTACATGCCTTTCCTCTGCTCTACCTGATGCATCACCAGCAGATAAGACGCCGCCGCGCTCAACAGCAGAGGTACGTCCCAAACATCTCCACGCATGCAACCCCGGTACAACAACAACTCCCAGCAAGCGTGCAGGCAGGGCCGACTCTACGATGTTTGGGGAAACATGCAAAATGCAATTTAGATGAGTGACACCCTCAGGGCTCCCGAAGGCTGCCTTGTGCTCACTCCTCCTGGCATGCTAGTCCCCTCTCCCCCACCTACAAGCACCACTCACACAGCTCCGATCAGGCACAGGGTGGCAGATTTGCCTGGGGGCTGGGAGTGTATACACTGCAGACTGCAAAGTGAGGAAGATGCTTGCCCAGGATGGGAAGCAGTGCCGCAGCAAACAGCTACACACTATTGCTATCACCTACTGCTACACAACTCAGGCAAACATCCGTGCTGGAACAAGACAAGAGGACTGTGCTGGAAATCCATCTGTACTGTACATCAGCAACCATGACTGAAATCAAGTAGGCACAAATAGCACATATCATTTACTGAAACAGTGCTGAGGGTCACAATGCTTCTGGATACAAATCATTTGCACACAGCACAGTGTCACACCATGGAGTGGTGGGGAGGGTCAAACATGTGCATGGCATGCAATGGCATATGTTTTGACTGAAGTGGTGTATACACGAGAATTGTACAGGTGAGGAGTATACAGAGCAAAAAGCCATAGTGGAGGATCTCACATTGTGTAGGCCTCAATTGTATGACTGTGACTGTTATGAATCAGACCAACACATATTGGAGCCCATAAAGTGGAAAGTGACAGCAATGCATGTGAAAACTCACATATCATGTTTGTATCCCAGAGACATGTAGCACAGTGAGAACAAAGGTAAGCAAGAGCCAGGACGGATCCCAAGACTCACAACACAGACATTGCAGTGACACACTCTGCATACTCACAAATGTTGTGGATAAGATGTCAGTGTACCCTAGGACTGCGAAGTTACAATGACACACTGCACTCTGCTCCGGCAACAACCCCAACATGTCCACAAACACTCCACAAGGTGTCTGGTCATGGAAACAAACATGCACTCATCAACTGGATCATACATGTGTGAAAGGGCAACGCTCAAGGGCACATACACATAAACATCTCTGCAAATGACAGGACACTCACACCGTCTGATGACTCCAGTAAGCACATGTACATCCATCCATTTGACTATGAAGCCATACCTGGCCAAGATGACAACGCACCTACACTGGTGTGTACACTTGAAGATAGATCACACAGAAACCTTTTACCCTGTCCACCCCTCAAGTCATCATGTAAATTGGAATAGATTCTCATGATGGAGAGCAAACAAATCTGACATGTGTGAATAAGTAGAGCTCAGCCAACATAATGAACAGGACCAGAGTGGACCATCACAGACAAGCAGCTCACCCCCATCAATCCTCAGAGTCCAAACTGGACATTAGTTGCCGGAACCCCTGGTAACACCTGCAATATCAACTTAAGTACATGCCAATGGGAAAGTGTGAATTCAGAGCATGGAACCAATGAACATATACATATACATTGTACAGCATCATTAGTAAGGCCAGCTACAACGCTCAGAACACAAATGTATTTTTTATTACATAAACTCAGTATCAGCATGTAAAGTGCAAAACATTAAGGGCAACGCCAGTCTAAACTCAAGTCCGCACATGTGTGCTTCAAAATTCCACACAGATGATTGAGACACAGTCCACAGCCATGGGAATATCACCAGGATAGGGCCAGCAAATGGGCAGCTCAGGCACCGCTCAGGGAGGAATGGGGTGGGAAGGGGGACTCTGCCTCAAATTTGTGGAGAACTGGAACTGGGTGGGGGATGATGGTCTGGGGTAGTCCGAGGACTGGACCTGGGAGGGGGAGAACTGGTTGACGTAGAGGGATCCCTGGATGTGGGAGCCAGAGGGCTGGCTGGACCTAGTGGTGTCGTCGCACGGGGAGGTGGTGAAATGCAGTGGGGAGGCTCAGTGGCTAATGTTGCATGTGGAGGGCTGGACCTCACTTGCTTGGGGATACGATAGCCCACAAGTGTCTTGGGCCAAGGGATAGGTGAGGTGGCCACAACAGCTTCCTTCTTCCCAGAAAGTGGAGCAGGTGCTCGTGGATCCTTCCAGGAAAAACCTTCAGATTTTGTTGTACTCTTGGGGGGGGCTTTTACCCTACCTCCCCTGTTTTGGAGCTACCACGACCTCACTGCTTCTCTGTCCATGCTTCCTAGGGGTGAGTGGGTGGGAGTGAAAGTCTTGGACACAAGAGCACTCTGAACTTGGGGGGGGGGCAGTTGCGGCAGGCAACAGGCCCACGTCAACCAGGGCAACTTCCTGTGCTGATTCAGGATCAGCTCTGGATCTTGGAGGGCGAGGAATGTGAGGTCTGCAATGTGGATGCATGTTTAATGTGTTTCAGCTTCTCTGTGTCCTGTGATGTGCTTGTGGTGGGGCTGGCATGTGTGCTCCTTGTGTGCCTTGGGGATGATGTCTTGTGTCTTTGTCGCTTGGACTGCTGTTGTCGTGTGCTGCGTGGGGATGTCTTGGTGCCTGAGTGCTCTGATGTGTGTGTTCTCTGGTCAGGTGGTGTCACTGGCAGTGTGGTTGCGGAAGGAGCTGGACTGTGAGCCTGTGACTGTAGAATGGCTGCCGTCACTGTGAAGGCCAAAGACTGGACAGTCCTGTGCTGGCCACCGACGTCCGATTGAATGCCCTCCATGAACGCAGCAACCTGTGACAACTTGTTGCCATGATCCTGGAGGGCATTCAGGAGCAAAGTCTGCCCCACAGACACCTGCCGCAAGATGTCTATGGCCTCCACACTGAGGGCAGCAGGGGACACGGGGGCTGGGGCAGCGGTGCCTGGGGGGAAAGATACCATACCCTTCTTAGGGCAGTGGGCCTGGATACCAGTTGGGGGAGCATCAGGGAGGATGGACACAGGACGGGGTGTGGCGGACGATGAAGGAGAGGCCGATCCTCCTTTGCCCGACAACACCAAGGAGTCACTGCTGGAGTGTGAGGAAGTGGAGGTAGGCGTTTCTGGAGCGGACTTCTCCAGGGCACTCCTGTCCCCCTCCGATGCGCTGGTCCCCTCAGTGTCGATGTACTCCCGGGGAGCAGTGATGCCAGTAGCTTCACCAACGGTTTTGGGACCCTCTCCTTCTCTGACCTCGGTAGATTCTGTAGGAGACAGAGACACTGTTCAGTGAAGTGGCCGGATCACAAACATGTTAGGCAATAATAACCGAAATGCTTGAACTCAAGGCACACATTTGACTCTCCATGTACTGTCTGCATAAGTCAAAATATTTCTATGATCATCTTAAGCATGTCAACATGCTTATTGGACAGTCATGCTCCATGTTGCGTTCATACTACCAAATTGCTAGTCATGTGTTGGCATCTCAACATCACATCCTATTGTCTGTAGGCACATCTACATGCCTTCAGCTAAGAGAGCTACAGATCTGAATTCACTGTGTGTGTCACACTGGAAGTTTGAGGTGATAGAACCCCACACATAGTAAGTTAAAGGAAACTATTGTTAAGTGACATGACACCCTTACATCCACTAATTCATATCCTGCAACACAACTACTGTTGAACATTGGTAAGCAATCTGTAGATGTATCAATTACATGGAAATGCACAACATCAATCTCTAAAATCACCCTGACATGATGCTCACTGATGTTCACTTCCAGTTGATGCCACAGAGACTGACACTTATGCTGATGTTACCTGGACACATGACAATCCAGATGTTGGACAGGCCAAGAATATCTGCACTCATCACTGAGTCAACTGAGAGGCAATTACACCACACTAGAGACAACTCATAGGTTACAGCCTTGCTCTGGGCTTGGATTCGTGCAGTCTTTCATGAGCAACATCACACTTTGTACTATACTCACCCCCAACTTGCTGCTGCTGGGCCCTCAGGCGTCCATGCAGCTCTGGCTGTGTCACTGCCAGGATGCGGGTCAATAGTGGGGTCATGCTCCAGCGCGCCAACCGACCAGTCCGAAGAACCAGGCCCAGCGTCATTACGGGAAAGTTTTTTCTAAGGCGGCAGATGTCATCCCACCTCTTGTGGCAGTGGTTGTGTCGACGGTTATAGACCCCTAGGGCAGTGGCAGCTGGCATAGGGCATGCTGCGGGGCAGTGAGGTGGGGCGGCGGAGGGGCAGGGTGTGGGGGTAGTAAACTCGGACATACGAGGGAACGGTGGAACGTAATTATTACGTTCCTCCGTTCTGTCGTATGTCCGAGTTTACTACCCCCCACCCTGCCCCTCCCCCGCCCCACCGCCCCGCAGCATGCCCTATGCCAGCCGGCACTGCCCTAGGGCCCGCACCTTCCGGGCGATGGCCCTCCATATTGCCTTCCGCTGATGGATCTTGAGCTGTAGGTATGGGAGACAAGAGGAGACATTTGTAACACTTTGTAGTGGTGCATTGTGTGTCAGTACACAGTGCATACACATGAGTGAGTCTACACATAATGACACCAAAAGAAGGATGGCATGTCCACTGTACATCTATCAGATGCGAGAGGTAATTTCACACTAATCTAGACAGTAACAGGCCCTGTACTCTTGTGCATACTGGGCTCATCTCCATAGTATCCCTGTAGAATGAGGACACCCATAATCACTAACCTCTGCCCAATCGACACTTACCATCTCACTAATGTACATATGTACATGTAATGAACTCATCGAGGACATGGCACGGGGAATGTGTGTCCAAAAAGAGATTTCATGATTTCATGAAGTCATCATTGTAACTGTACTACTGATAAACCACGTTCTGGCAAAATCGTCATTGCATGCACCCAGGGCTCAGGGGGAACAAGGCTCAACACCATGCACTTGAACTCATTTGGCTACACAGACTCCAACACGTATACATCAACCTTTCTGAGATTCACATGTGTGATGTTTTGCCCCTATGGAGCTGCAAAATTGACGAGTATGCCATCCTACCCACATACTCAAGTGCATCAAGTAGTACGTCATGATTGGGAAATGCAGACGACAAAATCAGAAAGCACCAATATTGGCTTGCAGTCTGAGGCACAGAGCACTGTACAGTAACATGTTGGGAGCCTTTGGAGCATCCTCAGTAAGTTTAGCATTCACTTACCAGTACCTCTGGAGCACCATAGAGCCGGCCGTACTGTCCAAGGACCTCGTCCAACAGGACCTCCATCTCCTCTGTGGTGAAGGGACAGGCCCTCAGGTTCTCAGTACGAGCCATGACTGGTTCCAGAGATGAGGTACAGCAGCAGTTCATGGTGAGGAATGGCAGGCAGCAGTGTCTCTAGGAAAGTGACAGGTGTGGACATTTCACAGGCATCTATATAGAGCCCTAGGCTCGTTCCAGTGTTGCTCTGATGATACCATTGGCCAGCCTGCTTCGCATCATTCAATTGGTGCCAATGCCGGGCCCCGCAGTGGCGGAGCACGCCTACTGTGAGTTTCAAAAATGTAAGCCGCTGGCGGTTCCCATTGGCTGATGGATATTACTCATAGGCGGTGATGCACCGCGGAGGCCAGGATGCATCCACCGCTATCCTGCATCATTCAATTGGGGCCAATGCGTGTCACCGCTGTGGATGCCAGCTACCGCGCCTGTAAACACATTTTGCATTTCCATTCTCGCTTTGCTAATTACATCACTCATCCCAACACATTTGCCTAAAGTGATTGTGCACCCTGTTAAGTGTGACCTTTGAGTTAATTCTTCACACATATGGTATGTCCAAGAAAAGGAGAGTGAAATAACATTCATTGTCATGTCTTGTGGCCAGCATGGAATGAAATGAGTTAAGGAGTCAAAAAGGATAAAGGCCTCTCGCACTGTACTAATGTTGTGTATTGAAACATTCAACCTGTGAACACTGTTTGAATATCCCTTGCTATTTGACTGTCGATTTCTCGGCCATGGGTTGTCTCATGAAGGGCCAGTGATGTTGGATGACATTTAGAGGTGTCCATTGTATGCAAAACAGACATACTTGTAAGCTCTAGCACTTTCAACACACGTACTGCTGTGGCATACAGTGTGCCTAGCTGCCATTGCCTGCATATGTTTTCACACACGTCAGAGGAGTGCACATGTGTAACAAACAAACATCGCTCTGGCCGACATCATCGGTCATTTTCAGCCATGTGTGCATGTATACACAATCCATGTGTAATTGTCTATCATTTTGGTGAGCATGGCAATGTCTGTCACGCAAAATCCTCACACAGTTACGATAGACTGACCCCATAATGTTCATATTTGTCTGTCCACTGTGCTGCATATTCATGTATTGTTGTCCAGCTGACACTCACTGGCCTCATTTCGTAATGCTGTTGTGTATTGTGGGACGGAAGCTTGAGGTTGTGCAGTGACAGGAGATACATGCAACTCAGCATTGATGCTGTTAACCACATGTGCTGTGCCATCTACCCACAGGGCTGCTCACACTAAGATGTAGCAGTGTACCATATGTCATAAACATCGTCTTATTCTGATGTTGTAGTAGTTAGTATGTCGATTGAGTGATGCAAATCAAGGTCTGTATGCATCTCACTTGTGCATTTCACGTGTTCAAGAGTCCTGTCAATGTTGTGGTTGTGTGAGTCTTTGGTTAAGCTGTTTCCCACATCTCATCTTTTACTCATCTTTTGCATGTGTCCCCTGCCAGAGTACATAGGAGGAGACCACCTATCTATCGCCCTGTCCCATACCTGGCGAGGATGGAGGACATGGAAATCATAAAGAAATTCTGTCTGGATCGCCTTACACTGCGAGAGCTATGTGCTCAGTTGGAGCCCCATTTGAAGCCCAACAGAACTTATCCGGCTGCATTGTCTGCTACAGTAAAAGTGATGGCTGCACTGCATTACTTTGCCACTGGGTCCTTCCAGTACACCGTGGCCAGCGCCGGTGGGATGTCACAGCCTATGTTCAGCATGGTGTTGCATGATGTCCTGTCTGCATTGATGAACTACAAGGACCGCTATATACACTTTCCAAGGAGAAATTAATTTGCAGCTGTGAAGGGGGATTTTTATGATCTTGGACGCATCCCAAATGTTGTGGGAGCCATTGACGGTACCCACATTGGCCTAGTTCCACCACAGGCACGGGAACACATCTATCGTAACCGCAAACATCACCACTCCATTAATGTGCAAGTGGTATGCCAAGCGGATCAGATAATATCACACGTGTGTGCAAAGTATCCAGGTTCGGCACATGACTCATATATTCTGCGGAACAGCAGCATACCACAATTGATGGCAAATCTTCACACAGAGCGTGCCTGGCTTGTTGGTGAGTGGGCTGTGTCAATGAGTGTGATGTATGTGTGACATGCTGCTCTCCTCACATATTACCATTACATTGTTTGTCTGTGTTTCTCACAACTAGGTGACTCAGGTTATCCCAATCGTCCGTGGTTGCTGACACCACTGAGGAATCCAACTACGCCCTGGGAAGTCCACTTCAATGTTGCCCATGGGAGGACACGTCGTGTGGTGGAGCGCACTTTTGGACTTCTAAAGTCTAGATTCAGGTGTCTGGACAAGAGTGGTGGTGCACTTCTCTACTCAGCCCAGAAGGTGTGTCAGATCATAGTCGCATGCTGCATGCTACACAACCTGGCCTTGCGCAAAGAGATACCCCTGATTCAGTACGATGATGAGCAGCAAGAGCCCCCTGCTGAACACCCACACATGCCCAGTGACGATGATAATGGTGAGGAAGAAGGTCTTGACCTGCGTCAACAGCTCATCGCCAACTACTTCCATTGAGTGCAAGTTAGCATTGAACAACTATGACGGTGTCTGTGCGCTTTGTAGTTGTCTGCCAAACTTGGAGGATTGTTGCTGGGATTCTGCCCACAGACAGAACTATGTGCAGGATCATAGGACTTGGGCAGGCAGGGACTGAGTCATCCTACCACCTGAGTACCCATGAGCACAGGACCGAATAGCTATAGTGCCTCACTAGCTCTCCTACTCACTGACAGTGAAACAAGCGCTTATACACCCCAGGACACAACACTCTCAGATCTCTCAGGAATTGCGGTAACGAGACATACCCTGTCGCCCTCACTCTTATACTTGTCCACAATAAGATCAGTTGAAGACAAGAAACGTTTTCAAATGTTTATTTCAACTAACGTGTCCTAACATGCAGTATACGGGCCACAACAAGCAGAATAATGCATAATACAAAAACAGTCAGCATAGAAACATGTTCATATATCATGAAGGGAGATGTCATATTAATAAGCCCTCAGGAGGAAGACCTATGAGCCTATCTCCCCTCCCCTTGCTAGAAGAAGTCTTAATATGTATCCCAAGATCTCAGGGCTTTGTCAGCAGACCCCATTCCTCAGCCTATAGATGGTGATATGTACATCACATGTGCTGTGTTGCTCTTCTCTCTGGAAGGATCACTCTCCAGGTGTGGGGCACCTAGCCCGCCTCCTCATATTATCAAAAAGGCACCTGTGGGCTCTAGCAGCTGGGAGAGCTTGTTGAGTCTGGGTGCTAGGGCCTGACCAGAACAGAATAACAAGGGACATTGTTTTATGACCTTGGACATGATGTACAGACTGTACTCCAGGACCGCACAGAGAACAAGCTCTGCGGACCGTTCTCATGTGAAAGACATAAACGAAGCTACTTGCAAAACAACAAAGCCATGTATTAACGTGCGATAAAGCTGCATAATGTAAGCCAGGCTCACACTAGGCGACAATGTCCACGACGGCCATTTAACAGCCTCCCCTTGCTCAGGTCTGTGGTACCAAGCGAAACAGCCTGCAAAGATAAGCAGAGTCAAAGCGAATGCAGACAGGGCCAAGGTTTGAGATAAATCAAATGAAATTTCTGAAGGAGGCGAGAAAAGGTAAAACAATATTGATTTAGTTCCAAACAGTTGCAGATGCTGGTAAGTAGTTAAGAATCCAAGAAAGCACTTGCAGCTTCAAAGGCAAGAAGTTCCAGAAGACGATCAGAATCAGCATCAGCAAAAAGGACCGCCATCCAATCCAGTAGTATGAAGGAACAGATGTGCTCCTCGCACCCCGTGGACAAAAGGAGCATTTCAGGGCAACCTGGAAGACGTTCGATGTAGGCCTGGCACAGGAGACGTTGCGCAAATGCACAGGCACAGCTGGCAGCCCGTCTGCCACGTTGTGAGGCATCCCATAAATGGCAATCACCAGAACAGTCCTGGTCATGGGCCAACAAAGGACTCACCCACAGGTCATAATCCAGATCAGCAAGAGATGTGTTGGAAAGGCAGACATCCATGGCCCATTGAAAGGGGCATCGGCGACAGTAGAACACAGGTTGCACACAGGTGAAATAGGCATAGCGGAAGGTTAGCCTATAACTGATGAGAAGTACAGCTAATGGCAGACATCCAAAAATAAGCTGCATTCGTTCAAGGTACAGTTGCAACTGACCGGGGTTCTCCAGGACCACAGGACTGGCAGCCATTGCGTAAGAGCAGTAGGAGAACCAGCACTCTGCAGAACAGCCAAAGGAGTGATGGTAAACCGCCAAATGCACATGAAAAATTGAATGAATGACACCTGGTAGTACTCCATAAGTAGTCTGAAATGAAGTAGCAAGGCCATAGCCCACAAGTTAATAAAATATGTGCAAGGCCTTCAGTATCAGACGCTTTTGATATTTGGTGTATCAGTTCCCAAAAATGGAGTGGGAGAGTCGTGTTTAGCAGTGACTGAATCTCACTGGACGTTCGAGCCACCTGCAATTCGAAGGTCTCACGGGCTGATGTGAGAGTGACTTCTTGTTGAAACAAAAGCGTTTTGTGCCTGCTTAACTCATTGAAGTCTGCTTTCATAGTGGGAATGTGAGGCCCCAACTAACTATCTACAATCCCATATGGGGGAGTAAAAAGAACATTGCTTCAGCAAGTTACACGTTGTGAAATTGTTACTATATACGGGACGCCTGCCCGTAAACCGCAGCGGTTGTGATTATTCAGGATAAGATAACTTCTGTGAAAAAGGCGCTTTAGCGTGGTAATGTTGGCAGGGACTGGTGTTCCTTTTTAAAACATGCAAAAATCTTGCATGATACATTACAAGCCCCTTGTAACTTTACTTGAGTTAGTGAAGGCGACAATGACCCCAACGGCCATTTAACATGATGTGTTTGGATGCTGGCTTTTGTTGGCACACTGCTAAGGGTTACATTGTGCAGCGCTGTGTGAGTTTTACAACTTACGTCATGTCCATGTTGATGGTGGTACGGGAATGGGAGAACACTGCTTCACCTCCCAGCACAGTTCACCCCTTAGCATCCTGGTAAATGCAGTTCAGTTCAAATGCTTACTCGAAATGTAGCTGAAGTGTTTCACCGAAGTTTGTCAGGGAGAGGTACAGAGACCTGAGAGGATTGTGGCAGCTTTCTCAGCAAACACAGAATTTCATTTTTTATCTCTACTGATGAAGGATAATATCCAGGTACACATGTGACTAGAGATTCACAGCACTAACCTGCAACATTCTTGGTGAAACACTTCAACGGAAATTCAAGTAAGCATTTAAACAGAAGTGCTTTTACCAGGATGCTAAGGGGTGAACTTTGCTGGGAGGTGACGTTGTGTCCTCCCATCCCCCTTCTGTCCATGTTGATGGTGTTGGCCAGTGTTATCTGGAATGCATCTTGTACAGTGTTGCCTAGTGGTGTGCTTTAGCTGTCATGCCATCATATGTCAACTCACTGTTATTTTCTTGTGTCGTTCTAGGTTCCTCCGCTCTCTCAATAGATTGTCGCATTCAAATCTTGTGATACATTGCAATGTGAGTTAACATGCTACTTACTATGATAAACATGTTACTGACACAAAGGCAGAGGGGTGTGAATTGTGTTTATTTTGACATGAGTGACAGGTGAGTGGTGAAGTCGAAAGTGCTGGTGCATGGATACTTAGGGTGGTACACACAATGGTGGAATTCCACAGTCCAACAGAAAACTCCCATCATTGAGGCAATGTGGGATCGGATGTACAACAAAGTCAATGCTCTGTGCAACACTGGTGATATCCACGGTGGCTCCTAGAACTGGTTTTGCAAGGTGCTTTGCCACGTGATCCTCTCCTGGTCTTTCTCGGAAGTCCCCTCTGCCGTTTGGCAGGGGGGGAATCTGCTGCATGCTCAGAGGTGTCTGAGGAGTCTGTGTCTTCTGCCTCACCCCTCCCTGTGGCCGCTGCTGAGGTGTTGTGAGTATCATCAGGCTGGCTACTGGGTGGGGGTGCCGCTATTTGAGCTGCATGGATGTCCCTCAGAACACCCACAAGCTGGCCCATGTACTCCACAAGTTCTCCCAAACGAGTGTCCATGGACCGTTGCCACAGGTGTAGTTCACGTAGTTCTTCCACAACCTGGCCCATCAGTCCCTGGTTTTGTTGGTATGCACCAAGGACTGTGTTCACGGTGGTCAGGGCCTCACTCTCAGTCTCCTCCTGTGACTGTCCCCGAGTTGACCTCCCACCTGCCCTGCAGACACGGACCTGTGGTGTTGCCTGTCGCCGCCGCCGCACACTGTCCCCAGCGTCCCCAGGCTGCCTGGGGTGGTATTGGCTACAACTGCCACAGGGACAGTGTTGGAGGCAGCGGTGGTGATGGTGGAGGTGGCTGCCACACAGGTCGTTGTTGTAGGTGTCAGCGTTGTTGTTGCAGTTGTTGTGGGAGTCGTGGTGGTGGTGGTGGGGACAGTGAGGTCCTGGGACTGAGCTTGCTTGGCCACGCCGGAGGGGCCAGGTCGGTCCTCCTCATCCGAAAAAGTCAGGGAATCTGCATCTGCGAGTTCACCTTCCTGGGGGGGAGACTGGCTTGGCTCATTCATGTCACGGTCGCCTGCTGTTGCTAGCGAGTCACCTATTGGACAGAGGTTAGATTGTCATCATGTTCAGTACACAGCACAACTTTGATGATCATGTTTTGCACATTTCATTTGAGATGACCTGACTTTTGACATTGGCATTACTTGGCATTCGTAACAGTTTGTCAGCAGTCGAACATGATGTAGAGGTGCATACATTGCTCGTTAGCGATGTGACATGGCTGAAGCAACAATTTCATATGTACAGATATTGTATTTCCAAGGACATGTCCTCTGGTACCAACTTGTTGCTCATCCACTTCAGTTGATGCTAGGATATTTGTGACTTTTCTATGAGTATCTGTCTACTATGCCGCAACTTCATGATTTGTGTTGTGCTCTTTTGTACTGACCTCCTGTGGTTTGTGATGTTTGACTGAATCTCCATGCATGTGTTGTGTTGATGTGAGCCTTTATGCTTTGAGACAATGGGACATGCACATTGGATTTTGGCCATTGCGCTCTTGGATTTTGCTTTGCAGTTACATATGACTTCATCAATGACACTGTAATTGATGTGACCTCTCAATGGGATTAGCTGTGTGTGCACTGGCTACAACTTATGGAGCTTTACAGAGTTGGCTAACAAGTGCAGGATGTGGTGGTCATATAGCTCCATGCTGTTTGGGAGGGAGTTCAGAGGGCCTAGTGGGAGTGGTGGTCTTGCTGTCAGGTCTCAACAACCCCCTCCCCAGTAAGATGGCTACCTACCTGTTAGGAAGCACTGTCGACGGTGATGGCTGCCACATGGCTGTGGGGTGGGGAGGGTGCTCCATGCTGTTTGGGAAGGAGTACAGAGGGCCTTGTGGGAGTGGTGGTCTTGCTGTCAGGTCTCAACACCCCATACCCAGTAAGATGGCTACCTACCTGTTAGGAAGCACTGTCGACGGTGATGGCTGCCACATGGCTGTGGGGTGGGGAGGGTGCTCCATGCTGTTTGGGAGGGAGTACAAAGGGCCTTGTGGAAGTGGTGGTCTTGTTGTCAGGTCTCAACAACCCCCTCCCCAGTAAGATGGCTACGTACCTGTTAGGAAGCAGTGTCGACGGTGATGGCTGCCACATGGCTGTGGGGTGGGGAGGGTGCTCCATGCTGTTTGGGAGGGAGGCCAGGGTGCATGAGCTGACTACCTACCTGTGAGGTGAATCAGAGGAAGGAAATGCTAGCCTTGTGGGACATTCATCTTGAAAGCATGCATTCTACATGAGTTTGATTTGGTCTGGCAATTGAGGATCACTTGTTGTACACAACAGTACATTGCAGTGGGATGTGATCATTTTGTTTGTACTTACCAGCCTCCACTCCCCCCTCGATTACTGTGAGACTCTCTGGATGCAGTATGGCAAGCACCTTCTCCTCCCATTCATTGAAGGTTAGTGGTGGAATGGGAGGGCTGCCACCAGTTCTTTGGGCCACCTCATGGTTCCTCTGGGTCCGGGCCTTGACCCGGGCCTTGAGGTCGGTCCACTGCCTTTTGATGTCATGCAGTGTGCGTAGGGCGGTCCCTACTGCATTGACTTTGTTGTAGATCCTTGCCCACATCTGATTTTTGCGCACAATTGGGGTCTGTTGGACCAGGATCCCATACAAATGTGGTTCTACCCTAATTATCTCGTCTACCAGCACTTTCAACTCTGTATCTGAGAATTTGGGCATTTTTTGATTGGGCATGGTGCAAATGAATGAAAGGTGCAGGGTGCAAGGTGGTGATGAAGATGTGTGAGGTGGTGGTGTGTGGAGTTGGGTGGGTGTTATGTTGTGCTGTGTGCCAAAATGGTGCCCTGTCTCTCTCTGTCTCTCTGTCTCAGTGCCTGCTTTGCAAAGGATGCTGGTCCAGGAAGGGGTTGGTTTTATACTGTGGTATGTGGGTGTGTCCACATGAGTGATGACCACCAGGTGTCTCTTCCATGCTGACCATGGCTTTCATTTCAGGAATACATTTGTGGTGTATCATTGGTACTTGTCTGACGTGATTGAGGGATGCGGAGAGTACAGGCACCCTTTGAGCATTGTATTGAAGTTTGTTCTGACCGCCATTCATTTTGCCTGAGCGCGACCACTGCGGTCGGAACAGCAATGATCATTACGCCATCTCTGCTATCTCATCATAATTGGCCGTGCGGTCATTCGGCGGCAGTAGTGGCCTTTTGAGTCCATTGAACAGCTTTCCCCATCCGCCACGGTCGTATTTACAGCTTTTCCGACCATTACGGACGGTCCTTTGGGAATTCCGTCCGCTGCGGTAGGATTTTATGTGCGTTGCATCGTAATGTGACCGGCGGAAATGCTGCAGTACATGCGGGCAGTTTTTTACCGCGAGGACGGCGGACGGAAGGGTTTTCTGTCCGCCATCGTAATCGACCCCTATGTTTGTATTTGTTGTCGACATACTCACTATAGAAGTCAAATTAGGAATTTTGATTTAGATTTAAAAAGTGAAAAGGAAAACAATAATAAGTGGCAGCAATTTCGTGCTTATTTGCTGGGAGAAGGTCCGTCTGAATTGAGTACTGATCAAGTAATTTGTAAATACTGTTACAACAAATTAGAAGAGAACCAGATGCCAGCTAGAGCAGTACATAACAATTTAGAGTTGGTACCTATTCCTCAGGAACTGGCAGATTTGAATGCATATGAGTCTATTCTTATTCAATCTGTACACCCATTTCAGGCCATAGTTCGTATGGAGCCTAAGACAGGCAAGTTGCCACCTACAGATTTACTAAGAGGTCTGAAAGGAAGAATTGTGTACTTACCTTTAGATTTTAAGAAAAATATTGAAACTGTTGGTGTAGACAGGGAGGAAAATGAGCCAGTAGTTATTCTTGTAAATGGTGGACCAACAAATAGTCGAAAAATATGGCAAGAGTTTGTAGATGTTAATAAACTTCAAAAGGCTACATTATATCTGGTACTGAATAATATTTATTATAAGAATGGAAATGTTGATGAACAGGTAATATGCTTAGAAGATAAAATAGAAATTTCAAGTGGCCAAATGGAAAAAGTGGACAAGTTCAGGCGTGAAGAGCTTTATTAATATTATACTATACTTCCTCTACATTCGAAAGAAATGATAGGAAACAGTATTGAATTATTTCAAATGAAGGAAGCAAAGGGAACTCCCATGAGTGTATGGGAAAAAAGTTTAGAAGCTCGTTGTTTTCCACAGCTATTCCACACTGGAGAAGGTGGACGATTTGATGAGTGAGTTGTACATATTCCAGCTTCAGAATACCGCTCAACAAGATTGTACTCTGAAGATCCAAGATTTCAACAGTGAGTTCCATATATATTTCATCTTCTGTTTGAAAGTGATTTGTCTGCACTTTCATATGCAGTGAACCAGATATTAAAAAGAGGAGTTTATCTTCAACACGTTTCTGCAAAAGAATTCAAAAATAAAGTTCAACAAAGAGATGAAAATTTATAATCACAGTTGATTAATTTGATGGCGTGTCATCATGGTACCAATGAATATTGGTGTCGTCGTCAACGTGAACTTAAATGTATGTTAAGAAACTTAGGTACACCTACATGGTTTGTAACACTTAGCTGTGCTGAATATGCATGGGAATATGCGTGCTGTGCTGAATATGCATGGGAAGATTTACTTGAATTTCTACGAGAAGCAAATTCAAATGTTAAAAACATTGAATTGAAGACACCTGGAGAACTCTGGGGCATATTATCTAAAAAGTGCGCTAAACATCGCAAAGCGTGTTTAGCGAGCACTTTTTTATCGCCGACTATCGTCGGAATAATTTGCCATGCTAACGCTGTATTAGCGACATTTAGCGCTATGGCGATAATTATTCCAGCCATAGCGGTGTTTTCCATGAAACATCGCTGGTTTTCCAGCGATGTTTCATGGAAAACGTGCGATAACCTTGCTGATACGACCCTGTGGTCGTATCAGCATAATCCACCCCCATGTTAGATATGTCTAACACCTGCTAATTGCAGGTGTTAAATAAATGGCGATGACCCCGGTTAGCGCGACTTTTCACGTCGCTAACTGGGGCCATGGCCACTTTGCTAATAGGCTGATAGGCCTGTTAGCGGGTGTTTCCCAGGTTTGTTCGTCGGGAACGCCCACTTTGCATGTCATTAGCGATAAATATCGCTGACATGCAAAGCGGTAAAAACACGGGCGCTAATGCTCGAAAACTGTCGCTAACTGCTGTTAGAGACAGTTTGCTGATAGGGCGATAAGAATATCGCCGCTTTAGCGGCAAAAAGTGCCGCTAAAGCGGCGATAGTGCCCTTGCTAATATGCCCCCCAGTTCCTTGGATCCTGTAAATGTCTGCAGGTATTTTAACCATAGGTTTCAAAGTATGAAGTCATTCATCTGCAATAAAAATATTCCTCCTCTTGGAGAAATTACTGATTTCTTTTGGCGAAAAGAGTACCAAGCCGGAGGTGTTCCTCCTATACACATGCTATTATGGACAAAGAATGCACCAAAATGTGGAACTGATACTGATGAAACTGTTTTGTCTTTCATCGAGCAGTATGTTACATGTGCCATTCCAAGAGATGGAGGAGAAAAGAGCTTGAGACATCAAGTTTTACTGTTTCAAAGTCTTCGATGTGGGAAATACTGTCGATGAAAATACAAGTGTAAAAGGAAATTTTATACAAAATGTTGTTTTTGATTCCCACGCCCTATAATTTCTAAAGGAAGAGTAAATAGTTTTTTGTCAGCAGTAAGGCATACAATAACTCGGAAATCTCTGAAGAATACATACAACTTAAAAAGAACAGAAGATACAAAGTACATTAATGACTACAATCTAGTTATTTTGAAAATGTGGAATGCAAACATGGATATTCAATATGTTGCAAATAATTCAATTGCTATTGTTCGCTATGTTACATCATATATAACCAAATCTGAAAAGACAGAGATGAAAGAAATGTGGGAAGAAATTTCACAAGAGTGAGTTCTAGCAAGAAATTGTAGTGCTTTAGCTTGAAAATACTTTCCCATCGAGAAATTGGATCCTATGAATGTTCGGATTGCTTGAGCTCTGCCAGTTTATATTCAAAGTCAAGAGGAATCATTTGGGTAAGTTTAGGTCTTGCCTCCACATGAAA
Organism: Calotriton arnoldi; assembly: GCA_963921515.1. Classification (NCBI taxonomy): domain Eukaryota; kingdom Metazoa; phylum Chordata; class Amphibia; order Caudata; family Salamandridae; genus Calotriton; species Calotriton arnoldi. The sequence goes on from CAWUFW010012042.1 coordinate 130,458, forward strand.
TAGAGTATTGAAATCTTTACAAGAAATCGAATACTTAGCACAGAATGAACCAGAATGTACAGATATTGTTAAAACTAATATGTTGGATACATACTATCCCAAAACGAGTCCACATCTCAAAAGCCTATGTCTGTATGAAATACTTCAACATTACAGCTTTAAAAGAAAAGTTACAGAAAATATAAAAGAAGATAAATATGCAGTAATTGGATGTGACTGATGTTTAGTAAAACATGCCAAAGGAAATCTTATTAACCACAGAAAACTCAGTTGTGAAAGTCCAGATAAGAGGGAATTTTTCTATTTAGCACTTCTGCAACTGTTCAAGCCTTGGCGTAGTGAAATGGAATTACTTGGAGATTTTGACTGCTATGAAGATTCTTTAATGCAACTAAAGATAGCATTTAGTGCACAATTTTCCCAACTTATCTACAAATGTTAAATGATGAGATTGAACAAGAAACTACTATTGCAGCTGAAATAGCTAGAGAAAGTTCACACAGCAGTCAAAGTTCAATTCCACTGAGTCAAGATACACTGGGACAACCAATTATCAATAGCCATGAATGAGGTAGAAACTGCAATGCACAAAGCACAACAGGATATTATTCAGTTAGAGAAGTTAGAAGAACAACTAAATATTGAACAGGAAGGGGTGGGAGCACACTGCTGACCTCCCAGCACAGTTCGCCCCTTAGCATTCTGGTAAAGGCAGTTTGTAGTGCATGCTTACTTGGTATTTTGCTGGAGTGTTCCACCAAAGTTGGTGCAGATTAGTGCTGTCATCTCTAGACACATGTGTTTCTGGATTTTATCCGTCATCAGTAGAGATCAAAAACGATTTTCTTCTGGGGTTGCTGAGCAGGCTGCCACAATTCTTACAGGTCTCAGTACCTCTCACAGGCGCACAGGTGCATCTCCACTAGCTCGTCAGCTCAATGGCTCAAGGGAGCCTTTTTAAACAGGAAGGGGTGGGAGCACACTGCTGACCTCCCAGCACAGTTCGCCCCTTAGCATTCTGGTAAATGCAGTTTGTAGTGCATGCTTACTTGGTATTTGGACGAGCTTGTGGAGATGCACCTGTGCGCCTGTGAGAGGTACTGAGACCTGTAAGGATTGTGGCAGCCTGCTCAGCAACCCCATATAAAATTCATTTTTATCTCTACTGATGACGGATGAAATCCAGAAACATGTGTCTAGAGATGTACAGCACTAACCTGCACCAACTTTGGTGGAACACTCCAGTAAAATCTCAAGTAAGCATGTATTACGAACTGCATTTACCATAATGCTAAGGGGTGAACTGTGCTGGGAGGTGAAGCAGTGTGCTCCCACCCCTTCCTGAACTAAATATTGAACAAAAAGAAATATATCTACAAGTCAAACAACAGATACAACATGGTTTGCTGCACGAAAAAAGAATGCCAATGTTCATCATTTAAACCTATTCTATTGTACATCAGTGGTCAAGCTGGAACAGGAAAAAGTTTCTTAATTAAAGTTTTGACCAGTTAACTACACAAAATTACAGAATCACATTTATCTTGTGTTGTAATAGCTCCAACTGGATTAGCAGCACACAATATTAAAGGGATTACTTTTCATCAGTTACTTCTGCTACCTGTTGAACATGATAATAAATTGGAGTATCTGAAGCTATCTGGAGAAGCTTGTTATGAAGTCTCAAGAGTACCGAAGAAAATGACACTTTTAATCATTGATGAGGTGAGCATGGTCTCAAACTTAATGCTTGCCTTTATACATTTATGAATGCCTCAGATTTTAACCGCTTCGCCGCGATCGGAATTTTGCCCAGGTGCTGGACATTCCGATCGCGGGTGTGGTCGTGACGAGCTCAGCGCGACCGCGCAGCATGACGAGCTGAGCTCGTCATGAGCATCGAAGGGGTTAAGAACAGATTATGATGTTCTGTTTGGAGGAAAACATGTAATTGTATTCGGAGACCTACTACAACGTACTCCTGTAAAAGGACAACCTGTTTTTAAAACACTTGTCCATAAAGATACTAGGAAATCTTTGGGAAGTATTGGAAATGTGAACATTTGGTTACATTTTGAATATAAAGAACTTGTTGAGAAGATGCGACAAGCAAGTGATGAAGATTATGGAAATATTCTTCAAGACATAAGAATTGGTGTCTTGACGCAACTTGGTAAACAAGCTTTAGAAAGTCAGCTACTAAGGAACTTGTTTACAACAGGAAACACAGCAGCTGAAGTAATGTACAATATGCTTGGAGAAAAGAAGTCTATAGTTTGCCTAATGCCTGCACAGCAAGAGTGTTCTACATTTAATCAGCAACTTTTGAAACTGGAAAAACAACAAATTGTGGAAATTGAAGCTATTGATAGCATTGAACACCAGGGAGTGACTATTGTTCTTACAGACAAACTACAGGCTAAATTGCATACTTTGGAAAAGTCTGTATCTAAAACTGCAGGCTTAGAAAAGACTTTACATGTATGTATAAACTGTCGGGTAATTTTGCGGTGTAATTTGAATGTAGAAGAAGGTTTAGTAAATGGAGCAATAGGAAAAGTTGTTGATTTTGTAAATTTTCAGAATAGAGATGGAATAGAATTTCAGATTAAAGAGGTAAGACAGATTGGGCATTGTGTTGTAAGTTTTTTGCATGTAAAAGATTTGTATGTTCACAGACAACAGTTTCCTCTATCTTTAGCATATGCAGTAACTATTCTTAAATCTCAAGGTTTAAGTATAGACACAGCTTTTGTAAATATTGGATGTACGGTGTTCAAAGAGGGAAAGTCTCGAGTAAGAACATTGTCTAGTTTGTATTTGATAGATTTTGATAAGAAAAAGGTTAGTGCTGATGCAAATTGTGTAAGAGAGTACAATCGTTTAAGAAGACTTTATACTCCTGATATAGGTGAATATCCCATATATGAGAAACGTATAGTGTGTCCAAAATAGAAACATGTCAAAGATGCAACCGAAGTTCAAAAAGGGAAGGAGCTGAAGAAAAAGTTGAAAGTAAAAAAAAAAATAGAAAGTGTTGATGATATTGTAGGATACCAGTTCGAAAACAGTTCAGGTATCAACTGTTGTGCTAATGTGATTCTGAATGTTGTGTTTCATTTACCAGATCTTCATCATGAATTCATGGAAAATCGTGAAAAAAGATTCTGGGGCATATTTACAAGGCCCTTGCGCCACTTTTGTGCCACTTTTAACATGGGAAAAGTGACGCAAAAGTGGCGCAAGGGGCTTGTAAATCTGCCCCTCTGTTCTTTACTACATCATGTATTTCAACAGTTGATAAATGACAGAACTAATATGCATACTGCTTCTGGCATTCGTCATCTTTTAGATATATGTACTGGTTCATTGACATTTGCTCTCAACATACAACAAGATGCACAAGAATTTCTAATGCTTATGCTTGGAGTATTAGAACATGAAGGAATACACATTGAAAGCTTATTTGGACTAAGTTACAAGTGGAACCATAAGTGTGAAGAGTGTTCATTTACTTCGACCACTGAAATACAAATAGAACGATTCATATACTTGACAATCCCAGACTGCAAATCAGTACCTTTTAACGAATTGATGAAAACAGCAAATCAGGACATGAGATGCTCACATTGTAGATCAGAGATGTTGTCTACATTACATATAGAAAAATTTGGAAAATATCTCATATTAATGTTACAACGATGTAGAGCAAATGGAAAGAAATTGGAAACAAATAACACAAATATTAAAACAAGTCAAGTATCTATTTCAGGAAGAACTTATACAACAGCAGCTATTATTTTCCATAATGGGCCTACTGCAACATCTGGACACTATACTGTTTATTTAAAGTGTAAAAAGGATGGATGCTTTGCAATGATGCTCACTTGGAATTCAAACCTAGATTGCCTTATGAATTACCAAATTCATATTTGCTATTTCTGCAGCCAAAGTTTTGAGTACATCATTCAGCCTATTGGGAAGATGTAAACAGAAAGTAGACAGCACTGCAAAGTATTAGTATTTAAAATTAGTGTTTGGATTATTATTTACGCTAATTGATATTACATTTGGAAAATTGTTTTTAAAAGCAAATAGTTTATATATTTGTTGTCTATATTGTTCCAGATGTAAATGAGAGTCTACAATTTGTAAAATGTATTTGAGATAAATAATAGAGTTAATGTAGATGAAGGAAGCAATTAACAAAGTGTAGCTAGGAAAACGCATAGCTACACATATTGATTATGATGCTCTATGCTGATTTTTATTTTTTTCTACAATCAATTTGAGGTTTTTTTCCCGCTGTGTATTGTGTAGTTAAGTGGAATCTAAAAACAGCAAAAGATGGAAACTGAAAATGTTACGTAATTCTAAATTTATGTTGTGTTCTTAAAAATATAATATAATATTTCTGTAATATATTATCATTAAATAACAGTTTTTCTTTTTCTTCTTTATAGTAGCTACTGTTAAAGTTTGAAAACATTTTTAATACTGTTTAGGATAATACTACTGTAAAATAGTTCTACTGAGTAATGTATCTAAATTACTTGAAAGGTAAGAATACATAATGTAATATGCATTATAACCGGGAAAAATGTTTAAAATGTAATTATATGTTATTTGTTTCTAATATAAATACCATTTATCTTTTACACTATTTGAAAACTATCATCATATTTCTGAGGAGTAGTCTCATACCTAATTTTTACAACAGTGCTTAGACCAATAAAAGTGCTTTAATTGCAAGTTATTTACTCCTCATTATACAGGACAGGTGTGTATTGAACTCCCTATCCAAGGACTTCTCAGATGCATACATAGAAAAGATATGCTCTAATAGAATTACCCAGGGACTACCCATCCACTGATTGAATGAAACAGACACTATGAATGCACTCATGCAATCACACATGAACTACCTGTACACTCATTCATTACTATCTATGCTCTCATAGAATCAGCCAGAGAGTGCTGTTGGACTCAGCTATTCATATAGCCACTAGCCATGCACTCATCCATTTACTCACGCACTGCCCAGGCACTCATCCAATCAGTCAGGCAGTACCCCTGCACTCATGCAATCACCCAGGCACTACCCATGCACTCATAAAAACACTCATGCATTCACTGATGTACTACCTATGCACTCATCCAATCACACACACACTACCCCTGCACTCATGCAATCACCCGGGCACTATCCATTAACTCATCCATTCTCTCAGGCACTACCCATGCACTCATGCAGTGACCCAGGCATTACTCTTGCACTCATCCTGTCACTCAGGCACTACTCATGCACTGATCTAAGCACCCAGGTATTACTGTTCCACTCATCCTTTCACTCAGGCAGTACCCATACACTGATCTAAGCACCCAGGTATTTCCCTTGCATTCCTGAAGTCACTCAGGCACTACCCATGCACTCATCCAATCACCCATGCAGTACCCCTGCACTCATGCTATCACCCACGCACTACCCATGCACTCATGCATTTACTCAGGCACTATTCTTGTACTCAACCATTCACAGAGGCATTACCCATGTACTCATCCATTCTCTCAGGCACTACCCATGCACTCATCCAATGACCCAGGCACTACCTTGCACTGATCTCTTCACTCAAGCACTACCCATGCTCTCATCTAAGCACCCAGGCATTACCCTTGCAGTCATGAAGTCACTCAGGTACTACACATTCAGTCAACCAATCACCCAGGCAGTATCCCTGCACTCATGCAATTACCCAGGCACTACCCATGCGCTCATGCAATCACTAAGGCACTACTCTTGCACTCAACCATTCACTCAGGCACACCCCATGCAGTCATCTTTTCTCTTAGGCACTACCCATGCACTCATCCAATGACCCAGGCATTACCCTTATACTCATCCTTTCATGCAGGCACTATGTATGCACTAATCCAATCAGCCAGGCACTGCACCTGCACTCATACAATCACCCAGGCACTACTCTTGCACTCAACCATTTACTCAGGCACTACCCATGCAGTCATCTTTTCTCTTAGGCACTACCCATGCACTCATCCAATGACCCAGGCATTACCCTTGCACACATCCTTTCATGCAGCCACTATGTATGCACTCATCCAATTACCCAGGCACTGCACCTGCACTCATACAATCACCCAGGCACTACCCATGCACTCATGCAATCACTCAGGCACTATTCTTGTACTGAACCATTCACTCAGGCACTACCCATGCACTCATCCATTCTCTCAGGCACAACTCATGCACTAATGGAATAGCCCAGGTATTATACTTGCACTTATCCTTCCAGTCAAGCACTACCCATGCACTCATCCAATCACCCAGGCAGTACCTCTGCATTCATGCAATCACTCTGGCACTATTCTTTTACTCAACCATTCGCACAGGCATTACCCATGCACTCATCAATTCTCTCAGGCAGTACCCATGCACTCATCCAATGACCCAGGCACTACCCTTGCCCTGATCCTTTCACTCATGCACTACCCATGCACTATCTAAGCACCCAGGTATTACCCTCGCACTCATGAAGTCACTCAGGTATTACACATACAGTCATCCAATCACCCAGGCAGTACCGCTGAACTCAATCATTCACTCAGGCACTACCTATGCACTCATCTTTTCTCTTAGCCACAACTCATGCACTAATGCAATAACCAAGGCATTATCCTTGCACTTATCCTTTCAGTCAAGCACTACCGATGCACTTATCCTATCACCTAGGCACTACCCTTGCACTCATGCAATCACTCAAGCACTATTCTTGTACTCACCCACTCACTCAGGAACTACCCATGCACTCATGCAATAACTCAGGCACTACTCTTGCACTCAACCATTCACTCAAGCACTACCCATGCACTCATCCATTCATGCAAGCACTTTCCATGTACTCATGCAATCAAGGAGGCACTACCCATACACACATCCAATCACTCAGGCATTACCCATGCAGGCATGCAATTACCCATGCACTACCTATGCACTCATCCAATCACCCAGGTACTACCCCTTCACTCATGCAATCACCCAGGCAGTACCCATACACTCATGCAATCACTCAGGCACTACTCTTACACTCAACCATTCATTCAGACACTACCCATGCACTCATCCATTCTCTCAGGCACTACCCCTGCACTCGTCAAATGACTCAGGCATAACCCTTGCACTCATCCTTCCACTCAGGCACTACCCATGCACTCATCCAATCACCCATGCAGTACCCCTGTACTCATGCAATCACCCAGGCACTACCCATGCACTCATGCAATCAAGGAGGCACTACCTATACACACATCCAATCAATCAGGCATTACCCATGCAGTCATGCAATCACCCAGGCATTACCTATGCACTCATCAAATGACCCAGGCATTACCCTTGCACTCATCCTTCCACTGAAGAACAAACCATTCACTCAGGTACTACCCATGCACTCATCCATTTCCTCAGGCACTACCCATGCACTTGCAAATGACCCAGGCATTACCCTTGCACTCATCCTTTTACTCAGGCACTACCCATGCACTCATCCAATCACCCAGGCACTACCCATACACTCATCCAATCACCCCAGCACTACCTATGCACTCATCCAATGACACACACACTACCTTTGCACTCATGCAATCACCCATGCAGTACCCCTGTACTCAACTATTCACTCAAGAAGTATCCTTACACTCATGCATTCACTGGCGTACTACCTATGCACTCATTCAATCAGCCAGGCACTATCCTTACATTCATCACACACACATTTACGCAAGCAAATCAGTTTCACTAGATTCAATTTTTCTATTTTTAATCAATATAGGTGGTTCCGTAAGAACCTTTTTTTGAAACAATTTTCAAAAAAAAAAAATAACACTTATGCGTTTTTAACGAATTAATGATGGCATAAATGGAAAGTTCACCAACGCAGAGAGTTGTCAAACACTTCCTGCAGTGTATTCCAGCATCGGCGAGTTTGGGGAAGATTCGGGGTTCAGGAGTTGTAAGAACAGCTCCAGCTGATGTCGAAAGTTGACTTCCATCGTCTGCTGCAGCATGCTCCCTCTTCTCCCGAGTCTTCACTTCACACGCGAGATGAACAGGGTGTATTGTCTCCAGATGTTTGCGCATTGATGATGTGCCACAAGAATATTTCTTTTTGGAACCTCTGGAGAGGAGTTTGTGGCAGATGGTGCAGGTGACTTTTCTGGCATTTACTTGTTTTTCACCCTCGGGCATAGTGAAAAAGGCCCACACAATACTCTCTTTCCTTTTCTTCATTGACTCTTCAATCTCTTCTAGCTCCTCAAGATGCTCTTCTTCGGGATGTGAAGATGCCATGTTGAAAACTTTGGAGGTCAAAACACCAAAAATATAAAAAATTGAGTAGAGCCTACAAAAAAAGCTGTCTACACATGCAGACACACCCAAAATAAGAGGAAAGGAACAGGTGTTGGCCTCCCTCTAAGAGAATGAAATGCTTTTTAACCAATAAAAAGTTTCCTTTACATGTCACATGCAGTCGCGTAGGGGTCGCGCACCCATCGCGTATACATCGCGCACCCGTAAAATGTAGTAAATTTAATATAAAAGTATAAATTGCTATTAGGAAATTGTGTTTGAAACTATTTTCGTGGAAAGTTTTTAAGCAAAACAGATATTTAAAATTGCAACATTGATATTTCAATATGTATTTTAGACTGATGTTCCGCGTAGGTGAGCGATCGGTGCACGACCCATTTTTGTAAACCCCCAAAAATATATATATATAAAGAAGATATTTATCATAATGAGAGAACAAAACATCTTTTACATTATTAAAAGCAATCATACAAAATGTAATTTAGCAAAACACAGTAAAAAAATGATCCTAAAAATTATATACACATTTTATTCTTCTATTCATAATTCTGTCATATAATATCACACAGTACACAATTAAAAACAATAGAACAATATTGCAATTTCGTGAAATAATTATTTTGAAAGTTTTTAAAAATACATAGAAAATCATACAAAAAAAAGAAAAAAATAGTTACAAACATCTTTTAATAAATAAAATTGATTAAAACACCTTAGAAATTCACTGAAAAAAACTAAGGTTTCAGGGATGTTCTAGTTAGGAATTGGCATTTAAAAACCTTAGAAATTCACTGGAAAACACAGGTTTCAGGGATGTTATAGTCCTAATTATAACATCCCTGAAACCTGTGGTTTTTTCAGTGAATTTATATATATCTGCATATTTCATTACCGTACGAATACATAATTTTTTTACTTTACCGTACTTGTTTTTTTCTTTGGTTTCATGATTTATCTTTGCCCACTTGGGCTCAATTGCTTTATAGTGTCGATATCATTGGCAACTCTACTATGTCTATGGTACCCTGTAATGTGTATGACAATATAAATACACGGCAAAATGGAGATTTACTTGTTTTTTCTTTATTTCAATATTTTTATTGAGTTTTTTTTTTTTTACCCTAAAATCAAGGCACTGTACATTAAATCATGTTTATGGTACAATCATGACAATAATTCATATAAGCCAAAGAACGACATAAAAAAGAACAGACAGAAAAAGACCAAAAAATCAACAAAAAAAAGAAAGGCAAAGAGTTAACCGGCCCAGTATGGGCTGGATGATGAAAACAAAATCCTGATACTTCATTCAAATAATACATTTTTTTACATTATCAGAGAACCCCAGATTTTTTCAATTTTTAAACATAGACCTTTACCAAAATAGGATAAGCAAGAAAATATATTTAAATCCCATTGCTATTTACATTATTTATGGGGAGTTAATCTGCTGGGTCCAATCTATAATTGGAGCCCAGATTCTACATCCCATAATCCTTTTCCTTCTCCCTTTGGTTTTATATATTGAAAACTCTAAATTGTAAGTGGCTAATATTCTTGCCCGCCAATTAATGAAGGTGGGTGGGTCAGGACTGATCCATTCATTGGTTATACATGCACGAACCAACGCCATTGCAATAAACAGAGTAGCAGTGACTGATCTCGATCTTAGATTACCCTCCCTATCAAAACCCACACCAATAATTACTAAATCCCCAGTGATACTAATTGGAGTTCCGAGAATAGCAACCATAAAATTCTCAATCTCTTGAAAGAAAAGTCCCAGTTTTGGACAAGAAAAAAACATATGGATCGAATCAGCAGCCTGCAGCCCGCACCTATTACATTTATCCCCCCTCTTGACACCCCATTTAGCGATTTTGCCAGGTGTGTAATATAAATCATAAAGGGACATATAATGCTGACTTCTTAATCTACCGGTCATTAAAATCCTATTTGCCAAATCAAGAGACTTTTCTAATTTTATACCAGCTATTCCCAGTTTGTTAGCCCACTTTAAATTCCATGTATCAATATCATCCGGAAGTGATTCCAGTAGTAGTTGATACAACAATCCTATAGAAGTTTTTTTTCTCACTTTTTCAATCAAGCTGTACCTCTATTCCTGACCCCTTCCTACCCCAAAAAAAATTCTTGTTTACCAAGACCAAATTTCTCCTGAAGATCTACAAAGGGCAACAATTGTCCCTTGTCAAACAGATCACCCACATACAATAGATCTTTCATACCCCATCTAAATGTAGTTTGATCCCGAAATATTATAGGAAGCAAACCGGATGCAGAGAAGGGGGTATAAACATTCAAATTTGGGATATGTAGTTTACTTCTAATTTGTTTCCAGACTGCAAAAGCAGCCTTAAGTATCTTGAACTTGTTTTTTTTGTAGTAGCTAGGTTCTACTATCCTAACTAAACAGCTATTAATATCTGCACCCAACCCAAATTCATAAATGGATGGTCTGTTAGAAAATGGGATCTCAGCCTTAGCACCAACTAATAGGGGACCCATATATTGCAACATACTGGCCCAATAATAAAGCAAAAAATATGGAACACCCCATCCCCCACGATTTCTTGGTAAAACCATCCTTTTAAATGCCCTTCTCGGTCTCCGATACCCCCAAAGAAATCTAGAGCAAATCCTCTCTAGCTTGATAAAGCAAGAGGTGGAGAACTCAAGGGGGACTGTTCGAAATATATATAAAAATTTAGGGAGAACAAGCATTTTTAAAACATTACACCTCCCATGAAGGGAGAAATGAAGGTGATCTAGTCTTTCCAATGTTGTGTTCACCTTGTCCATCACTGGGGTAATGTTCAGATCGGGAATCCTTTCCACTTCAGTTGTAATTCTAATCCCAAGATAAATTGCTTCAGAGACAATTGGTAGGTTTGCCGGAGCATCAGAACCTGAATAAAGCATCTGAGTTTTGTCTACATTTAATTTATAGCCGGAAAATCTACCAAACTGCCCTGCCAAAGTCTTTATTGCGGGGAGCTGAAGATATATCACTAGTGAGTACCACAATGTCATCAGCGTACGCCAGTGCTCTGTATTCCATATCATACGGGCTTACCAGCTTAATATTTGTACTCGAATTTAATTTATTAAGAAATAAATCAATATATAATGCAAATAATAAAGGGGAGCATGGACACCCCTGCCTAGTACCTCTACTAATACAGATAGGTCCGGACTCCTGTCCCGAGATACGTATAGTTGCTTCTGGACATATATATAAAGTTCTCACTGCTTGAATAAATTCGGAACAAAACCCCTTCCATCGCATAACATCCCACAGGAATTGCCAAGAGACCCTGTCGAACGCCTTCTCGGCATCCAACAGGATCACCCCCAATGAAGATTTGGTTGCTTGAGCCCAGTCTAAAAGGGCTATTACACGTCTCACGTGATCGGCTGTATCCCTGCCTGGGATAAACCCGTGTTGATAAACTGATACTAGCGAGGTAATAACTATTCCTAGGCGACAAGCCATGATTTTTGAAAAAATTTTACTGTCAGAGTTGATAAGCGAAATGGGCCTATATGATGAAGGGTTCAATTCGGGTTTGTCCTTTTTTTTAAAAACAATAATGGTAGTTTTCCGCCAAGAGTCGGGAACAGAACCACGCTGTGCAGAAAGAAACAGTACCATAAGTTCCGGCTTAAGCACCTCCCGAAAAGTCTTAAAAAACTCGAGGGGAATCCCATCAGGCCCTACCGCTTTCCCTATGGCTAAGGACAATATTGCTCCCTCTACTTCTTCCCAGGTTATACTTGCAGCCAATTCCTCATTTTGATTCTGTGTAACCTTGTTGGTTTCAATCTCAGCTCTGAACTCCTGTATCATATCTTCTACACCGCTTATCTCTTGTTCAGTATATAGCTGATGATAGTACCTACGAAACACACCCAGAACTTCACTTGGGGAGTCTTGAATCCGACCAAGATGGTCCTGAATTCTATAAATTTGATTAGCAATTTCTCTTTGCTGCAGTCTCTTTGCTAAAATCCTCCCATTATTTTCCCCAGATTCATATATTTGAGTCCTGTACAGGGCCAGTTTCACCGCAACCTTCAAAGCGAAATGTTGGTGAATTTTCATCTTTAAAATTGCAATAGCTTTTAAGGTTGCATCACTGTTTTGATGACTAGTTATTTCCCCCATTAGATCTATTTCTAATATTCTTAGCTGGTCAATCCAACCCTTCATTTCCCCCATAGTTTTCCGTTGTTTAGCAATAGAGTAGCTAAGTGTTTCCCCCCGAACCCCAGCCTTGAAGGCATCCCAAACAATGGGGTCTGAGGCAGTGCCCCTATTGATTTGAAAATATTCTTTAATCCAATCACCCATATAGGCACAATATTCAGAATCTAACAGTAATTTACGTTCAAATGTCCAAATCTTCTGTTTAGTTCTGGGGCTAATGGCTAATTCCAGAATAACCGGATTATGATCAGAAATGATCCTAGGAGTAATCTCCATTTTAGCATTGGATATTATTTCAGCTGAGATAAAAAAATAATCCAAGCGAACATATTTTTTATGTGGGGCTGAATAAAAAGTAGCCCCGGGATCATTAATCTTAAGGGTATGCCATACATCCAATAGCCCAAGTTCTCTAACTAGACCTTGGGTAGCTTTAAAAACTTTAATTTTCTTACCCCTATAAGAGAGATACTAGTTATATCAAAATTACTCTCTAAATGTAAATTAAAGTCTCCACAAAATATTAGAGGGGATGACCATGATGCTAATTCCACACTCAAATGGTGCATCACTACAGGGTCGTCTAAATTAGAACCGTAAATAGAACAAATAGATAATGGGGAGCCATTAACAAGAATTTCAACAATAGCCCACCGCCCCAAGATATCCTCTTTCACCCGTTTACATACTCCCAAACGGTGTTTAGTCAGTATCGCCACGCCCCTAGTTGTAGTACTCTGTCTAGTACTGGCAAGCACTTCCATACCTAGATCATTCAGCCACCCACGGTTATTCCAGGGGATATGAGTTTCTTGTATACAAAGCACATCAATACACATACCTTGTAAAATTTGGGCCATCACCTCTCTTTTTCTTATCATTTAAACCACATATGTTCCATGAACATATACGTAGTCTACCTATCATCATTATTTCTCAAGATTATCACATCCGATCCACCCAATCCACTCCCGGGACTAAGTTTCATAGCATAAAAAAAGACAAAGATTTTTACCTTCCCATAAGAATTAGTACCATAACCATAATACAAAGCAGATAACAAAAACCAACAATGCCTCGCCCCACCCCCTCCCTCCCCCTCCCCTTGACCCCCCAACCAGCCCCCCCTTCCACCCTTCCCACCCCTCCCACCCCTCCCAACTGAGGCATAAGGACTAGGTCCTCTGAGATGGAAATCGGATAGTTAAACGCCCTCCCGGACCCCCCGTCCCCCAAATCACAGCTCAGACAATATAAAGGTATCCCTCCGTCCCTTTTAAATTGTATTCAAAAACTCTTGTGCTGAAATTTCAGACACAAAGAATTGTGTCTGACCCTTGTAAATAACTTTTAATTTTGCTGGATTGAGTAAAAAGGCCTGAACCCCTTTGCCTGAAATAAGGAAATCATTTGACGAAAATGCCACCTTTTTTGAACAGTAACCTGACAAAAATCAGGACGAACAAAAAAATCACATCCTTTGCCCTTTCTTTTCCTGTCTGGACGGGCTAAATCATAAATTGCTTCTCTTAACACAAAACTATTTAAACAAATCAAAATCATTCTAGGCCTTTCGTTTAAACCCGCTGATCTGGTCCGCTGGCTGAAAGGGAACCTATGAGCTCTCTGAAGCTCTGCTTCCCAGTTCCACTGCTTGAGTTCTGGGAAAGCTTCTGTGAAAAGTTCAATAACAAACTGCCGGATATTTTGACCCTCCAGTTCTTCGGGTATTCCCAGGATCCGTAAATTGTTTCTTTAGAGCGGTTTTCAAGATCCGTCAATTTCCACGTGACATCTTCTTTCAGAGACTGCAAGGATGCAATGGTGGCCTTCTGTTGCACTGTTTGTCCTCCAATGCTGAGATCCTCGTCTCGGCTTCACCAATTCTTGTAGAGATCTCAGTACATGTCTTTGCTACTCGGCGCACAGTATTCTGCAATTTTCGTACTGCACTCTGCATCCGAAGCCCTTCCACCCTGGTCTCCTCTCGATGAGCCATAACACTTAAATAGATGGTGGAAAGGGTAATTTCTTCTTGTAAAGGCTTATCTGAGCCTACAGCTTCTCGAGAGTTTATTCCTTGCTCCAGGTCCACATCCAGCTGAGGCGAGAATGAGTAATCCCAAACTAGTGATCCAGCTGGACCGTGAGAGCTTTTTGCCACAGATTTATGTGTTTCTTTTTGTTTACGAACAGTCCCCTTATCAGAAGCCTCATCACTCATCTCTTCTTCGTCCAACCGTAAACTACTTATATCACTTTTATCTTCAGCCCAATCTTTCCCAAGGCTCTCATTCTCTGAAGAAAAAGAGGGATCCGACATGGAGTAAAACTTGTCACCAGAATCTATGTCTTTAGCACCCTCCATGTCTAATTGATCTAGATTTTGCAGGCCCAAGGTCTCCTCCCCTCTTGCCAAAAGATTACCATACCCATTATGTTTTCTGGGTTCCAGGGCCAAACTGTCACCTTGGGACATGATAAAAGGTATTGCTGTTTGCGCAGGGTATTGTACAGGTATTGCCCCTCTAATACCTATATTGCTGGTCAGGGCAGTTTCACTCATCAAAGAGGAATCTTGCGTAATGCCTGTTTCCCCAATCCCAGTCTCGATACTCTGCTTATCCCGGCTCGTATTCCCAAGGCTGCCCTGCATAACAGTACTACAATCTCTCTCTTCGCATATAGTTGCCTCAAAGTCCTTATTATGCTTTACTGGCATTCGCGACAGCAATGGCACAGCAGTAGCAGTGATATTCCCCGGGGGAATCATAGTCTTATCGCCGCCTTCGACAGAAGAATCTTTACTGTCTAATAACAAAGCCGGCGGCGCAGCGGCAACATTGTTGCCAGGGAGAGTCACTGCCTTATTTGAAGAATCCATTGAAGAGTCGATCCCCCCGGTCTCCACCATGCTCTTACCTTTTCCGATTTGCTTTTTAAATAACCCAGGGACCGTTTGCGGTTTCCGGGTAGTGCTGCCTCCTCTCACCGCAGGACCTGGAGGAGAGCCGTTCACACCGCGACGTGTTCCACCTTCTCCGCTTCTACCTGAATTAAGCTTCGGGCTTTCAGCAGAAGAGATTGCAGTCGTCCCGGGCCCCCGGGTCTTAGCGCCCTTAGTAAAGCTCTTCGGAGCCATTGTAAGCGTGGGTGAAAATGGGGAGAACTCGGTCAGCCGCCAGCTCAGAGAGCCAATATGCCGCAAATCACGAAGCCCAGTTGCAATCGGGAATTGTAAAAGCGGAGACCGATACTGCCACAGCATTTGCAGGGTTTCACATTGTCCAAGCCACCGTCCTGGCTAAAAAGAAAAGCGTAGAGTAGGGGAGAGGGAAAGTTACTCCGGGAGAGCGTCGGTATCCAGCTTACTCGGCCGAGCAAGCGGCCGCCATCTTGCCCGGGTGTCTTAGATTTACTTGTTGATGAAGGCGTAATGCCGAAACGCGTCCTGTGAGACCGTTGTTGCTTGTAACTGACCCGTGATTAAAAACCACTTGGATATTGCTTTGAGTACCCCACCTTCGTTATTGAACTTCAGAAGGATCGGTTTAATATATATATATATATATATATATATATATATATATATATATATTCACTGAAAAAACTACAGGTTTCAGGGACGTTATAGTTAGTTGGACATTTCACTCCTACAAAACCAGAGAAATTCGGCCGTTATAGTTAGTTGAGCTAACTATAACTCGCACCCCCGCAATGCATTGCTGATGACATCACATATTACACTTCTCAAGACTAGGGGTGGGCGGAATTTGCTTAGTCGCGCTACGCAAATTATCGCGAAAATGTTAAAAATCTCCGCGAGCACTAGGGGTGGGCGTAATTTGCGGAGTACTACTACGCGGAATTTCACGAAGTTGAACAAAAACTCTGTGAATTCCGCAACTTCCGTTTCCGTGGGACTCCCAATTAATAAAACAGAAACCTCATATACTTTTGCCAAATAAGAAGTATCTCTGTCTTTACATGCTAAAATGCATATAGTCATTTCACAAAAGTGAAAATGAAAATTTAGCAAGCAGTGAGAGAGGTGATGATTTTGGGATCCTCCCTAACCTAGGGAGAGAAGCAAGCAGATGCCTTGAAAACAAAGAGCACATCTTGCTGAACGATTCGGTGGTGGTCCCATCCTCTTAGGACCACCCCAAACACAGTTATGGGCAAAAATACAATCCCAACCAAAGGCCCTGCAAAGCATTATGGGACGAGATTAGCAGTGGGCAGTGAATATTATAGTATCCAATATCAAAATAATTCTACAAAGAGCTGCAGTTCAACTAGTCATTAATAGGTGTCCCTCACGAGTCAAATGCAAAAGCATTGAAATTATTACATCAAGCTGCAGTTCCACTAGTCGTTACTAGGTGTCCCTCACAAGTCAAATGCAAAAGCATTGAAACCCTTTCATGAAGCTGCAGTTCCACTAGTCATTACTAGGTGTCCCTCATGAGTCAAATGCAAAAGCATTTGACTTGAGGGACACCTAGCAACGACTAGTTGAAATGCAGCTTGATGTAATAATTTCAATGCTTTTGCATTTGACTCGTGAGGGACACCTAGTAACGACTAGTTGAACTGCAGCTCTTTGTAGAATTATTTTGATATTGGATACTATAATATTCACTGCCCACTGCTAATCTCGTCCCATAATGCTTTGCAGGGCCTTTGATTGGGATTGTATTTTTGCCCATAACTGTGCTTGGGGTAGTCCTAAGAGGATGGGACCACCACTGAATCGTTCAGCATGACATGCTCTTTGTGTTCAAGGCATCTGCTTGGTCCTCCCCCTAGGTTAGGGGGGACCCCAAAATCATCACCCCTCTCATTGCCTGATATTTTTCATTTTCAAAGTTCACTATTGTGAATTGTTTATATGCTTTTTAGCATGTAAAATTGCTTTATCAAAGCATTTGTGGGTGCAGTTTAGTAGCTGACTCTGTTACGTATAGGATGGAGTTATTGCCTGAATTCCGTGTTTTTCACGGTATGCGTAATTAACAAATCTCCGGAGCGGAGTTCATTGCCCAGGCCTAGCGAGCACGCGGAACTTTCGTGAAGATGCGGAATTGCTTGTCCCGCCCGTTCACGATGTGTTTTTGCGTGCTTGCGGGGAAATATATCGCTAACTTGCCCATGCGGTAGCTAATGGGCACGGCCATCTTGTTTTTCACTTGTCCTGCCCGCTCGCGATGGTTATTTCCTCTTCCGGGTCACGTATTGCGTGCTCCCGCCCGTTCGCGATGAGTATTCCCTGTTCGGGAACGCGTATTACGTGTTAGCGACGCTTTATTCGTGCTCGTGGTGGAAATATCGTGCAAACTTGCCCACGCGGCCGCAATGGGCGTGGCCATCTTGTTTTTCACTCTATTGCTATGGTTCTGGGCCTGCTTTTCTATCCTCCCTCTATCTTTGCAATCCTTTGTTTCTGTACACTTTTTAAAAATCTTTTTAATTTATTATCTATTTCTCTATTTTGCTGATTCTATATTTTGACTTTTTTTTAACATTGGGCATCAAATTCCGCTCCGCTCGTGGAATTTGCGGAATTTGGGCAATTTCGCGTTCCGCGGAGAACGCGGAATTGCCAACAATTCCGCGATCCGCAGCGTAGCGGAATTATTTTCTTGTTCGTGCTTTAAAAATGTGTTCTAGCACGCGCAATAGCGACTTACCGGGATTCCTGCATTCGCCGACGGGTTTTCCTATCCGTTCGCGTGCGCCACGAGATTTCGGTAGCCGGGCGCGTGATCCCTGCGAGAGTTTGCGATCACGAACACGTCATTCGCCGCGCCATCGGACACCGCGAGAGTGTGCGAACGCGAACACGTCATTCGCCGCGCCATCGTGCACCGCGAGAGAGATTGCGATCGCAAACACGTCATTCGGGCGTGCCATCGGACATCCGGCGGAATGTTGGTAAAGCTTGTGATCCCGAACACGCAAAATTTTCAATCTGGAGAAGAAGAATATCTCGAGCAGCATAAAACCTTCTATAAAATGATGATTTGGATGGAAAAAAAACCTCAGATTGATATTTGGCTGTCCTTTTTTGTCAAATTTCTTTGGGGAGAGAGGGAGGAAGTACCACAGAGTCTCCTACTTCCTGTTCCTGTCCAGCAGGCTCCTCCCAGTGCTTTGTCCATCTCCTGTTCATTTTTCACTTGGATTTGAGCTGGAAGGATCACTCTTTGTGTCTGCTGCATTATTATCATTGGATTTGAGGACTTTTGGATTTGAGATTTTACAAGTAAGTTGGTGTTGTTTGATTGGGGCATTGCAGTTGCTGCAACTACAATTTTGGTACTTTTCATCATTTTTAAAAATAAATAGTTGTGGGTAGCCAGTAGGCCCACAGCTAGTCATGGGTGGGTGCATGATGAAACATGATGAAACAACTGTTCCTTTGCTGTGTGATGTATTTATTTATTTCAAACATCATTTAGGGCACATGGATGGCATTGGATTGAATTGCAAAATGTGTATTTTTGGGTGTATTTCAGTTTTTTTGGGTGTGTGTTAAATACATGCCTTAGTTGTGTGTGGTGTGTTGCAGGCCTTGTTAAGCCCTGTGGATTTTCGTTTTTGCATTTTATTGCATTACAGGCAAAGCAGTGTGGTTTAGCATGCAGCCTTTGCCTGGCTATTATAGGCCTGTTTTCAGTACATTGTTTTCCAGGCCTCCTGCTTGTTGCTTGTGATTTGTGAGTGTCCATGTGGCTGGTAGCCATTTCTGGTGGGAGTTATAAGTGTGCTGCTTTTGCCATATAGGCCTGCATGTGTTTCCTTTGTGGTCTAGGCTTCTTGTTGTAGTCCTGGCCATGAGGCTGGTGGCCATTTTGAAGCCAGGCAGTGTGCTTTTTGCCATGGGCCTGCATTGTCTGTCTTCAGTTTCTTGTTGTTGTGGGCCTGGCCATGAGGCTGGAGGCCATTTTGAAGCCAGGCAGTGTGCTTTTTGCCATAGGCCTGCATTGTCTGTCTTCAGTTTCTTGTTGTTGTGGGCCTGGCCATGTGGCTGGTGGCCATTTTGAAGCCCGGTAGTGTGCTTTTATCCATAGGCCTGCAAGCTTGTGGCCTAGTCTGCCAACATGCCTTTCATCCAGTAGGCTCAGAGGTAGTCAGGGTGCATGAAACAACTGTTTCTGTGTGTTCTGTTGAATTTAAACATCATTTAGGGCATGGATGGCATTGGCTTGAATTGCAAAATGTGTATTTTTGGGTGTATTTCAGTTTTTTTTAGGTGTGTGTTAAATACATGCCTTAGTTGTGTGTGGTGTGTTGCAGGCCTTGTTTAGCCCTGTGGATTTTCGTTTTTGCATTTTATTGCATTACAGGCAAAGCAGTGTGGTTTAGCATGCAGCCTTTGCCTGGCTATTATAGGCCTGTTTTCAGTACATTGTTTTCCAGGCCTCCTGCTTGTTGCTTGTGATTTGTGAGTGTCCATGTGGCTGGTAGCCATTTCTGTTGGGAGTTATAAGTGTGCTGCTTTTGCCATATAGGCCTACATGTGTTTCCTTTGTGGCCTAGGCTTCTTGTTGTGGTCCTGGTCATGAGGCTGGTGGCCATTTTGAAAGCCAGGCAGTGTGCTTTTTGCCATAGGCCTGCATTGTCTGTCTTCAGTTTCTTGTTGTTGTGGGCCTGGCCATGAGGCTGGAGGCCATTTTGAAGCCAGGCAGTGTGCTTTTATCCATAGGCCTGCAAGCTTGTGGCCTAGTCTGCAGACAGGCCTTTCATCCAGTAGGCTCAGAGGTAGTCAGGGGTGCATGAAACAACTGTTTCTGTGTGTTCTGTTGAATTTAAACATCATTTAGGGCATGGATGGCATTGTATTGAATTGCAAAATGTGTATTTATGGGTGTATTTCAGTTTTTTTGGGTGTGTTTTAAATACATGCCTTAGTTGTGTGTGGTGTGTTGCAGGCCTTGTTTAGCCCTGTGGATTTTCGTTTTTGCATTTTATTGCATTACAGGCAAAGCCGTGTGGTTTAGCATGCAGCCTTTGCCTGATTATTATAGGCCTGTTTTCAGTACATTGTTTTCCAGGCCTCCTGCTTGTTGCTTGTGATTTGTGAGTGTCCATGTGGCTGGTGGCCATTTCTGGTGGGAGTTATAAGTGTGCTGCTTTTGCCATTTAGGCCTGCCTGGTTTTCCTCTTGGCTTACTGCTTCCATCCATCCCCTTTGCCAGCTGCAGCTCCCTGAATGATGTGATGAGCAAATAATTTAATGCCAAACAGGGTCCACTTCCATTACATTTGTATTTTTGTTTTTGTTCCTCTTCTTTCCTATCCTTCCTGAGAGTGTACACAGTATACCATGAAAGCCCTTGTTGACAGTCTCACAAATGGCTACACTAACTTATATATTTTATTTGTTTGTTTGTACTAGTAGTAATTGAACCACAACAACAAATGAAACATTTCACTGATGTTCTTCTCCTGGCTTCTTTGCTTTTAGGTGCACAAAAAGACAGAGGAGGAGGTGTCATCATCATCACCCGTTGTACTGCCAGAAAGAAGTCCTGCTGCGCACCACGCCACGTCCACGTGTGACCACAGACATCTCTGCAACTTGTGCACCTGCGTTCTGCTGACATCTGAAGAAGATGGCCCCAAAGAAAGGTACCAGTTCCTCCAGTACCATGAAAGTTGCCAGTGAGAAGAAGAAGGAACAGAAGAAGGAAGTGGCACTTGCCAAGACTGGTGTGCCGCCCGGTGTGTCATTTGGTAAAAAAAAACTTACGCCTGCAGCAGCGGTGTCCGGCGGGGACCAAGCTGGGAGCAGCACCTCCGCATCAGCGGGCCGACCCCACCAACCTAGGCCCAAGCCCATGAGTGTGGCAGATGTAGCCAGTCTACTAACGAGCAGTGATGTTGAAATGTCATTATCGCAAAGTAGTACCCAATCCACGCACTCGCAGGCGGAAACTCAGCAGATAAGTGGGCAACCATAGCCGAACCACAGCCGCAACTACAGCCGCAACCACACCCGCAACCGCAGCCCCAACCCCAGCCCCAACCCCAGCCGCAAACCCAGCTGCAACCCCAGCCGCAGCCGCAACCCCAGCCACAGCCGCAACCGCAGCCGCAACCACAGCCCCAACCACAACCGCAACCGCAGCCACAACCACAGCCGCAACCACAGTCGCAACCACAGCCGCAACCACAGCCCACAATAGTAGTTATTCCACCTGAAGTAGGGGCAGTTCAGGAAATCGAGCTTTTTGCAGACGAAGAGGAGCAAGCCACTGTTTCAGAAGATCCATTGTCTTCCAGACTCCCAGCAAGGAAAAGGAGGGTTAGTCCATCAACTTCTTCTTCAAGCCCCGCTTCTGATGATCTAGATGCCACTTGGAAGCCACCAGCTCAGTCTGAGAGTGATGCACGCCACAAGACAAGGCTAGTGAAAAGGAAGGTTCCAGAAAGCCTTAGAGTTATGGAGGTAGATGTAGACGAGGGGGGTGATGATGATGAAGAGCCAGTCATCATGAACATCACTCCCGGGCCTGCGGAGATGGAGACCAACATTATTAGACTATCCAAAATTGCTGCGAGGGATGTAGCACGGATACCACCAACACAGGTAACACCAACACGACCTCCAGCTTCCATATTTGCCTTTTCAAAGGCCCGGCAGGGACCTACATTCAGCTCAACCACCACCTCAGTAGGTGGTGGTAATGTAAGTGCACAGAGTCAAATTCCAGGCACACCCTCCAGTTCATCTGGTATTGAAAGTGGCACCTCCAGCAGCGCCAGAAAGTTCTCCTCCCCAGTTTGGGACTTCTTTTCGGTTAGCAGTAAGGAGGAGAACATTGCTATATGCTCAATTTGTCGGCAGGCTGTTAGGCGGGGTAAGCTTGGTACAAACTATGGTACCGGAGGACAAACAAGTCATCTCAAAAAACACCACAGTATCAAGTGGGAGGCTCACCTACTTCACTTAGAAAAAAGTAAAACTGGACCCATTGCTGTTGTTGGGGATGAAGAAGTAGGGGAAGATATGATCGCGGTGGAAGGTCAACAAGAGGGAGACATTTCTAGCCCTATCCCCAGCAGTGTAGTAGTACCGCCCACATCCTCAGCAACATCTCAGTGGCACCGTAGTAAGAGTCAGCCTGACACACCAAGGCAACCGAGCACTGCAATGAGCAAAAGTGCGGCGTCGTTGAGCCTAACTGGGTTCAAGAAGACAGGTGAACCACAAAGGAAAATATTCCAGCCTACCATTGACAGCATGCTTAGGTCGGAGGGGCAGTACCAACGCAACCACCCAACGGCACGGTTGTACAATGCGAAGCTGGCTAAAATGTTAGCGCTGGACCTTCTCCCTTTTTCATTTGTGGAAGGGGTGGGTTTCCTTGAATTTGTGTCAGCCATCTGCCCTAAATGGAAGGTTCCCAGCCAGTCCTATTTCGCCAGAGTTGCTGTTCCAGCACTACATCACGATGTGCTGGAATTGGTTGGACAAGCTTTGCAGCAGAGTGCTGTTCACAAAATCCACCTGACAACAGACATGTGGACCAGTTGCCAAGCCACTGATTACATGTGCATCACTGCACACTGGGTCTCTTTTGTGGGGGTTAGAGAAAAGCTATCTGAAGTAGGTGCTGTTGACACAGCTGAGATTTTTAATGATTCTCGGAAACATGTAACTGTAGCCATGTTCGCCATGGAGAAATCTCATACTGCTGCAAACATTTTGGAAGAGTTTAACAGCAAGGTCTTTGAATGGCTGCGCCCAAGAGGGCTTAACATTGGTTTTGTTGCCACGGATAATGGCAGTAATGTACTTAAGGCCATGGAGGTTGGTGCCTATTTCAGGGTCCCGTGTTTGGCGCACTGCATTAACATTATAGTTCAAGACTTTCTGAAAAAAGAACCCATAGTCAGCAACTTACTGACCACCTGCCGCAGAATATGCACTCATTTCAGCCATTCTTTTAAAGCCCGGAAGCAGCTGAGGATCATTCAACATGACTATAGAATGCCAGTCAAAGCACTCATCCAGGAGGTGGCAACACGTTGGAACTCAACGTATTACATGCTTGACCGTCTGTTTGAGCAGTACAGACCAATCAATGAATATGTCATGCGAAGGGCGGATGCTACTGTGAAAGGCATGACCCTTCAGATGGACCAATGGTGCCTAGTTAAATATCTTACAGAGATGCTTCTTCCTTTCGAGGTCTTCACACGTGAAGTCAGCAAGGAGGACTGTACTATGGGCCAAGCTATCCCATTGTTGCACATGCTAGAGCAACAGCTGAAGGACGTGTCTGAAGCGTACGTAGGTGTGGAAGAAAGAAAAGAAGCATATGAGTTGGTGGAGAGCTTATCATGTCGCTTAACTGAAAATTCAAGGGTGCAAACTAAGATTTTGTCACAAGAACATTACATTTGTGCCACAATTCTGGATCCATGGTACAAATTGGCACTGAACAGTAAGACATTACTCCCTTTTTCAGAAGTGGATGTTGCCCGGTACAAAACTTGGATAGCTGATGCAGCCAGTAAATTGGAAAATGAACGGCTGGTAATTAAAGGCCTCAAACCCACAACAAGTACTGCAGCAGGGCATCCGGCGTCAAGTTCAACTTCAGAGCCTGAGGGCAGTGCATTTGGTTCACAGCTGTCACCAACACCAACACTATCGACAACAGCAAGAACCGGATCATCAGCCCCAGTAAAAACGCCACAGGATTGGTATTTACAGCAAGGACTTGCTAGGTCCAGTGCTGATGCAAAGACAAAAGAGGCCGAACAAAGTGTAGCACCCCTGAACATTGACCGGATGGTCCAGGCCTACCTGGATGACCCAACAGAGGTCTACATTGATCAAAACCCATTGCGGTATTGGTATGGCAAAAGGGGCCAATGGCCAGTGCTCAGCAGGCCGGCGATAAACTATCTGGCTTGCCCTGTCGCAAGTGTCTCTTCTGAACGTGTTTTCACTGCTGCTGGTTCCATTGTAACAGTGAAAAGGACCAGTCTCTCACCCAAAAACGTGGAGAGGTTAACCATGATCAAAATGAATCAGCAATTTATACCACCGAATTACACAATACATGAATCAACGCAGGAAGATGAGGACAGCGGCTCAGGTGACGGAAGTAGCGTGTTAGATGCTGATTACCTACTTCTGGTTGAACCCCCAGAGTTTGAGGACGAGCTATACTTCCCTGACAACTAGGCTTCCACTTCTTACTGTCGTCCTCCCTTATTTACTTTTATTTGTGTGTCTGTCTTTCTGGTTGGAAACTTCAAATCACAACAAATCCATCACCACTGTCTTCGTCTTTTATTGCCATATATGAGTTTCAGCTGTCTGCATTTCAGTCCACTCCTCCGAGTCCTGCTCCTCCATCCTCCTGAATCGCCCTAAATCTATTGCCCTCAAGCCAGATGATGATTGGATGTAGCATAATCGAAGAAAAAGAAAATCTTGCCTCGTTGAGTCTCTCCAAAAGAAGTGGAACATGATGATGACTACTATAGCTATCCTCCTTTCCGAGCCGAGAGATATTGCCCATTAACTGAAGATGAGAAGGAACAGGTAATGAATGATGACATGCATTGGACGCTGACTGAGTGATTTGTGTTGTTGTTGTTTGTAGTGCATGAAGTTAATTCATTGTGTACTATTATCTAATCTACACACTAAAAGTAACTCAATGCAATGTTTGTTTCCATTCTTGGTTTTTAATAACAAATTTCTACTTCTACTGCAGGCCGATCCATTGCATTTTGAATATGGAAAGGGGACTCAATCTGTACACTGCACACTGAGTTGGACAACACACCATGATGATGACCACAGTGACATAATATCTTCGCAGTCACTCAGTACGATCCGAGGTGATTGATGGAATAACTCAGGGTGGTTCATGAGTGGCATAAAAGGTAAACAAGTCAACAACAACCACTGCAGACCTACATGTCTGTGTAGTGGTGGAGTCGAGTGTGGTGGTATGACTGACAGCGGGGCATTGATTTAGTCACTTAATTTGTAAAATGCTATGTTGCTGTATATCTGCTTTGTCTGCCTCTGTCAAAAAATGTACACTAAATGGAGGATGGGTCACGGGTGCCGTGGGCCTGCTCTGTACTGTTTTGTTGGAGGTTAATGCTGGAAACAGACTAGAGTAGACATGATGTATCCATGCCACCTCTGAAAGTGTTCTTGTTGCACTCCACCATAATTTTTCTTTTTTTCTACTTGATTTTTCAATATCCCTTTTGTTTTTCCATCTACAATTACAGGCCGACCCTTACCCTCTGCTATACTGGGAAAAACAACTCTCACTTACCTTACCAATGAATCTACATCTGCCAGGCAGGCAGTGGCGTCACCCAAGATTGATGGCCGGAGCGTCCATGGAAGGGAGAACCAAGAGGAATGCCGAGATGCAACTCCCCATTTTGACCAGGGTAACATACAGTAACAGTATCAACTTTCATCATCTTTTAAATAATTTGGTTCATTTTTTGTCTTCAATCATTACTACTGTGTGTTGTTGTTATTATTATGTTTGCTCTCTGCTTATAATTCAATTAATCCCTACAGCTATTTTTGAATTTTCCTTGCTATCTTTAAGCCCGGGCCGGTACAACAGAACAGAAACTGTATGTAATTCGGGTCTCTCGGAGGGCAGACAGGCAAGGCAAATTGCATAATATACTGCTGCCCTGTACTGTCTAATTGTCTAGTAGTAGTTAGTAAGTACTACTTATCATTAACCATCAAGTTATCATCATCATGCATGCATTTCCTTTTTCTCCCTTAACAGATTTATGGATATGGTTGTCTGCCAAGATTGTGTTTTGTTGTTGTCCATGCGTACTGTTTTTCTTTGTCAAACCTTTCCCCAAACCCCCCTTCGCAACCATTCATCAAACCCTAACCCTCTTCCCCCGGGCTGTGTGACTTATTGAGGTGTGACTAAATTAAATGTACACCAATAATTTCACACGCTTGCTGGGGCGGATGTGGCAAAAGCAGCACTAATTCAATTTCAAGGCAGGGCGAGGATCTTCTTCTGCTTGCCCACCCATGAGCAGTATATTTGCGAGATAATTTTTTTACCAAAGGAACCTAATCCATCAGCATTAATTGCCAGCAACGATTGGATTTGTTGTCATCCTCTTACACAGCACTAACGGTTACGCTTGTGTCGAGTGTACTGTAGGCCTAGTCGAGTGACTCGACACAGCTAGAGTTTGTAACTCTATGTACTAGGCTATCCCCGCCACCATTATGTTTTATTGTATTTTGGCATATTATTGTTTGGCAGTAAGTTCCGTACTGTACTTCGTTCTACTAGTCCTCCCACAGTCTCTCTCAGGCGACTGACTGCCTCATTTTCTCTTTTTTGCAAATGCTACTGCCAGGGTCTACTACTACTACCACCACAACCATGGCATGTTGGGAAAGAAAACCATCATCACCATCGCCGTGCCTAAGTTAAACATCAAGCACAGGTAAGAGAAGAAGTTTGGGGGAGGCATAATTAATAATGGAAATTTTTTCATTAATTCTATTTCACACACCCCTTTGAGTCCAGTTGCAGAATGCATAGACTAGGAGGAGAGACTGACAGTACTAGTAGGACAAGTCCCTCAGTGAGGGGTACCGCATCTATCTGTTTGTGTCTTACTAAGTCAGCCAATTATTTAAATCAAACACTGGCTGTGGCCCTGCACCAGCAAGGAAACAGTGTGGCGTAAAACAGTAACCCCACCTACAAAACATTAACAACATCGTATATAAAGTATAAATATATAATTTAATCCCCTAACAAAAATAAACTATGTAAAAAAAATCCCACAACAACACCTGATCCACCCCTCTCCCTAACCCCAACCAATGTCCATTGCCCGGAACGAAAAAGTCCAACAAATTAAATGTCCAATTGTACAAAAGTGAAAACCCCAATGCCCGATTCCCACCCACCAAAATAAGCAATAAAAAAGGGGCAATCAACAGGGTCTGTTCATCAGCGGGCTCGCCTCTCCAGGACACGAATACGCTCCTCTAGACGGGCCATGCGGTGCTTCAATGCATGGCAATTGCATCCACAGGGGGGCAGCAGTGCTATTTAATGAAGTACGGCGGCGGGCGGCTGCCAGACGGTGGCGCCGTAACACTGGAGGGGGGTGGCTGGGGCCCGGGGCATTGGAGGAGGCTGCAGCTGCTGCCGCCTCCTCCTCCTCCTCCTCTAGAACCACCAGCCGCCGGTATTCACTTTGTATGGCCTCCAGCTTCCGGCGCCGGGCCTTGGCTGCCAACTCCTTCCTGTCTACTTTCACTTTGGAAGGAGTAGCTATATCAAGAAGAAAAAACAAGACTATTGTAAAATATACTCTTAGCAAAGCAGTAAGACAAATTAATTCTACACATAGTGGCACAGTAGCACTAGCAAGCACAGTACATAACATTTGTGGTATGTATCTATCCTCCCACTACCTCGGCCTCTAACATATGTGGGAGTTTCAGGCATTCCACCACCCATGCATCTGATTCCTATCAGACACCTATGCATGCATCCCATGTATCCTTCTCTGCCAGTCATAAATATTAAATCTCACCCGTCCTTCCTCCTTCCACCCTTCTTTCCCTTTTCGTTCAACCCATCCATCAAGGTCATCTGATCTGACTTTTAGTCTTCTCCATAAAACTTTCACAGCTGAGTTGAAGTCAGATAGAAGAGGCCATTGGTTACTCAACAGTACACTCCCGCCGCTAATTCTATTGCTAATGCTAAGTAAAGGGTGTCTTCTTCAACCGTTCACAACAACTTCTTACTTAAGTCTCAACAGTACAGTATACATTACACCCTTGCAGCGAGTGTAATGTCAATAAGTAAGGATTAGGAATATAACTTACCACCGCCCGCCACTGCTGCTGGCTCACCCCCTGCAGCTCCTCCTGCAACTGCTGCATCTCCTCCTGCACCCTCAGCTGCCGCGTCACCTTCGCCGCTGGTCCCGGTACTGGTGGTCGGTAGTACGCCTAGAAAAACATTACACATTTTTCAGATGCCATATACACCTCCCCTATTTTTCACTAGCAAGATTGAAAAAAAGTTAATACATACATAATACATATACAACATACATCACTAGTACAAATCAGGTAGTAGAGTAGACACTAGTAGTGTTATATGGTCCCTAGGGTCATTCTAGTCTTTGCTAAGTTACCCCGAGCCATGCAACCATTTTAGCTTTGTGTCTTTTATTTTTGCGCAAGTTACCTCGCAGCTTGTTGTGTAAGACGCCTTTGAGCCCACATGAGCTCATACTGCTACTGTCTGAGCGCTGCGTACAAGGTCGAAAAACAAGCCACTTTGTTATGGAGTTCTGGTGTTAGTCCATATTGCTTATCCATAAAAATACTACACTTTTTGGCACGACTGAGAAATGCTTGCACTATACTAACGCGCACCATTTTTCTCATAACAGACGGAAGATTCCCTTCTACGAACCAGAGCTTTGCAGAGTTTATGATGTAACCAGTACTAGGTTCTTCTAAGGTGAGGGGTCCCCAGAATTCGCTCAGAGATCTTCATTTATAATTTTATATAAACTATATTCCTACCAAGGGGAGGGTGGTTCTTCCACCACTGTTCAGTTATCATGATTTCACCTTTTGTCTTCTATGGACTTGTAGTTGTAAGTGTAACTAAGTGTAACAATGTTTAGTGTTTTAATCTTATGCATTTTGCTGTTGCTGCTGCATTATAAACAACGTAGAGAGCTTGTCAGTTGAAAATAAACCTTTTGAACTTACATAGACTCAGTGGTATTTGGTGTGGACTTACACGAGTGAGTGAGCGAAAGGGTGTGCATTGCTTCCGCGACTGAGAGGTCGGGAGTGTTATGTTCTGGGTTGTCTACTCATTGGGTATCTTGGGGGGGGGTTCGGAGAGCTAATGAGACACTATAACTAGTCGGTCAGGGGATTGTGGTGGCTTCTGATTGAGGTGTGAGGAAGGTCCAACCTCCCATCACCAACGTCCTATTTTCTTGTGCAATGTTCTGTATGTGCAGAATCCCTACAACAGTAGTAGTATGTCCTATCCTATCAAAAATAGTAAAATCTGGTTGGGCATTTTGTTGGTGGGAATT
Source organism: Calotriton arnoldi (assembly GCA_963921515.1). Classification (NCBI taxonomy): domain Eukaryota; kingdom Metazoa; phylum Chordata; class Amphibia; order Caudata; family Salamandridae; genus Calotriton; species Calotriton arnoldi. Next base: position 160,214 of record CAWUFW010012042.1, read on the forward strand.
GTCGAAAAGCCTCAAGATTAAGAAGACTAGAAGTAGTAGAACAGGACAACCCAAAGGACTGGACTCAATGGCTAGAGCTATTGGTGAATCTGCGTTTTATTTAAAACCTTTTAAATAAAGAGTGGCCAACTGGGCAAGCTTAGCTACAGACAGACTAATAGTAGTAGTACAGAGAGTCATAGCAGACGCAGTTAGAGGCAGGGATAACAAGAATTTAGAAACAGATTGTCTAGATCGAAGAAGAATTTGTAAAAAATAGAATTAGGAAACCGAAATAATAGTTCGGAAAAATAAGGTGCAGGAAAAGTTAGGGAAATATAATTATTAATATTAACCACTGGAGGACTTACTGGGGCCAGCAGCAGAGCCCTCGGTAGAGGAGCGGTCCTGGCCCTGGGAGGCATCTTGATGTTCTTGTCCCGCCGCCTGTGACTCCGTCTTCTTGCCCCTGGGTGCTGATCATGTAAGATTTCATAAAGAAAGAGACAAAAATTAAAGTTTGGTGTGAAACAAATAAAATATTTTAAAATACGCTCCAAAAACATTTTTGTGAACAACAATTGCAATAAAATTGACCTATCTAATCTGATCGACTAGTAGTATTGCGAGATTCACGGACCGTCTAGTAAGCCTAATTACCACCTGACCTAGCCCACCTATTCCAATCCAGACGGGCCAATTGTTCAGTAAGTCTGCATTTCCATTTATTTTAGTCCTCAAAAATGCATAGATGGAGGACACATGCATACATTTTTGCATACACCAAATTGTTGGTTGGTTGCTGCTGATGTTCTGCTAGTGATGATATAAGCCTATTAACACTCACTAAACAAACTACAAAAGGTTCTACTAAGGACTGGGGTAAGCAGCACTCAGCAGCACGTGACGTGACAGAGGATGCGTCACGCACACCACTTAAAAATTACCAACTAATAAGTAACTAAACCTATCAATCCACCACTATCCCTTCTTAGTGGCAGGAGGACATAGGAAGTACTAGAGTCTCTCTAGCATTACCTACCTTAAGTTCTCTAAAGTAAACTCTTACATAATCATCAGGCCAAGCAAGCGCAAAGTTGCAAACAAGTAAGATTAGTAGCGCCGACCGCCTGTGTCATAACAATCACAGAAGAGTTTTAAACGTAATTTACCTGCAATGTAAGCAGCAGCATTCTTGCTGGTCGGAAAAAAAAAATATTCGCAATATATAACACAGAGCAGAAGAACACAAAGTAGTAATATTAAATAGCTACTCACCAAGCCCCGGGACCTTCACTCCTAGCAGGTCCAGCAGGTCCTGCTCCCGGTCCAGAATATCGGACCACCGGTGCGTCAGCTGGTTATTGGTGCGTCGGACACCAGAGCAGCGAAACACTGCCCGACGCACCTTGCCCCATCGCTGCCAACGCTCCCGGAGCCCGTACCCAGACCCAGGCCTGCCGCCTGCTGCCAGGGTTAAGGGGAGGTGGCGCTGCACAAAAAAAAACAGTGCGGCCACCTTTGCCTCACCAAATAAGGCACGTGCCTGCACCCCTTTTTGGCGCCGCCTTCCGCAAGGAAGGCGGTCGCGGCTCTGGCTACGACAAGCCCTGTGGCCCTTTGCCATGGTTCTTGGTAGGCGGGGGGGCGGAAAAGAAAAGGTAGGAATTAAAAAAGTAAGTAAAAGAAATGAAAAAGCAGGTAATAGAAAAAGAGTGAAAAAGTAGTGAAAAACACAAAAAGTAGAAAAAAACTCAAAATATAGAATCAGGAAAATAGAGAGATAGATAATAAATAAAAAAGATCAAAAACAAGTTTCCAGAAACAAAGGATTGAAAAGATAGAGGGAGGATTGAAAAGCAGGCCCAGAACCATAGCAATAGAGTGAAAAACAAGATGGCCGCGCCCATTGCGACTGCATGGGCAAGTTTGCGCGATATTTCCCCCCAGAGCACGCAAAAAGCGTTGCGAACACGTAATACGCATTCCCGAACAGGAAATACTTATCGCGAACGGGCGGGAGCATTCACTACGCGACCCGGAACTGGAAATAAGCATCGCGAGTGGGCGGGAGCATGCAATACGTGACCCGGAACAGGAAATAACCATCGCGAGCGGGCGGGACAAGTGAAAAACAAGATGGCCGCGCCCATTAGCGACCGCATGGGCAAGTTAGCGATATATTTCCGCGCGAGCACGCAAAAACACATCGCGAACGGGCCGGACAAGCAATTCTGTGTCTTCGCGGAATTTCTACGTGCTCGCAGAGATTTTTAACAATTTCGCGGAGATTTGCGTAACACGACTACGCAAATTCCGCCCACCTCTACTTTTTTTCTACTTTTTGTGACTTTTTTTTACTACTTTTTCACTCTTTTTCTATAACTTGCTTTTTTCATTTCTTTTACCTACTTTTCGAATTCCTCCTTTTACTTTCCCGCCCCCCCCCGAGTCCCAGAACCATGCCCAAGGGTGGGGGCAAGTCGAAGGGCAAGGCTGCTCGCAGCCGCGACCGCCTTCCCTGCGGAAGGCAGCGCCCAAAAGGGGTGCAGGAACGGGCCATATTTGGTGAGGCGGAGGTGGCCGCACTTGTTTTTTAGTGCAGCGCCACCTCCCCTTAACCCTAGCAGCAGGCGGCAGGCCTGGGTCTGGGTACGGGCTCCAGGAGCGTCGGCAGCGGTGGGGAAAGGTGCACCGGGCAGTGTTTCGCTGCTCTGGTGTCCGACGCACCAATAACCAGCTGACGCACCGGTGGTCCAATATCCTGGACCAGGAGCAGGACCTGCTGGACCTGCTAGGAGTGGAGGTCCCTGGGCTTGGTGAGTAGCTATTTAATATTACTACTTTGTGTTCTTCTGCTCTGTGTTATATATTGCGGATACATTGTTTTCCCCGAACATTAAGAATGCTGCTGTTTACATTCAGGTAAATTAAGTTTAAAAATCTTCTGTGATTGTTATGACACAGGTGCTCAGCGCTAGTAATCTTACTTGTTTGCAACTTTGCGCTCGCTTGGCATGATTATGTAAGAGTTTACTTAGTTTAGAGAACTTAAGTTAGGTAATGGTAGAGAGACTCTAGTCCTTCCTTTGTCCTCCTGCCACTAAGAAGAGATAGTGGTGGATTGATAGGTTAAGTTACTCATTAGTAGGTAATTTTTTAGTGGTCTGCGTGACGCATCCTCTGTCACGTCACGTCCGTGTTGCTGAGTGCTGCTTACCCCAGTCCTTAGTAGAACCTTTTGTAGTTTGTTTATTGAGTGGTAATAGGCTTATCACTAGCAGAACATCAGCAGCAACCAACCAACAGTTTGGTGTATGCTAAAATTTATGCATGGGTCCTCCATCTATGCATTTTTGAGGACTAAAATAAATGAAAATGCAGACTTAGTGAACAATTGGCCCGTCTGGAATAGGTGGCTAGGTCAGGTGGTACTTAGGCTTAGTTAGTATTCTGGAATCAGAATGGAACACTGGATTAGTGTTATAAATAAATAATAAGACAGACCGCGAATCCCGCAATACTAGTCGACAAGATTAGATAGGTCAAATTGTTGTAACCATAAATGTTTTTTTGAGCGTTTTTCAAAATATTTTATTTGTTTCACCTTCACACCAATCATCCATGTTTGTCTCTTTCTTTCTTACATCTTTCATGACCAGCACCCAGGGGCAAGAAGACAGGGTTGGAGTCGGCAGGAGCTGGTGAAGATGCCTCCCAGGGCCAGGGACGCTCCACTACCGAGGGCTCTGCTGCTGGCCCCAGTAAGTCCTCCTGTTGTTAATATTAATAATTATACTTCCCTAACTTTTACTGCACCTTATTTTTTCCGAACTATTATTGCGATTTCCTAATTCTATTTTTTACAAAATCTTCTTCGATCTAGACAATCTGTTTCAAAATTCTTGTTATCCCTGCCTCTAACTGCCTCTGCTATGACTCTCTGTACTACTACTATTAGTCTGTCTGTAGCAAAGCTTGCCCAGGTGGCCACTCTTTATGTAAAAGGTTTTAAATAAAACTCAGATTCACCAATCGCTCTAGCCACTGAGACCAGTCCTTTGGGTTGTCCACTTCTATTCTTCTTAATCTTGAGGCTTTTTGACAATTCCCACCAACAAAATGCCCAAACAGATATTTTACTAATTTTTGATATGATACATATGACATACTACTACTGTTGTAGGGATTCTGCACGTACAGAACTATGCACAAGAAAATAGGACGTTGGTGATAGGAGGTTGGACCTTCCTCACACCGTCCTCACCCACAATCCCCTGACTGACTAGCTATAGTGTCTCAGAGTCATTAACTCCCCGAACCCCCCAAAGATACCCAATGATTAGACAACCCAGAACATAACACTACACTCCCGACCTCTCACACCCTTTCGCTCACTCACTCGTTTAAGTGCACACCAAATACCACAGAGTCTATGTAAGTTCAAAAGGTTTATTTTCAACTAACAAGCTCTGTACGTTGTTCTAGAATGCAGTATAATATGAGCCAGCACAAACAGCAAAATGCATAAGATTAAAACAAAAACATTGTTACAACTACAAGTCCATAGAAGACAAAAGGGGAAATGATAAATCAATCATGATGATAACTGAACAGTGGTGGAAGAACCACCCTCCCTTGCTAGGAATATAGTTTATATAAAATTATAAATGAAGATCTCTGAGCCAATTCTGGGGCACCCCTCACCTTAGAAGAACCTAGAAGTACTGGTTACATCATAAGCTCTGCAAATCTCTGGTTTGTAGAAGGGAATCTTCCGTCTGTTATGAGAAAAATGGTCCGCGTTAGTATATTGCAAGCATTTCTCAGTTGTGCCAAAAGTGTAGCATGTTATGGCTAAGCAATACGGACTGACCACCAGAACTCCCTAACAAAGTGGCTTGTTTTTGCAACCTTGTACGCAGCGCTCTGACAGTAGCAGTACTATGAGCTCATGTGGACTCAAAGGCGTCTTACACAATAAGCTGCTAAGTAACGTGCGCAAACATAAAAGACACAAAGCTAAAATGGTTGCTTGGCATTAGGCTAACGTAGCAAAGACTAGAATGACCCTAGGGACCATGATATAACACTACTAGTGTCTACTGTACTCTAGTACCCGATTTGTACTAGTGATGTATGATATATATGTATGTATTTAACTTTTTTTTCAATCTTGCTAGTGAAAAAGAATAAATAGGGGGATGTGTGTATGGCATCTAAAATATGTGTAATGTTTCTAGGCATAATACCGACGACCACCAGTACCGGGGCCAGCGGCGATGGCGACGCGGCCACAGAGGGAGTGGCAGTTGCAGGAGCTGCAGGGGGGGGAGCCAGCAGCAGTGGCGGGCGGTGGTAAGTTATATTCCTTACTTATTGATATTGATTACACTCGCTGCAAGGGTGTACTGTACACTGTACTGTTGAGACTTAGTAAGTAAGAAGTTGTTGTGAACGGTTGGAGAAGACACCCTTTACTTACGTTAGCAATAGCATTAGTGGCGGGAGTGTTGAGTAACCAATGTCCTCTTCTATCTGACTTCAACTCAGCTGTGAAAGTTTTATGGAGAAGACTAAAAGTCAGATCAGATGACCTTGATGGATGGGTTGAACGAAAAGGGAAAGAAGGGTGGAAGGAGGAAGGGTGTGCAAGATGTAATATTTATGACTGGCAGAGAAGAAAAGGATACGAGCTTCCCCACCTGCAGACAGTAGTAAATAAAACTAAAGTGAGTGTGCGTCATGACTCGAGTATGTTTGTCTTGTGCGCAAGCAGCTGACTGAGCTGGCTTGCCAGCTACAACAAGGTCACGTAATTTCGCTAAACAAGAGAGAAGAAGAAGACTGGTGGACTGTGTACTTGAGTCCATAGTGCTAGTATAATGCCTGAAACTCCCACAAATGTTAGAGGCTGAGGAAGTGGGAGGATAGATACATACCACAAATGTTATGTACTGTGCTTGCTAGCGCTACTGTGCCACTATGTGTTGAATTAATTTTGTGTTACTGTTTTGCTATGAGTATTGGTTACAACAATAGTATTTTTTTCTTTCTTGATATAGCTACTCCTTCCAAAGCAAAACCAACAAGGAAGGAGTTGGCAGCCGTGGCCCGGAGCCGGAAGCTGGAGGCCATCTGCAATGAATACCGGCGGCTGGTGGCTCTGGCGGAGGAGGAGGAGGAGGCGGCAGCAGCTGCAGCCTCCTCCAATGGCCCAGGCCCCAGCACCCAGGCCCCTCCAGCGTTTCGGCGCCGCCGTCTGGCAATCGCCCGCCGCAATTCGCTATCTCTCACTGCCCCCCCCCTGTGGATGCAATTGTCGCGCATTGAAGCGCCTCGTGGCCCGCCTAGAGGAGCGGATTAAGGTCCTGGAGAGGCGAGCACGCTGATGAATTACCCTGTTGGATTGCCCCTTTTTTATTGCTTCTTTTGGTGGGTGGGAATTGGGCGTTGGGGTTTATATTTAATGGACATGGACAATTGGTTGAACTTTGTAGTTTCGGACATTGGTTGGGGTTAGGGAGAGGGGTAGGCCAGGTGTTTTTTGGGGGGATTTTTTACATAGTTTATTTTTGTTAGGGGATTAAATTATATTTATACTTTACATACGATGTTGTTAATGTTTTGTGGGTGGGGTTACAGTTTTACGTCACACAGTTTCCTTGATGCTGCAGGGCCACAACCAGTGTTTGATTTAAATAATTGGCTGACTTTGTAAGACACAAACAGATAGATGCGGTACCTCTCACTGAGTGACTTGTCCTACTAGTACTGTCAGTCTCTCCTCCTAGTCTATGCATTCTGCAACTGGACTCAAGGGGTGTGTGAACTAATGAAACATTTTCCATTATTAATTATGCCTCCCCCAAACTTCTTCTCTTACCTGTGCTTGATGTTTAACTTAGGCACAGCAATGTCTGCATGGTGATGATGATGATGGTTTGGTTTGTTTCCCAACATGCCATGGTTGTGGTGGTAGTAGTAGACACTGAAGTAGCATTTGCAAAAAAAGAAAATGAAACAGTCAGTCGCCTGAGAGAGACTGTGGGAGGAGTAGTAGAACGAAGTACAGTACAGAAATTACTGCCAAACAATAATATGACAAAATAAAATAAAAAATAATGCTGGACGGGATAGCCTAGTACAACAACTTCGAAACTGTAGTTGTGTCGAGTCACTCGACTAGGCCTACACTTGACACAAGCGTAACCTTTAGTGCTTTGTAGGAGGATGACAAATCCAATCGATGCCGGCAATTAATGATGATGGATTAGGTTCCTTTGAATATACTGATCATGGGTGGGCAAGCAGAAGAAGATCCTCGCCCTGCCTTGAAATTGAATTAGTGTTGCTTTCGCCACATCCGCCCCAGCAAGCGTGTGATCAATTATTGGTGTACATTTAATTTAGTCACACCTCAATAAATCACACAGCCCGGGGAAGAGAGTTAGGGTTTGATGAATGGTTGGGAAGGGGGGTTTTGGGAAAGGTTTGACAAAGAAAAACAGTATGCATGGAAAAACAACAAAACACAATTTTGGCAGACAACCATATCCATAAATGTGTTAAGGGAGAAAAAGGAAATGCATGCATGATGATGATAACTTGATGGTTAATGAGAAGTAGTACTTACTAACTACTACTAGACAATTAGACAGTAGTACAGGGCAGCAGTATATTATGCAATTTGCCTTGCCTGTCTGCCCTCAGAGAGACCCGAATTAAATACAGTTTCTGTTCTGTTGTACCGGGCTTACTTTTAAAGACAGCAAAGAAAATACAAAAATAGCTGTAGGGATGAATTACTATAAGCAGAGAGCAAACATAATAATAACAACAACACACAGTAGTAATGATCGAAGACAAAAACTGAATCAAATTATTTAAAAGATAATGAAAGTTGATACTGTTACTGTATGTTATCCTGGTCAAAATGGGGACTTGCATCTCGGCATTCCTCTTGGTCCTCCCTTCCATGGACGCTCCGTCCATCAATCTTGGGTGACGCCACTGCCTGCCTGGCAGATGTAGCTTCATTGGGAAGGTAAGTGTGAGCTGTTTTTCCCAGTATAGCACAGGGTAAGGGCCGGCCTGTAATTGTAGATGGAAAAACAAAAGGGATATTGATAAATCAAGTAGAAAAAAAATGCATAAATTATGGTGAAGTGCAAAAAGAACACTTTCAGAAGCGACATGGATAGTTTGGATACATCATGTCTACTCAAGTCTGTTTCCAGCATTAACCTACAACAACAACAGGACAGAGCAGGTCCACGGCACCCTTGACCCATCCTCCATTTAGCGTACATTTTTTGACAGTCAGACAAAGCACATATACAGCAACATAGCATTTTACAAATTAAGTGACTAAATCAATGCACCGCTGTCAGTCATACCACTACACTCGACTCCACCACTACACAGACATGTAGGTCTGCTGTGGTTGTTGTTGACTTGTTTACCTTTTTTATGCCACTCATGAAATGCCCCGACTTATTCCATCAATCATCTCCGATCCTACTGGGTGACTGCGAAGATATTATGTCACTGTGGTCATCATCATGGTGTTGTCCAACTCAGTGTGTGCAGTGTACAGATTGAGTCCCCTTTCCATATTCAAAATGCAATGGATCGGCCTGCAGTAGAAGTACAAATTTGTTATTAAAAAACAAGAATGGAAACATTGCCTTGAGTTACTTTTAGGGTGTAGATTAGATAATAGTACACAATGAATTAACTTCATGCACAACAAACAACAACAACACAAATCACTCAGTCAGCGTCCAATGCATGGCATCATTCATTACCTGTTCCTTCTCATCTTCAGTTAATGGGCAGTCTCTCTCGGCTCGGAAAGGAGCTTATAGTAGTCATCATCATGTTCCACTTCTTTTGGAGGGACTCAACGAGGCAAGATTTTCTTTTTTATTCTATTATGCTACATCCAATCAACATCTGGCTTGAGGGCAATGGATTTAGGGCGATTCAGGAGGATGGAGGAGCAGGACTCGGAGGAGTGGACTGAAATGCAGACAGCTGAAACTCATATGGCAATAAAAAGACTAGAAGGCGGTGGTGATGGATTTGTTGTGATTCGAAGTCTCGAACAAGAAAGACAGACACACAAATAAAAGTAAATAAGGGAGGAAGACAGTATGAAGTGCAAGCCTAATTTTCAGGGAAGTATAGCTCGTCCTCAAACTCTGGGGGTTCAAACCGAAGTAGGTAATCATCATCTAACACACTACTTCCGTCACCTGAGCCGCTGTCCTCAGCTTCCTCCATTGATTCATGTATTGTGTAATTCGGTGGTATAAAGTGCTGATTCATTTTGATCATGGTTAACCTCTCCACGTTTTTGGGCGCGAGACTGGTCCTTCTCACTGTTACAATGGAACCAGCAGCACTGAAAACACGTTCAGAAGAGATACTTGCGACAGGGCAAGCCAGATAGTTTATCGCCAGCCTGCTGAGCAGTGGCCATTGGCCCCTTTTCCCATACCAATACCGCAATGGGTTTTGATCAATGTACACCTCTGTTGGGTCATCCAGATAGGCCTGGACCATCCACTCAATGTTCAGGGGTGCTACACTTTGTTCGGCCTCTTTTGTCTTTGCATCAGCACTGGACCTAGCAAGTCCTTGCTGTAAATACCAATCCTTTAACGATTTTACTGGGGCTGATGATCCGGTTCTTGCAGTTGTCGATAGTGTTGGTGAGTGTTCTGAGCCAAACGCACTGCCCTCAGGCTCCGAAGTTGAACTTGACGCCGGATGCCCTGCTGCAGTACTTGTTGTGGGTTTATGTAGCAGGCTTTTAATTACCAGCCGTTCATTTTCCAAATTACTGGCTGCCTCAGCTATCCAAGTTTTGTACCGGGGAACATCCACTTCTGAAAAAGGAATTAATGTCTTACTGTTCAGTGCCAATTTGGACCGTGGATCCAGAATTGTGGCACAAATGTAATGTTCTTGTGACAAAATCTTATTTTGCACCCTTGTATTCTCAGCTAAGCGACGGGATAAGCTCTCCACCAACTCATATGCTTCTTTTTTTCCTCTACACCTTTGTACGCTTCAGACACCTCCTTCAGCTGTTGCTCTAGCATGTGCAACAATGGGATAGCTTGGCACATAGTACAGTCCTCCTTGCTAACTTCACGTGTGAAGACCTCGAAAGGAAGAAGCATCTCTGTCAGGCATTTAACTAGGCACCATTGGTCCATCTGAAGGGTCATTCCTTTCACAGTAGCATCCCCTCTTCCCATGACATATTCATTTATTGGTCTGTACTGCTCAGACGGTCAAGCATGCAATAAGTTGAGTTCCAACGTGTTGCCACCTCCTGGATGAGTGCTTTGACTGGCATTCTATAGTCACGTTGAATGATCCTCAGCTGCTTCCGAGCTTTAAAAGAATGGCTGAAATTAGTGCATATTCTTCGGCAGGTGGTCAGTAAGTTGCTGACTATGGCTTCTTTTTTCAGAAAGTCTTGAACTATAATGTTAATGCAGTGCACCAAACACGGGACCCTGAAATAGCAACCAAGCTCCATGGCCTTAAGTACATTACTGCCATTATCTGTGGCAACAAAACCAATCTTAAGCCCTCTTGGGCGCAGCCATTCAAAGACCTTGCTGTGAAACTCTTCCAAAATGTTTACAGCAGTATGAGATTTCTCCATGGCGAACATGGCTACAGTTGCATGTTTCCGAGTAGCATTAAAAATCTCAGCTGTGTCAACAGCACATACTTCAGATAGCTTATCTCTAACCCCCACAAAAGAGACCCAGTGTGCAGTGATGCACATGTAATCAGTGGCTTGGCAACTGGTCCACATGTCTGTTGTCAGGTGGATATTGTGAACAGCACTCTGCTGCAAAGCTTGTCCAACCAATTCCAGCACATCGTGATGTAGTGCTGGAACAGCAACTCTGGCGAAATAGGACCGGCTGGGAACCTTCCATTTAGGGCAGATGGCTGACACAAATTCAAGGAAACCCACCCCTTCCACAAATGAAAAAGGGAGAAGGTCCAGCGCTAACATTTTAGCCAGCTTCGCATTGTACAACCGTGATGTTGGGTGGTTGCATTGGTACTGCACCTCCGACCTAAGCATGCTCTCAATGGTAGGCTGGATTATTTTCCTTTGTGGTGCAGCTGTTTTCTTGAACCCAGTTAGGCTCAACGACGCACTTTTTTTCATTGTAGTACTCGGTTGCCTTGGTGTCTCAGTCTGACTCTTACTGCGGTGCCACTGAGATGTTGCTGAGGATGTGGGCGGTACCACTACACTGCTGGGGACAGGGCTAGAAATGTCTCCCTCTTGTTCACCTTCCACCGGGATCATATCTTCCCCTAATTCTTCACCCCCGCCAACAGCAATGGGTTCAGTTTTACTTTTTTCTAAGCGAAGTAGGTGAGCCTCCCACTGGATACTGTGGTATATTTTGAGATGACTTGTTTGGCCTCCGGTACCATAGTTTGTACCAAGCTTACCCCGCCTAACAGTCTGTCGACAAATTGAGCATATAGCAATGTTCTCCTCCTTACTGCTAACCGAAAAGAAGTCCCAAACTGGGGAGGAGAACTTTCTGGCGCTGCTGGATGTGCCACTTTCAATACCAGATGAACTGGAGGGTGGGCCTGGAATTTGACTCTGTGCAGTTACACTACAACTACGTACTGAGGTGATGGTTGAGGTGGATGTAGGTCCCTGCCGGGCCTTTACAAATGCAAATATGGAAGCTGGAGGTCATGTTGGTATTACCTGTGTTGGTGGTATCCGTGCTACATCCCTCGCAGCGATTTTGGATAGGGTAATAATGTTGGTCTCCATCTCCTTTGGGCCGGGAGTGATGTTCGTGATGACTGGCTCATCATCATTATCATCCCCCTCTTGTACATCTACCTCCATAACTCTAAGGCTTTCTGGAACCTTCCTTTTCACTAGCCTTGTCTTGTGGCGTGCATCACTTTCAGACTTAGCTGGTGGCTTCCAAGTGGCATCTCGATCATCAGAAGCGGGGCTTGAAGAAGAAGATGATGGACTAACCCTCCTTTTCCTTGCTGGGGGTCTGGAAGACAATGGATCTTCTGAAACAGTGGCTTGCTCCTCTTTGTCTGCAGGAAGCTCTATTTCCTGAAATGCCCCTACTTCAGGAGGAACAACTACTATTGTGGGCTGTTGTTGTGGCTGTTCTTGCGGCTGTTCTTGCAGCTGCTGCTGTACCTGCGGCTGCTGCTGTTCTGGCGGCTGCTGCTGTTCTGGCGGCTGCTGCTGTTCTGGCAGCTGCTGCTGTTCTTGCGGCTGCTGCTGCGCCTGCTGCTGCCCACTTATCTGCTGAGTTTCCGCCTGCGTTGATTGTGTACTACTTTGCAATAATGACATTTCAACATCGCTGCTCGTTAGTAGACTGGCTACCTCTGTGACACTCATGGGCTTGGGCCTAGGTTGGTGGGGCTGGCCCGCTGATGCGGAGGTGCTGCTCCCAGCTTGGTCCCCGGACAACACTGCTTCAGGCGTATTTTTTTTTTCCCCAAAAAACACCTGGGGTGGCACACCAGTCTTGGTAAGTGCCACTTCCTTTTTCTGTTCCTTCTTCTCACTGACAACTTTCTTGGTACTGGAGGACCTGTTACCTTTATTTGGGCCCATTTTCTTCAGATGTCAGCAGGACGCAGGTCCACAAGTTGCAGAGATGTCTGTGGTCACACGTGGACGTGACGTGGTGCGCTGCAGGACTTCTGTCTGGCAGTACAACGGGTGATGATGACACCTCCTCCTCTGTCTTTTTGTGCACCTAAAAGCAAAGAAGCCAGGAGAAGAACATCAGTGAAATGTTGCATTTGTTGTTGTGGTTCAATTACTACTAGTACAAACAAACAAATAAAAGATATAACTTAGTGTAGCCATTTGTGAGACTTTGTCAACAAGGGCTTTCATGGTATACTGTTTACACTACACTCTCAGGAAGGATAGGAAAGAAGAAGAACAACAACAAAAATACAAATGCAATGGAAGTGGACCCTGTTTGGCATTAAATTATTTGCTCATCACATCATTCTGGGAGCTGGTGCTGGCAAAGGGGATGGATGGAAGCAGTAAGCCAAGAGGAAAACCATGCAGGCCTATATGGCAAAAGCAGCACACTTATATAACTCCTACCAGAAATGGCCACCAGCCACATGGACACTCAAATCACAAGCAACAAGGAGGAGGCCTGGAAAACAATGAACTGAAACAGGCCTATAATAGCCAGGCAAAGGATGCATGCTAAACCACACTGCTTTGCCTTTAATGCAATAAAATGCAAAAATGAAAATCCACAGGGCTAAACAAAGTCTGCAAGGTACACAACAACACACCACACACAACAAAGGCATTTATTTAACACACACCCAAAAACAGAAATACCCCCAAAAAAACACATTTTGCAATTCAATCCAATGCCATCCATGCCCCAAATGATGTTTAAATTCAACAGAACACACAGAAACAGTTGTTTTCATGCACCCATGACTACCTCTGAGCCTACTGGATGAAAGGCCTGTTGGCAGACTAGGCCACAAGCTTGCAGGCCTATGGCAAAAGCACACTGCCTGGCTTCAAAATGGCCACCAGCCACATGGCCAGGCCCACACAACTACAAGAAACTGAAGACAGACAATGCAGGCCTATTGCAAAAAGCACACTGCCTGGCTTCAAAATGGCTGCCAGCCACATGGCCAGGCCCACCACAACTACAAGAAACTGAAGACAGACAATGCAGGAATGCAGGCCTATTGCAAAAAGCACACTGCCTTTCTTCAAAATGGCCGCCAGCCTCATGGCCAGGCCCACAACAACAAGAAGCCTAGGCCACAAAGGAATAACATGCAGGCCTATATGGCAAAAGCAGCACACTTATATAACTCCCACCAGAAATGGCCACCAGCCACATGGACACTCACAAATCACAAGCAACAGGCCTGGAAAACAATGTACTGACAAAATGCCTATAATAGCCAGGCAAAGGATGCATGCTAATTAAACCACACTGCTTTGCCATTAATGCAATAAAATGCAAAAACGAAAATCCACAGGGCTAAACAAGGTCTGCACGGTACACGACAACACACCACACACAACAAAGGCATTTATTTAACACACACCCAAAAACAGAACTACCCCCAAAAAACACATTTTACAATTCAATCCAATGCCATCCATGCCCCAAATGATGTTTAAATTCAACAGAACACACAGAAACAGTTGTTTTCATGTACCCGTGACTACCTCTGAGCCTACTGGATGAAAGGCCTGTTGGCAGACTAGGCCACAAGCTTGCAGGCCTATGGCAAAAGCACACTACCGGGCTTCAAAATGGCCACCAGCCACATGGCCAGGCCCACACAACTACAAGAAACTGAAGACAGACAATGCAGGCCTATTTCAAAAAGCACACTGCCTGGCTTCAAAATGGCCACCAGCCACATGGCCAAGCCCACACAACTACAAGAAACTGAAGACAGACAATGCAGGCCTATTGCAAAAAGGACACTGCCTGGCTTCAAAATGGCCACCAGCCACATGGCCAGGCACACCACTACTACAAGAAACTGAAGACAGACAATGTATGAATGCAGGCCTGTTGCAAAAAGCACACTGCCTTGCTTCAAAATGGCCGCCAGCCTCATGGCCAGGCCCACAACAGCAAGAAGCCTAGGCCACAAAGGAATAACATGCAGGCCTATATGGCAAATGCAGCACACTAATAACTCTCACCAGAAATGGCCACCAGCCACATGGACACTCACAAATCACAAGCAACAGGCCTGGAAAACACTGTACTGACAAAAGGCCTATAATAGCCAGGCAAAGGATGCATGCTAATTAAACCACACTGATTTGCCTTTAATGCAATAAAATGCAAAAACGAAAATCCACAGGGCTAAACAAGGTCTGCAGCAAGGTACACAACTACACACCACACACAACAAAGGCATTTATTTAACACACACCCAAAAACAGAAATACCCCCAAAAAAACACATTTTGCAATTCAATCCAATGCCATCCATGCCCTAAATGATGTTTGAAATAAATTCAACACACACCAAAGGAACAGTTGCTTCATCATGCACCCACCCATGACTAGCTCTGGGCCCTACTGGCTACCCACAACAATTTTTTTTTTAAAATAATGATAAGTACCAAAATTGTAGTTGCAGCAACTGCAATGCCCCAATCAAACAAACAACAACACCAACTTACTTGTAAAATATCAAATCCAAAAGTACTCAAATCCAATGATAATGATGCAGCAAACACAAAGAGTGATCCTTCCAGCTCAAAATCCAAAGGAAGAATGAACAGGAGATGGACAAAGCACTGGGAGGAGCCTGCTGGACAGGAACAGGAAGTTGGAGACTCTGTGGCACTTCCTCCCTCTCCCCAAAAAAGGACTCCTTGCACAAAAAAGGACAGCCAAATGTCAATCTGAGGAGTTTTTTTAATCCAAATCATCATTTACAGAAGGTTGTATGCTGCTCGAGATATTATTCTTCTCCAGAATGAAAATTTTGCGTGTTCGGGATCGCGAGCTTCACCAAACATCCGCCGGATGTCGGATGGCGTGTCCAAATGACGAGTTCCCAATCGCACGCTCTCTCTCACGGTGGTGAATGACGTGTTCGCGATCGCACACTCTCGTGGTGTCCGATTGCGCGGCGAATGACGTATTCCCGATCGCAAACTCTCGCGGGATAGCGAGACCGGCTACCAACATCTCGTGGCGCACGCGAACGGATAGGAAAACACGTCGGCGAACGCAGGGATCCCGGTAAGTCGACCGCGCGCGGATCGCGGAAATCCGACATTTCCGCGTTCTCTGCGGAACGCGGAAATGCCTAAATTTCGCAAATTCCGCGAGCGGAACAGAATTTGCCGCCCACCCTTACTCATGACATGGTCAGTGACATCACTGATGACATCTCAAATGACATCACTGATGACATCACCAATGACATCATCCACTGACTGAGTGTTTCTAAAAGGTTTAAATATGTTTTATATATATATATGCCAAGGTGTATTGAAGAATGAGTGGGTGGATGAGTGTCTGAATGGATGATTTAATTGGTGCATGACTGACTGTATAAGTGAGTGATTAAACGTGTCTTACTAATACATGGGTGACTGACTAAACTGTATGAATGTCTGTATCAGTCTGTCAGTTGGTGTGTAAGTGGCTGCTTGGGTTGGTGAGTAGCTACATGAGTGTCTATATGGGTTTTTGATTGGTTGTCTGAGTACCTGAATGGGTGCCTGAGTGTCTGGGTGGGTGTCTGTGACTCCCTGAATGGATGTGTGAGAGGGTGATTCACTGGGTGTATGGGTTCAAGAGTGCGTCTGTGAGGGGCTATATGGGTGGGTGAGTGTGTATATGGCTGTGTTGGTGAGTGAATGGATATCTCAGTGGTACATGTGTGAGTAACTACATATGTGAAAGGCAGTATATGTGAGTGTTGGAGTATATAAATGATTATATGTCAGAGTGAGTGATTGTGAGAGTGGCTGTATGAATGAGTGTGTGCTTGTGTCAGTGATTGTATAAGATAGTAAGTATGTGTTAGTATCTGTATAAATAAGTGATGTGGTATGTGTGTATAACTGTGTAGGTGAGTAAATGGCAGTGTGATGGATTCTTTGCATGACTAACTAGCTGTGTGAGTAACTCTATGGGTGAGTGGCGGTGTGTGAGTGTCTGAATGGGTGTATGAGTGCATATGATAGTGGCTGTATTGATGAGTGACTGCTTGCACTTCCCATTTGAATATAGAAACAGGCGAAAGAAGTACAGAAAGGAGCAAGAGAATTGCAGAAAAAAACATGAGAGGTGCAGAAAGAGTAAGAAATCTGCAGAAAGAGGCAAGAGAAGTACAGAAAGAGGCAAGAGAAGTGCAGGAAGAAGCAAGAGAGGAGCAGAAAGAGGTAAGTGAGGTGCAGGAAGAGGCAAGAGAAGTGCAGAAAGAAGCAAGAGAGGTACAGAAAGAGGGAAGAGGGGAGCAGAAAGAGGCAAGAGCAGTGCAGAAAGAACCAACAGAGGTGCTGAAGGAGGCAAGAGGGGTGCCGAAAGAGGCAAGAGGGGTGCCAAAATTTGCAAGAGAGGTGCAGAAAGAAGCAAGAGCAGTGCAGAAAGAACCAACAGAGATACAGAACCTGACAAGAGGGGTGCAGTAGGAGGCAGGAGAACTGAAGAAAGAGGCAAGAGAGTTCCAGAAAGAGGCAAGAAAGGTGCACAAAGAGGGTATAAGGGTGCAGAAAGAGGCAAGAGGGGTGCAGAAAGAAGCAACAGAGGTGTAGAAAGAAACAAAATAAGTGCAGAAAGAGGCAACAGGGGTGTAGAAAGAGGGAAGAGGGGTGGGAAAGAGGCACGAGGGGTGCAGAAAGAGGGAACAGGGGTGGAGAAAGAGACAAGAGAAGTGCAGAAACAAGCAACAGAGATGCAAAAAGGGGTAAGAGGGGTGGAAAAAGAGACAAGAGAAGTGCAGAAAGAAGCAACAGAGATGCAGAAAGGGGGAAGAGGGGTGGATAAAGAGGCAGGAGAAGTGCAGAAAGAAGCAAGAGAAGTGCAGAAAGAAGCAAGCGAAGTGCAGAAAGAAGCAACAGAGGTGCAGAAAGAGGCAAGAGGGGTTTAGAAAGAGGCAAGAGAAGTGCAGAAAGAAGCAATAGAGGTGCATAAAGAGGCAACAGGGGTGAGGAAGGAGGGAAGAGGGGTGGATAAAGAGGCAAGGGGTGCAGAAAGAAGCAAGAGAGCTACAGAAAGAAAGAAATAAAAGAAGTACAAAAAGGAAGAACAGAGGTGCAGAAAGAGGCAAGAGGGGTGTGAAAGAGGCATGAGGGGTGCAGAAAGAAGCAAGGGGGTGCAGAAACAAAACAAAAGAAGTGCAGAAAGAAGCAACAGAGGTGCAGAAAGAGACAAGAGGGGAGCAGAAAGAGGGAAGAGGGGTGCAGAAAGAGGCACAAGGGTTGCAGAAAGAAGGAACAGAGGTGCAGAAAGAAGCAACAGAGGTGAAGAAAGAGGGGTGAGGAGTGGAGAAAGAGACAAGAGAAGTGCAGAAAGAAGCAACAGAGATGGAAAAAGGGGGAACAGGGGTGGAGAAAGTGGCGGGAGGGGTGCAGAAAGAAGCAAGAGAGGTGCAGAAAGAAACAAAAGAAGAGTAGAAAGAAGGAACAGGGGTTCAGAAAGAGGCAAGAGGAGTGCAGAAAGAGGGAAGAGGGGTGCAGAAAGAGGCACAAGGGGTACAGAAAGAAGCAAGAGAGGTCCAGAAAGAAACAAATGAAGTGCAGAAAGAAGCAACTGAGGTGCAGAAAGAGACAAGAGGGGAGCAGAAAGAGGGAGGAGGGGTGCAGAAAGAGGCACAAGGGTTGCAAAAAGAAGGAACAGAGGTGCAGAAAGAAGCAACAGAGGTGAAGAAAGAGGGATGAGGGGTGGAGAAAGAGACAAGAGAAGTGCAGAAAGAAGCAACAGAGATGCAAAAAGGGGGGAACAGCGGTGGAGAAAGTGGCGGGAGGGGTGCAGAAAGAAGCAAGAGAGGTGCAGAAAGAAACAAAAGAAGAGTAGAAAGAAAGAACAGGGGTGCAGAAAGAGGCAAGAAGGGTGCAGAAAGAGGGAAGAGGGGTGCACAAAGAAGCACAAGTGGTGCAGAAAGAAGCAAGAGGTGCAAAAAGAAGCAAGAGTAGTGCAGAAAGAAGCAACAGAGGTGCAGAAAGAGGCAAGAGGGGTGCAAAAAGAAGGAAGAGGGATGCAGAAAGAGGCACAAAGGGTGCAGAAAGAAGCAAGAGATGTGCAGAAAGAAACAAAAGAAGTTCAGAAAGAAGGAACAGAGGTGCAGAAAGAGACAACATGGGTGAAAAAAGAGGGAAGAGGGGTGGAGAAAGAGGCAAGGGGCTGCAGAAAGAAGCAAGAGAGCTGCAGAAAGAAACAAAAGAAGTGCATAAAGAAGGAACAGAGGTGCAGAAAGAGGCAAGAGGAGTGCAGAAAGAAGTGAGAGGTGCAGAAAGAAACAAAAGAAGTGCAGAAAGAAGGAACAGAGGTGCAGAAAGAGGCAAGAGGGGTGCAGAAAGAAACAAAAGTGCAGAAAGAAACAAGAGAGGTGCAGAAACAGTCAAGAGGAGTGCAGAAAGAGGGAAGAGGGGTGCAGAAAGAGGCACAAGAGGTGCAGAAAGAACCAAGAGAGGTGCAGAAAGAAGCAAGAGAAGTGCATCAAGAAGCAACTGAGATGCAGAAAGGGGGAAGTGTTGTTGGAGAAAGAGGCAAGAGGGATACAGAAAAAAAAGAGAGGTGCAGAAAGAAACAAAAGAGGTGCAGAAAGAAGGAGCAGAAGTGCAGAAAGAAGCAAGAGGGGTACAGAAAGAGGAAGAAGGGTGTGAAAGAGGCACAAGGGGTGCAGAAAGAAGCAAGAGGGGTGCAGAAAGAAGCAAGAGAGGTGCAGAAAGAAACAAAAGATGTGCAGAAAGTAGGAACAGAGGTGCAGAAAGAGACAAGAGGGGAGCAGAAAGAGGAAAGAGGGGTGCAGAATGAAGCACACGGGTTGCAGAAAGAAGGGACAGAGTTGCAGAAAGAAGCAAGAGAAGTGCAGAAAGAAGCAACAGAGGTGTAGAAAGAGGGATGAGGGGTGGAGAAAGAGGCAAGAGAAGTGCAGAAAGAAGCAACAGAGATGCAAATAGGGGTAACAGGGGTGGAGAAAGTGGCAAGAGGGGTGCAGAAAGAAGCAAGAGAGGTGTAGACAGAAACAAAAGAGGACCAGAAAGAAGGAACAGAGGTGCAGAAATAGGCAAGAGGGGTGCAGAAAGAAGGAAGAGGGGTGCAGAAAGAAGCATGAGTGGTGCAGAAAGAAGCAAGAGGGGGCATAAAAAAGCAAGAGTAGTGCAGAAAGAAGCAACAGAGGTGCAGAAAGAGGCACGAGGGGTGCAAAAAGAGGAGTGCAGAAAGAGGCACGAGCAGGTCAGAAAGAAGCAAGAGATGTGCAAAAAGAAACAAAAGAAGGAACAGAGGTGCAGAAAGAGGAAACAGGGGTGAACAAAGAGGGAAGAGGGGTGGAGAAAGAGGCAAGGGGGTGGAGAAAGCAGCAAGAGAGCTGCAGAAAGAAACAAAAGAAGTGCAGCAAGAAGGAAAAGAGGTGCAAAAAGAGGCAAGAGGGGTGCAGAAAGAGAGAAGAGGGGTGCAGAGAGAGGCAAAAGGGGTGCAGAAAGAAGTGAGAGTTGCAGAAAGAAACAAAAGAAGTGCAGAAAGAAGGAACACAGGAGCAGAAAGAGGCAAGAGCGGTGTGGGAAGAGGGGTGTGAAAGAGGCACGAGGGGTGTAGAAAGAAGCAAGAGAGGTGCAGAAAGAAACAACAGAGGTGCAGAAAGAGGGAAGAGGGGTGGAGAAAGAGGCAAGAGGGGTGCAGAAAGAAGCAAGAAAGGTGCAGAAAGTAACAAAAGAAGTGCCGAAAGAAGGAACAGATGTGCAGAAAGAGGCAAGAGGAGTGCAGAAAGAAAAGAGGGGTGCAGAAAGAGGCACAAGGGGTGCAGAAAGAAGCTAGAGAGGTACAGAAAGACGCAAGATAAGTGCAGAAAGAAGCAACAGAGATGCAGAAAGAGGGAAGAGGGATGGAGAAAGAGGCAAGAACAGTGCAGAAAGAAACAGACATGCAGAAAGGGGGTAGAGGGGTGGAGAAAGAGGCAAGAGGGGTGCAGAAAGAAGCAAGAGAGGTACAGAAAGAAACAAAAGAAGTACAGAGAGAAGAAACAGAGGTGCAGAAAGAGGCAGGAGGGGTGCACAAAGAAGCAAGTGAGGTGCAGAAAGAGACAACAGAGGTGGAGAAAGAGCCAAAAGAGGTGCAGAAAGTAGAAGAGATGTGCAGAAAGAAGCAAGAGAAGTGCAGAAAAAGAAAGAAAGGTGCAGAAAGAAACAACAGAAATGCAGAAAGAGGCAAGAGAGGCACAGAAAGAAGCAAGAGTGGCTTGCACACCATTAGTACCAATTTAACACCCACATTTAGCAATAAGTAACAGGTGACCATTCTAGTTTTACAAAGGACCTTCTATCACGCTGTAACACTTGTCGCTGCATTTTTGGCAACGTTTGAGCCGTTTGAGCTAGAAACAAGGCTTTTTTTGTTCAAATCTGCAGATTAGGCAGCAAATGATGGATTATGTGGCTAATGCGGAAAATGTATATATTGTGCGAAAGCCGGTGCAGCCAAACATTCGCATATTCCAGTGGTCCAGCTCAAACTTCTGACTAGGTCCAGAAGTGCTCCTCAGTGATTCCTTCTTTTGTTGTCTCATTGAGTTCATAGTATAGCTTCTATGGGAACGAGGAAGACTAAACCTGAGGTTACCACTCCACAACACAGACTACCATACCACATAATTACTCTCCATAACACATAATCCCACTCTACACTAAATACCACATACTTTCTATCCACATAATTTCACTGCACAACATACCACATAATTCCACTACACACAACGTACATCCACTCCACTCCAAAAAACATTAGTAACAAAATGTTACTTTTACAATGCCAATAGCTCTAACTCTCGCAAATGCGAAACCTATTACATTGCAAATGCTTCTTTAACTAGTAGTCGCGTTTGCAGTGTGGTGGAGAAAGGGTGCTGGGCTTTCGACCAGCGCTCAGGAATTCCACTGTGTAGGACTTACAGGAGGTACCAGGAGGGCTTCTTGGCCCCCAAAGTCCCTCAGGAGTAAAATGGACTTCATCCCCCAACCCTTAGTGTTCCAGGATGCACGTTTGCAGACTGGTGGAGAAAGGGGGGCGTGGCCTCCGAAGACCTGTTAGCAATCCCACTGTGTGGGACTTACTGGAGGTAACAGGAGGGGTAGTCGGCCCCGAGGACATCTTTGGGGGCCAACTACCCCTCCTATTATCTCCAGTAAGTCCCACACAACAGGATTGCTAAGTTCTCATGGCAGGCCACGCCCCCTTTGCCCACCACTCTGCAAACCTGCCTCCTGGCACGCTCTTGGTTGGGGGATGAAGTCCCCTTCACTTGTGGGGGTCCTTAGGGGCCAACTAGCCTACCTGTTACCTCAAGTAAGCCCCACACAGTGGGATTGCTGAGAGGTGGACACAGGCCACGCCTCCTTTCTCCACCACTCTGCAAACGCGCCTCCTGGTGTGCTCTTGGTTGGGAGATGAAGTCCCCTTGCCTCCTGAGGGTCCCTGGGGGCCAACTAGGCCTCCTGTTATCTCTAGTAAGCTCACACAGCGGGATTGCTGAGAGAGGTCTAAGGCCACGCCCCCTTTTTACACCACTCTGGAAACGCGTCTCCTGGTGCACTGCTGCTCGGGGATTGAAGTCCACTTTAGTCCTGAGGTCCTCAGGACACAAGAGGACCTCATTGCAGTGCGCCAAGAGGCATGTTTGCAGAGTGGTGTAAAAAGGGGCGTGGCCTCGGACCACCTCTCAGCAATCCCACTGTGTGGGAATTACTGGAGGTACCTAGTGGGCTAGACGGCCCGCATATAATTTCCTCATTGCCCCCGGGACCTGGCCCACCCGGGGCTCAAAGAAACAAAGCGTGGGAGCCCATGCTTCGTTTTTATTTTTTCGGCCGGATTCACGCACCCAGCATGAATTAGGCCGAAAATATTTTTAAAAAATGCTTTTTTTGGCCCTGGGGGTCCTTGTGGGACCCCCTGAGCAGGCCTAGGGGGTCAGGGTGTTTCTACCCTGCCCCCTTTTCTTGTTTTTTATCCTTTTTTTTTACTGTTTTGGGACTCAGTTTTATTGAGTCACAAGATGGCTGGCAACACTTCCTGGTTTGGACTGTTGACAGCCAATCAAAATGAAGCTCAGGAACTACTGAACAGATTTACACCATTTTAAAAAAGCACGCTTTCTGAACCAAGACCTACCTTTTTGCCAAATTTGGTGTAATTCCGTTCAGCAGTTCGGGCAGTAGCTTTGTCTAAAGTTTCCTATGGAAATTAACAAGGAGAAAATGCGTTTTGGGAACCCCCTCTTTTCTCGGCCCCTGCTTGAGGAATCACCCTGAAACTTTTAAGACAGGAGCTGACCGGAGCGCCCCATTAGTTTTAAAAATATCACGAAGATTCGTCAAATGGCGCCAAAGATATTGGCAAATCAAAAAACACTTTTCCTATGGAAACTAGGTCATACCTATAACTACCTACTGGCGACCGCCAGTAGGTAATATATATATATATATATATATATATATATATATATATATATATATATATATATATATATATATATATATATATATATATATACATATATACAAAAAGAGTTGCCTCTAGGTGGGATGCACTACCAGGTGGAAATTACGCCAAAGCAAGGGCACACGCCATGAACAAAGTCCTTTTCTGGTATCCTGCCAGACGCGTTTCGGGCCAACGCCCTCTTCAGTGGCAGACCATGTGACGTGCCGGCGTGCGGCAACCACCAGTAAATCCCCGTAATAATTATGCTCAGGTGAACCACCTGAAGCAATGCTTCCTGGGACTGGTGGTTCAGTAAAACCCAAGTGGGTCGCCGCCGGCACTCACATTCAAAAATGTCTTTAAAAGGATTGCCGATGTTCGCGCCGGCACCCCTGCATATAACAGGCACCTCCTGTTCCACAGCTAGCTGCCCCAATAAAGCAGCCGCGGACCCGCAAGTGTTTCGCGGTGGTGCAATCCCACGACCAGGCAGGCCGCTGTACAAAATACAAAAGAGTTGCCTCTAGGTGGGATGCACTCCCAGGTGGAAATTACGCCAAAGCAAGGGCACACGCCATGAACAAAGTCCTTTTCTGGTATCCTGCCAGACGCGTTTCGAGTCAACGCCCTCTTCAGTGGCAGACCATGTGATGTGCCGGCGTGCGGCAACCACCAGTAAATCCCCGTAATAATTATGCTCAGGTGAACCACCTGAAGCAATGCTTCCTGGGACTGGTGGTTCAGTAAAACCCAAGTGGTCGCCGCCGGCACTCACATTCAAAAATGTCTTTAAAAGGATTGCCGATGTTCACGCCGGCACCCTGCATATAACAGGCACCTCCTGTTCCACAGTTAGCTGCCCCAATAAAGCAGCCGTGGACCCGCAAGTGTTTCGCAGTGGTGCAATCCGCGACCAGGCAGGCCGCTGTACAAAATACAAAAGAGTTGCCTCTAGGTGGGATGCACTCCCAGGTGGAAATTACGCCAAAGCAAAGGCACACGCCATGAACAAAGTCCTTTTCTGGTATCCTGCCAGATGCATTTCGAGCCAACGCCTCTTCAGTGGCAGACCATGTGACGTGCCGGCGTGCGGCAACCACCAGTAAATCCCGTAATAATTATGCTTAGGTGAACCACCTGAAGCAATGCTTCCTGGGACTGGTGGTTCAGTAAACCCAAGTGGGTCGCCGCCGGCACTCACATTCAAAAATGTCTTTAAAGGATTGCCGATGCTCGCGCTGCACCCCTGCATATAACAGGCACCTCCTGTTCCACAGTTAGCTGCCCCAATAAAGTAGCCGCGGACTCGCAAGTGTCTGCGGTGGTGCAATCCAGCGACCAGGCAGGCCGCTGTACAAAATACAAAAGAGTTGCCTCTAGGTGGGATGCACTCCCAGGTAGAAATTACGCCAAAGCAAGGGCACACGCCATGAACAAAGTCCTTTTCTGGTATCCTGCCAGACGCGTTTTGGGCCAACGCCATTGTTTTGGCGTTATTTCCACCTGGGAGTCCATCCCACCTAGAGGCAACTCTTTTTTGTATTTTGTACAGCGGCCTGCCTGGTCGCGGATTGCACCACCGCGAAACACTTGCGGGTCCGCGGCTGCTTTATTGGGGCAGCTAACTGTGGAACAGGAGGTGCCTGTTATATGCAGGGTGCCGGCGTGAACATCGGCAATCCTTTTAAGACATTTTTTAATGTGAGTGCCGGCGGCGACCCACTTGGGTTTTACTGAACCACCAGTCCCAGGAAGCATTGCTTCAGGTGGTTCACCTGGACGTTATTATTATGGGGATTTACTGGTGGTTGCAGCATGCCGGCACGTCACATGGTCTGCCACTGAAGAGGGCGTTGGCCCGAAACGCGTCTGGCAGGTAAACCAGAAGAGGACTTTGTTCATGACGTGTGCCCTTGCTTTGGCGTTATTTCCACCTGGGAGTGCATCCCACCTAGAGGCAACTCTTTTTTTGTATTTTGTACAGCGGCCTGCCTGGTTGCGGGATTGCACCACCGCGAAACACTTGCTGGTCCACAGCTGCTTTATTGGGGCAGCTAACTGTGGAACAGGAGGTGCCTGTTATATGCAGGGGTGCCGGCGCGAACATCGGTAATCCTTTTTAAGACATTTTTTAATGTGAGTGCCGGCGGCAACCCACTTGGGTTTTACTGAACCACCAGTCCCAGGAAGCATTGCTTCAGGTGGTTCACCTGAGCGTTATTATTATGGGGATTTACTGGTGGTTGCCGCATGCCGGCACGTCACATGGTCTGCCACTGAAGAGGGCGTTGGCCCGAAACACGTCTGGCAGGTAAACCAGAAGAGGATTTTGTTCATGGCGTGTGCCCTTGCTTTGGCGTTATTTCCACCTGGGAGTGCATCCCACCTAGAGGCAACTCTTTTTTTGGAATATATACATATATATATATATTAGTTTCTACAATCCAAGTAAAGCGATCACTCAGAGTTCAAATGACACCAGAAGTTGTTTATTTCAGGTTTCGCGTTTCGCTTGTCAAGCAAGCTTGGTCACACAGTGAATTCCAGGAAAAGACTGCATACATAGGCAATGCAGAAAGTAAAGAAGGACCAAAATTATAAGGGTACATAACATGGTCAAAAGGGCATCCATTTTGTAGTGGACCCTCTGTGGTTGTATTACATCATACTAGACTTGTATAGATGTTATTACAAGCAAAAACGAAAACGAAAAAACATAATAGTTTATAAACCAAATGGTCTGTAAAACAGTGTGAGCATCCTTTTAACCAACTATATTAACATAGGAACACAAATGTTGCATCATACTTATTATAAATTAATAATAAACTAATAAACATTGAATTTGTATGCATTCCAAAAGAAACCTGAAAGGGAAAAGGCAAATTGCCAATTAAACATGATTTGATCCCTATAGTTAAAAGCTTTTTGGCGGCTTA
Source organism: Calotriton arnoldi (assembly GCA_963921515.1). NCBI lineage: Eukaryota > Metazoa > Chordata > Amphibia > Caudata > Salamandridae > Calotriton > Calotriton arnoldi. Next base: position 186,365 of record CAWUFW010012042.1, read on the forward strand.
GTGCCTTAGTATTGTCCATTACAAAATAGTAGGATGTTTATTCAAAACCGCTAAGTGTGGACAAAACTATTCTCCAAGAGTAGTTACAGGGTGGAGCAAATAGTAGAAGGAAGTCAAACGTATTCCTGACCCTATTTCTTGTGGCACAGTGCCCAAATATTGTCCAGTCTCTCATAATTGCATGTAGGTAGGATGTTCTAATCAGAAATAAGTTTTGTTCTGCTTTTCAACCTGGAGCAACCACTTAAACTTTACATGCTGCACGGTCCCATGCGTATGTCTTTTCTGGTAACACAACATAAACCCCCACAAGTTCTTCAAGAACCAGGTGATTTCATTAATATTAAAAAACATTGTGAAATAAAGTTTTTAGTACACATCTAAAGAAAAACTGAATTCTATAATCAAGTAAGAGAAGTAACTCTTATCTGTCTGAATGGACCCTCCACCATTGTGATAGAAGAAAAGGGTAGGGGATGGTCGCAGGGAAGAGTTTTCTATGATTCTGCCCCTTCCTTTCCTCCTGTGAAAAGAAAAATAATAAAACATGAATACTTTCATGTTCAGGGTTAAAAATCTGTCAAAACACAAACAACAATACACAAACGTTCTCTACATTCCGATTGGACAGTAATACATACAATAAGTACATAATTACTCATATAGGTGAATACTTAATTCTTCATCCTGATTGAGCCCTTCTGGACTTTTAGTTTGGAGGTTGATAATATGCCATGATTCCTTTTTGCGCAAATGAAGGACTCTATTACCTCCTCTCTGTGTGTGTTCAATCTGTTCTATTGCAAAGAACGACAGAAGGGAACTGTTAGATAGATGATACTCGGCAAAATGTCTTGCCACAGGATAGTGTGAGTCTTTATTCGTGATAGCCCTCATATGTTCTAACATTCATTTTTTGGTAGCTAGAGTCGTACTCCCCACATATTGTTTCTTACATGGGCACTCTAAAATGTAGATTGTAAAAATTGTGCCGCATGTGAGGAACTGCTTTATATTTACTTCCCCTGTGGGTGTCTGATATGTTTTCCTCATGGAACTGTTTCTACAGGCTTTGCAGTGTCCACAGGGGAAAAAACCTTGGAGATTGATTCTGGTGTTTAAATTTTTGTTGGTAATGTCACCTTTCACTAAGAAGTCCTATATATGTATATATATATATATATATTCACAATCCAACTCCAATTCCTTTGGTCAAGAATAGGACACCGACACAGGAGCTGGATCAAACAATCTGTTTTGTGTTTATTTCAGTCTCAGCTGTTACGCGTTTCGGCACTTCCTGCCTTGCTCACACAACACCTATATATATATGACTTGCAAAGGTTGCCCCTCGGTGGAACTGCACTCCCAGGAGGTCATCGCCATTTGCCAAAGCGATCCCCTTGGACACACTCCTAATGTCGCACTGTCGACGCTTTTCGGGCCAACGCCCTTCTTCCTGGACAGATTGTGGAGATAAAAGGCAAGCGTGAGATACCAGAAAGTCCCTTATTTATTTCATTTCATCAAATACGCTCCGGTGAGCGACAAAATAGCATTTTGGGACTGGTAGTCCAAGTGAAACCCATGTGGGTCGCTGCCGATTAAAACCTTAAAATAAAGTTTCTCAAAGAGGCATACAATGTCCTGGAGGCTCGCTCGTGCTGTTTGAAAGAGCCTCCTGCTCTCAGCAGTCACCCTGATACACTTAAGTAGAGTATCCCATATGGGGAGCTGCTGAGAGCAAGAAGAAACTGTAGCACAGAAGAAGCTTACCTTGCAGAAAGTACAGACATGATGGAGAGATTCAGAGAAAGAGGCTACCCGAACTGGGTCCTAAAAAGAGCCATGAACAAAGCCAAGATGATCACAAGAGAACAAACCTTGACTGATACACTTAGCAAAAAAGATGAGGAAGTGGAGAACAGTACCCCTAGGGTTACCCTGACACATAACATGGAATCGAATAAGATCAGCAATATTTTATTCAAGAACTGGAATATTCTTACCAGTGACCCTATTATAGGACACAAGCTACCAAAACGTCTCATGGTCATGTTCAGGAAAGGGAGGAGTCTCAGAGATATTCTGATTAAAAGCGACATCGGTAACAGAACCACAGGACCGCAGCAACACATCCAGGGATTGTATCCTTGCGGTCACTGTAAAGCCTGTAAGTTTAGCTATATGAAGAAAACATATGAAACTCCTAACATGACTAAAACTATTAACCAATTTCTCACATGCAGTACTACCCATGTAGTCTATATCCTCAAATGCCCCTGTAAGCTAAGATATGTAGGGAGCACCACTTTTGCAGCTAAGAAAAGGATACTTGAACATCTGAGGGCCATTAATAACAAGGATAGTCATTATCCGGTGGCCAGACATTTTGAAGAGTACTATTTGTCTAACAATTCTATGCTCAAATACTATGCAACTGAGCAGGTACAAAAAAATCCAAGGGGGGGGGAAACAGGTCCCTTACCTCAGACAGAGAGAATCGTGGCACATTATAGACCTTCAAGCAAAAATTCCGGGGACTTGAATCTAGACGAGGAACTAGGAATACATCTACATGAAGACTAGGTTCCTTTTATTGGAATATAACTGGAGGGGTTCTCACATATCTCCTTAGTATTTACCATATAATATAGTGTAAAAATTGATGTTTAACTGTGCGCTATAGGAGGAAAGGAAGGGGCCTACTCCTGGGAGGACATACTGACAGAGATCACCTACCCTTTTCTTCTTCAAGATCACGTCATCGTGATTTATGAGCACCTTGAAGATAAGTCTATCAATTTTGACATTGGGTTAAGATGATTTTCCTTTCTTGATTTGCACATGATTATACCGCCAATTGGATATATAGTTGGTTTTCACAGGGTGTGAGTGTAACCACAGATTGTAGAAGCTAGTGTCTATCTGCCACACACACAGGGAAATTACGTACATCAGGGAAGCGACAACCTCATCTAAAAAACCATTAAGTAGAGCTAGGAGCGAGTGACACTACAGAGTTCCATTAGCCACTTGGCGAGTATAGTTGGGTCTCCAGTTCTACCATAGGATTACTACAGAATACAGATCTCTCATTACTGCAGTGGGCCGCATACTACCAACCAACCAGGGAGCCACACCAGGAATGCCCTACCATGACACAGTTAGTTTAAGCCACTAGCGCAAACACATACATTAGAAGAGCGCAGTGTCAACCGATCATGTAGACATGATGCCTGTTATCGATAGCTACTGATGCTGGCCTAATACATCATTAGCAGTAATGGGGTAACCCTGTGTCCCTCAGAACCTGGGTATGTATGATATATAAGGAAGTGGTTCTGTCGGGAATGTAACAATTTCTTTGTTCAATGTAAATATATCCAGAACATTCACTTTTTAGTAGTAAACATTATAAACTTATTGAAAGGAAAAAGTTCAATATCACATTTAAAGAACCAAATTGGGATACGCGGAACACACCACAAGGACAAAATATTTTGATCAAAGAATGACAATTGTATTGTATGAGTATTATATACACAAATTAATGAATATGGCTGTCAATAAAACAATACAATACAGAGCAATAAAGTGATTGAAGTGCAGGAAATGTGACTCGTGGTGATAAGTGAAAAAAGTGCTGTACATATACTATACAAATAGGTAATACATAAGGCCAAAAGTTATATTGTACTGTCCATTTCTCAATGCATGAATACATGACCCAAGTGTGACTTTGTATTAGGATCAGGGAAGCTGCATGGACTAGTGTGACTGCAACGTCGACGTTTCGGCCCTGGGCGAAAGCGCAGCTTATTATGCGTCAAAAGCGGGTCTTCATCAGGACTGGGGGGTAGGAAAACAACAGTTGACAGCCGCAAGAGTTAAATGCCAGGGATCCTATGAGGTAAGTAGAGTAGGATCCGAATTGATTCCGATTATGAAGTGCTGCTAGACCCACACCAGGAGGTTGTGGTCTGAAAAAGCAATGTTAACTCATGCGTGCTCCACCAGCCGGTTGGAGACGAGTTAAGGAGTGATTTTAAACAACGCCGCCCTCAAGCGATCATTACTATAGGGAGAGACGTGACCTACTCGGTCTACTTCCGTTCTGCTACTGGCCTAATACATCATAGATTAACAGGGCTATAGATGTAGTTACACCACATGTTAGAGAAACGTATTGCAACTAGTGCGTCAGAAATTCCAGCTGGTAGCTGACTGTCTCTATTCCAAGATGGCCACTGAGCGCAATGAGAGGTTCTAATTACAGTATGTACAGTGACAACCTTTCCAAATATGCAGAACAAAATTGACAGATTAGGTCTATATGTGGATTATATATGTAACATCATGTCAAAGGAACTAATGTAACAAGGTGAAAGTCCTAATCTACAACATTCATATTGTATTTTGCCATTGCAAGATGGCCGCTGTTGTAGTAAGTTACATTACAGCTATAATCATGATTGTCCCTCTTTTATGTCGTATTTCCAATATGTAAAGTTGTGGTTGGACTTGAAACCGGTGTGTGAACAAGGAGACTTGGTTCTCCAAAACGCGTTACTGGTAATTAAATCTAAGCTTGACAAACCATCCCCTCAGTGAGTGCTTACTTCGTTGCTGCATAATATACATATATATATATATATATATATAAATATATAGAGGCGCAAACATAAGAGGAGGCAAACAAGGAGGGGAGGACACAAACAAAAATTCAAAGGACACACTGCCGTATGGGAGAACGACACGGCAAACAAAACAGAAATGATGGGTGAGCAGAACTTAACAGTAGTGAATATTTCAACCCATGAATTTACTGCAGCAGAACAATCCCTACTTGAACTGGGTTTAACCTTTTGCCCGACAGCTAACTTTGACTATAGCAGGATCAGAATTGATGTATTTTTATTTATTCGTAAATTGAAACTTATGAAAATGTTCATGCACAAAAAGAAACGTATTACTGATGGCAGAAGTGGTTCTGCTGAAGTTGCAACACGAATGTCTGAACTCTTAAGACTGAGTGATATTGAGGGGCTTGCCTGTCTGGCTGAACTTGGAGGAGAATTGAGTGAGTGGTCAGGTGAGCGTGATCTCCTTGAACAGATGGGTCTGGAGACTGGGGGTGCAACACACACTAGCTTCAAGCCCAAATCCACCTTCAATCAGAATTTGCCCCACGATGGCCTTGATACCTTTCATGAGGTGGTAATTCAAGACCTCATGCGCATATGTAATAGAAGCAAGAATCAACATGCTTTTAATTTGACCCCTGATCAGAGACTGGCGCTGGGAACACTTAACAGTGACCCAAGCTTTATAATCAAACCTTCTGATAAAGGGGGTAACGTGGTCCTGTGGGACATTAACCTGTACAGGAAAGAGGCCACTAGACAACTGATCCTCTCTAGGAATTACACGAAATCCAGTAAGGAGGCATATGAGGGGGCAGCCAAAATATACTATAACAAGATTGATGAATGGAAAGATCGTGGGCTATTGGGGCTTGATGAATACACATTCCTGTACATGAAACACCCCACAGCTCCTTGTTTTTATATGCTGCCGAAGGTTCATAAGGATGGGACTAACCCACCTGGTAGACCGATTGTATCTGCGAATGCTAGCCTTTTAGAGAATACATCTATCTTCCTGGATACTTTTCTCTTCCCGTATGTCCTTAGCCTACCCTCATACTGCAGAGACAGTACTGATTTTATTAATAAAATTGAGGGAATCACATGGCAACAGAATTACTGGTTGGTGACAATTGATGTGGTATCGTTGTATACCAGCATTAGGCACAAGGATGGTGTTAATGCTTGTAAACATTTCTTTAGAGATAGATCAATATTCTTGTATGACCAAACTCACATGCTAACTGAAATGTTGGAATTTTGTTTGGAGAATAATTTCTTTCTGTATGAGGATAAGTGGTTCAAGCAAGAGGTCGGGACTGCCATGGGAAGTTGCTTCGCGCCCAGTTATGCCTGTATGCTAATGGGTTGGTGGGAGGAACAACAGGTCTGGACAGAAATTAATGAGAATTTAACCAAACATATAGTCATGTGGACCAGATTCATAGACAACATATTCCTAATCTGGGACGGCTCTGAATCTGACTTGAGGGGACTGTTTAAGATGCTGGATAGTAATGATGTTAATCTCTGCTTTACACAGAAGTATAACCAAACTGAGTTAGAGTTTCTGGATATCAATGTGAGCGTCAGTGAAGGGAAAATATCAACCACCCTCCATAGAAAGGAGACTGCAGGGAATAGCCTTTTACATGCAAGGAGCCACCACCCTACTAATCTCAAATGGAGCATCCCCTATGGGGAATTAGTAAGGGCGAAACGCAATTGTACCACTGAATTGGCGTTTTCTAAGGAACAGGACAGAATGATGGCCAGATTTAAAACTAGGGGCTATCCGGAGAGAGTACTGAGGGTGGCGAGAGAAAAAGTGGCAACCCGTAGCAGGACAGAATTACTAGTGCAGAAACAGAGCAGAGTGGGAAACAACGAAATCAGGATGATAACGAGTTTTAATGTAGAAGCACGAGCAGTGCGAGAAACACTGAAATAACACTGGCACATAGTTAAGAGCGACCCAATAATAGGAGCACTAGTCAGCGACCAACCCAAGGTGACTTACAGGAAAGCACGGTCCCTTAAGGACATGTTGGTCAAGAGTTACATGGGAGCGACCATACAACAAACTTGGATACAGCAACAGAAGGGCTTTTTTAAGTGTGGGAAGTGTAAGGCTTGCAGCACTAGTAAGAACAGGAAGAGCTACCCACTACCTACAGGGAAGACAGCGAACATTGACAAATTTATGAACTGTAATAGTGATTTCTGTGTGTATGCCATAATGTGCCCCTGTTTGAAGATGTACATAGGGAGTACTATCTTCCCTGTGAAGAAGCGAATTCTGGAACATGCACGTGCTATAAGGAATTGTGATCTGAGTTATTCAACTGCTCGACACTGGCTCAAATACCACAATAAGGATGTTAACAGCTTGTCTTTTTTTGGTGTTGACAGGGTGGCAGCTAATCCCAGAGGGGGCAATCGAGAGAAACAACTGAGGATTCTGGAATCCAAGTACATCTTACTACTCGAAACTAAGACCCCCTTTGGTTTGAATGAAGATGATGAACTGTTCGTCCACATTGGATGAGTACCCCACTTGTTCTGTGACTTTTTAGTAGGCTCTCATTGTGATTCCTGGTTTCTCTGTTTGTTCTGTGCTTGGGTGGAGGGCTCTCCGCCTAGACACAGTCCTGGCAGGCTGAAAAATCTTCACATGAAGCAGCACTTTATTTCCCCCATGCCTGCGTCTAGGTTTTAACCCTATAATGTATTAGACATAGCAGTTAGGTATCCCATAACTGCTCTACCCATCCCTTATTTTGAGGGTTCTCCCTTAGATCTCACTATTTGATCAGGCCATCTTTCTTAGGTTGCTGCGGGCCAGCTTATTCCGGTGACCTCTTGCTTTTCTTTGTTGTCCCTTCTTGTATTTTTATGTTGCAACACTCATCTCACTCACCACTATGTCTTTGGTAATATAAAAAAAATGTTGCCCCCGCCTTTGAACCACTTTTCCTTTGAGGGTTTTTATCCCCCCCCCCACTTTTTCTTTGTCCATTTTGTTTTGAGGGTAACACGATCATTATCCTATGATCTTAGCAATAATAATGATCGATTACATGTAATATCAGGTGTCTGAATTATTGGCACCTGGAACCAACTTGGACCAAGGTAGGCTGGATCCTCCCTATGAATTTGGCCACTTGGCCGGGGTATGAAAGTTGACAATTATTGACTATTTAGCATTATCAGGAAAGTGCCTCATGTAATTGCTGACATATTAATTTATATGACTATGTGCGTTTACTCACATACACTTATTGGGGTATTATGTTTGCTTTTTACTGTAATTGACTAAATGTATATATCATTTAGGATGAGACACGGTTAGTCTGTCTTCCTTGTGTCATGAGATATCATGCTTCTCAAATTACAAGTCTTTTAATTATGTCTATTCAGGAAGTAGCTGGCTGAGGTCCGTCTTCTATGTTTACACTTTTATATTATATATGTGGGTGTTTGTGTTGGTGTAACTTGGCTTGTGAAAAAGACCGTAACGGTCGAAACGCGTCGCCAATAACACTTTGTTTGAATCACGATCCCTGGAGTGCGAGTCTTCTTTTTGCGCGCTGATCAGCTGGCGAAAATTCTACTATATAAATATATATATATATATATATATCCAAAGACCTCGCCACTTTCAATCTCCTCCAAAGAGAATAACGAGTGCAGACCCAAATTCTGTGCAAATATTTATTGCTCACATAAATTCGCCATAACACGTTTTGTCCGTGACTGGCCTTGATCACATGACAACGCTGGCACATTCGATCGCCCTTTTTAAAGTGATAGTGCTCGTGAACCAAATTGTGGACATAAACAAAATACTGCATGTCTGCACCAATGCACACTTAAATATGAGTATAAATACTTTTTTAAAGAAAACCATTTTGTATACAATTAAAAACACATACTATGGTTCCTTAACGTGCAGATGGAAAACTTTGAATTTTTCGGAATTGATAGATAGCTTCAATGCATTATCATCCTGTTGATTATTGCCCACTTTACGAATTTGGTTTTACTAAAACTTATCGTGCCCATAGTCTTAATGTCCGCCACCCTAACAATTCCTAGCCTGCATTTGCCCATTCTACAACAATGTTTTAATACCTAAAACAATGTTTTGCATAAAGTGACTGGTGCATATAATTTGTTGCACTATTTATGTATTTGAGCCTGGTCAGCATGGTAATTGACAATACAATACATTTGTAATACATATTCCTATTCCTGTCTGCTCTCAAAATTGTAAAGTTCACTTTTAATGTGCAAAAAGCAAATACATGGAAGAAAAGTGACTAAGTGCTCAACCCATCCATTTTTATATATATTTTTACACTATATAAGTTACTGTGCAAATGGAACTAAAGTTCTACGTGCTACAAACTGATTGTACCCAGTGGTATTAATTTTGACATAATGTCCTAATATCCTACCGGCAACAATACTTAAAGTGCATATAAAAATACAGAAATTCAAGAATTCGATGGGGTCCAAAAAGTTAAAGTGCATAATAATACATTGTTGTACAAATTCATATACGTTTCCAGCATGGAGAAGTACAATCCTGATTACACCAATCAAGCAACCCTTATTGTAAAATGTATTTATATATAGATTAAGATTGAATTCATCCATATAAAATCCAGTAGAAAATATATATAAATATGAACTTAAATACATATGTTGCCTAAAAACCAGAAAATCCTAAAACCTATGCATGGTGTTAAATGGCTCAGTTCCACAGTAATCTTTCAAAATTTCTTAATAACCTTGGCCATACAAACACTGAATTGGGACAGATAAAACCGTTGCATAAACCCGCCCGACATAGTATTAAAGGTATGTGTGCAAATCCTCGCTTGTGTTCAGGCCCCCTGGGTGCTTGGTGTCCAGCTCCAGTATATACCGTGTCTCTAGGCGTCTATGCTTGACCTCCCTGTTGCCACCTCTTTTTTGCACTTGCACTGCATCAATCACAGAATACTTCAGATCTTTGAGATTGCTAATGTGACACCCTCTAAAATGTCTCGCAACCGGGTAGCTAGCATCGTTATTAACTATGGCCCTTATGTGTTGCAAGATCCTTTTGTGTACTGCTAACTTGGTGCTGCCTATGTACAGGAGTTTGCAGCTGCATTCCAATAGGTAAACTGCGCACTCCGTTTTGCAGGTTAGGTGTTTATTAATCGACTGCATCTTGCCATTGAATGATGTTTGATAAAAGGTTTTATTTATGCCATATTGACAGGTTTTACAACTTGAACATTTAAAAAAACCTTTTCTAGCTGTTAACCAGATCCCTGGATCCTGGTCTTCCGGGCTACTCTTGACAAGCGCATTACCCATTGATAAAGTCTTCCTGTATGTGATCTCTGGCATTTTTGGTAGTAGGCCACCTATTACGGGGTCGTCCAGCACAATGGGCCAGTTACGCTTAATAATACCCCTAAGTTGTTTTTCTTGCCTTGAGTATGTTAGGATTAATCTGGTAGGCTCACTAACTGGATCCAATGCCTCAGTTTCTGTTCCCTGATGCATTTTATTATATTGGAGCAGGTCATCCCTGGCACGCTTCCTAGACTTAGTTATTGCTGTGTCGATGATCTCTGTTTTATACCCTCTCGCTAGAAAGCGTTCCTTACTTTCCAGTTGCTTTACAGTTAAGTCCACCTCATCACTACAAATCCATCTTATCCTGAGCATTTCCCCATATGGGATGCTCTGTATGAGGTGCGGAGGGTGCGAACTTGATGCATGCAACACTGTGTTGCCAGCTGTTTGTTTACGATATAATGACGTTGTTATTTTATTGCTAACAATCTGGACTTGCACATCTAAGAAGGTTACCCTCTCTTTACTAATGGATGAGGTAAAATTAAGATTGACATCATTGACATTGATCTGTGTGATGAACTGTATTGCACTCTGCTCAGTGCCATGCCACACAATAAACAAATCATCTATGAACCTTAACCAGGTAATAATATTTTCATGGTAGACATGCTCAAATTGCTTTCTGAGGACCAGCTCCTCCCACCAGCCCATGAATAGACATGCATAGCTGGGGGAGAAGCTGCCCCCCATTGCTATCCCCTGTATTTGCTGGTACATTTGATTTTTAAAGAGAAACAAGTTGTTTTCTAGGGAAAACAGTAACATACTGATTAACATTTTGTTATGTTGAGCATATATCAAAGGTCTATTGGCTAAAAATGCTCCACAGCCCTGATGCCATCATTATTTCTTATAGATGTATAGAGTGATGTAACATCCAGGGCTATTAAAAGATAATCAGACTCCCACTGTATATTAGCTATTTTCCGCAGGAAGTCGCTTGTATCTTGCACAAAGGATCTCAAATTCTTCACGTGTTCTTGCAAAAAATAGTCAATATATCTTGACATATTTTCTAAGGATCCATCGCATGCTGCGATTATTGGTCTTCCTGGTGGTTTGTGCATGTTCTTGTGAACTTTCGGAATGAAGTAGATCACTGGAATGGACGGGTGCTCCTTCTTCAGATATTTATATTCCTCCAAATTGAGTAAGCCCAGGCTCTTCCATGCTAGGAGCTTTGCATAAAAGATTTCCTGTGTACCTTTGTATTTATGAAGCAAACTTTTCCTACAGCATTCTGGGACAGTGAGTTGTGAATATGCTTCCTCCATGTAATCTTGCAAGGGCCACAACACAATGTTCCCTCCCTTGTCAGAGTTTATGATTACCACTTGTTTCTCTTTCTTTAGTTTATCAATAAGTTGGTAGTATTTTCTTTCCTGGTAGGTGATTTTCCTCTTTGTTTTGTTGATGCCAATGTTCAACTTTTTAACTTGCGCCACCACCTGCTCATTAAAAACATCCAGCGAGTCACGGGGCATTATCGAGATAAATTTGGATTTAATTTTGAACGGGGTGCCTTAGCCCCCGGACACATGCCTTGATTATCTTGTCCAATGACTCTTTACTTTGAGATCTCATTATCATTTTCCAAATCATACAAATCCCGAAGAAGGCCATAATCCGCAACTGTCATATTAGAAGCACATGGGTTATTCATTACTGGTGCATTATTTTCCATTTGCCTGGAATGAGCTTGAAGATGATGGAATTTCTTCAATTTAAGCTTCCTTATGAATTTGTATATGTCTGTTCGAGTCTGTGTGTAATTGAAATTGCTCTCCAGGCAATAAGAAAGCCCTAAGGAGAGCAATTGATGTTCGGCTGCATTTAGATCTATATGGGCCAGATTGATAATTGAATTCGCGCCGATGAAAGATGTAGGAGGCTGTTGTGCCACCCCTACTTTCGTTTCCAATGCCCCCGTCCTCGCACTGGTTTCTTGTTTCCTGCGGTCTCTGCAGGCCTTCCTTCTTTCCCTTCTTCTTATCTGGGTACCTCTCTTTTTGTTGACCTGTTGTTCCTTGGGCGCAGCGTTTCCCTTCTGTTTATCCTTAAAAAATCCAGCTCTTCCACTAGGGACAATTTAATGGTGCTTTGGTCAGGCCTTTTTCCAGTTGCCTCCGACTCAGATTCACTTTCAAGTGCCGAACTTACATCGGATGCCGATGTGACTTCTGCCTGACGATGGTCCCTATCCATTTCATGAGGGAGTTGCTTACGTTTATTGGCCGTGACGTTCCTCAGGGAGCCATATTTATGCGCAAATATAAAAATCTGCCCATTAGCGTAATCCTCCTTATCTCTTTTGAACTTGTACGTTTTCTTGTACGTTTTCCTTGCTTTGATTTTCTCTTCTTCTTTAGGCAGCCTAATCAACATTTCGTCATGCATCTTATTTTTCTGTTGAGAATCCCCCTGCACCTTAATTTCCTCATTTAGAGCGTCTATTTTCAATTGTAGGTCGGCTCTATCGCTTTCCGCATATTTGACTAAGATTTGTATCAGCTTACGAGACGAGTCTAGATTACATTCCGCCCACTCTATCATCATCTTGGGTTTCGGCGTCTCGTAGCTTGGGGCAATCATGATCTGAAGGCCCCTAGGGATTCTTCCCACATCCAAGTACTTTTGGAGTGACTTAGACTCCCACCATTTGGACTGCTCTTGGGGCATGAGTCTCTCAAGCATGCGAAAATTGTCCTTTAAACTTTTTGCAACTGCACTTGTTTCTCCATTTGCACTTTTGCTGATATCTCGCTGCTCCGGGGGAGAGTCCGAGAACATCTCCTCTGCAGTGGTTTCACGATCTCTCAGCATGTCGGCGGACATCGTGAGCTGAATCTGTATTGAGTGCAACACCGGATCCTCCTAGCTTGCCTAGTACCACCGGGGATCCCTCTTGCGCACACCTCCCCACCTGTTTGGACATTACACAAATCCTGCGTACCTTTTCACTCGGGAGATGTTGCAATGCGGTAACCTCTCACAGCCTTGCTACTACCAGTAGCCACCGTGGGTCCAGCTCCGCTCTGCTTCATCCTCTTCGCCAAGGCTTCACTTTCCGTGTCCACAGGGGGCTTCCGTACTTTCCGTTGCCGGAATACTCCTTTGTGCTTCCAGATTTCACAGCCACGTCGACACCAAGATGCCACCTATCGTTTCAGCCGGAAGCCTTGACTTGCCATTTACGGAGCCAACTTTCATTGAGGGGGTCCACAACACCGGAGGAAGTCAATCCGGTAAATATCCAAAGACCTCACCACTTTCAATCTCCTCCAAAGAGAATAACGAGTGCAGACCCAAATTCTGTGCAAATATTTATTGCTCACATAAATCCGCCATTATATATATATATTTTTTTAAAGCGTTATCCTTGGGTAATTCTTACATTTTCATTGTAATGGCATGTGTGGTAAAGGTACATTTGTGGTAACAAAATGCATGGTAAAGGCATTTTTGTACTAATTTCCCCATTGTAATGGCATGCGTGGTTCCATCAAACAACCAGCCCATAGGGCAGGGTGCTGTGTAAGTAAATGGTAGGACATGTACTTTTTAATTTTGAATGCCTTGGTAGTGAAAAACACCTAAATTCATTTTTCACTACTGTGAGGCCTACTCTTCTCATAGTTTAACATTGTGAATTTCTTAATACACTTTTAACTTTTAACCTGTAATTCCTGATTAGAAAGGAGCAGCTGGGTCATGTTTTATATCTTTTTTGAATGTTAATGATAAATCCTCTTAACTGGTAAGGTTGGATTTAACATTATTATTTTAGAAATGTCACTTTTAGAAAGTGGCCATTTCTCTGCCCCTTCTGCTCTGCATGCCTTCAGCCTGTCTCCAATACACGCCTGGGGTGGGCAATTGCTACACTTTGTGCATTCTCTCTAGACAGCCACAAACACAGAAGGTTATGTTTGTCTGAGTACTCAACTGCATTCTGCTGGCTCTTCCTGGGCAGTACGGGAGGGAGCAGCTGACACACTTGAATAGGCAGTGACCTGTCCCCACAAAAAGGGCTGATTTCACCTACTTATAGTCTAGAGGCAGGGCAGGGAAGAAAGGACATCTGTGCACTTCAAACCCTTCTTTGAAGTCACCCCCACTTCAAAGGTACAACTGGGTATAAGTACTGGGTCTCTGATCCCACTAAATTAGACACTTCTGGACCTCCAACTGGACTCTGTCATAAGAACTGCTGTGCTGCATCAAGGACTGTCACTCTGCTGGACTGCTGACCTGGAAGGCTTGCTTTTCTCCTGTGCTTCCCTGCTCTTGTGCCTGGTTCACTGGTAGTGGACCCAGATACTTGCTTCAGAGGCACTGACGCATCCGCTGACTATGTGAGTAGAAATTGATGCATCATCCCTGTGACGTGGGCAGACTCCGGCGCATCACATCGGAACCACTGCAGCACCTGCAGAAACAGATGCACAGAACTGCAAATCACCAACTCAGCATTCCACAGAGAATGACACATCTTTTGACTGTCGAGAAACTCAGCGCATCTCACTCTGAACCTATGCGTCCCAGCCTCAGCGCTATGTCTACTGAACTGACGCCTCACCACCACTGCGGGATCGGCATCGCTCAACGCATCACTCAACTGCGCCCTCATCACGCAACAAGGATAAGGATAAGGTACTTTTTTCATTGGGGCCTGTGTGCATCCTGTAGCCGACCTGCGCTCCATCACAGGCAGCTTAAACTATTGACTTTTCCCCAATCCAGCGCGATTAGATAACCCCCATGAGCGCTTATTGTTTCTAAGTGCTAGAACGCTTTTTCAATCTTTAAAAATTCATAACTTGGGTTCTACTTATTGGATTTTTGTTGCTTTGATCTTGATTTATTCATAACATTATTGTCTATTGGTTTAAACCTTTGTGGAGCCTTTTTGTGGTGTTTTCAATGTGTGACTGTCTGTGTGTTGAACAAATACTTTACACATTGCCTCTTTAGATAAGCCTGACTGCTCGGTGCCAAGTTGCCAGAGGGTGAGCATAGGTTATCTTTTAGTGTGTATCTAATTTTCCCTGACTATGATTGTGGTTCCAGCTTGGACAGGGTGCATACCCCTGCCAGACAGAAACCCAATTTCTAACAAATACATAGTAATGGTGCAGATTTTGTTTTGTAAATACCACTTTGCTTACTTACAAGTTTTACCATGTTCAGGATCCCACTCTGTAATACTGCACTCAGTAATATCACCTAGTTTTCAATCATATATTCCACCCGCTACATAAAAGTGGAATATGCAACAGGAAATGGTTCAAGAAATTAGGAAACAAAGTGGTAAATGGTCCGGTAAATCATTTGTGATACGTTATTTCTCATTCTGGGTCAATAACTTGCATTCAGCTGGATTTAGGATGGTAATACCATCCAGCATCAGTAATGCCAGATCTGGTATTTTTACCTGGTAACTCACAATATGGCCCATAGTAGTTAACCTTTTTAACAGTTATTTAGTTGAGTGAGTGATAGATTTTTTTTATGATTCAGCACAATTAGTGTACTTTCCTCCGCTACAGGGTCTAAAGTTAAAAGCTACATTTCCCTTTAGAGAGACTGCAGTGATAGAGAAACATCTCAAACGCTGGAATACCCTGCACGGCATGCTCCACACAGCAGAGCATAAGAGTGTTCAGTATAATAATGTGCACTACTACCCCTTACCCACAGTGCCTAATTTGAGCCTATGGCTGCTGGTGGACAATTCTAATTTTTGCGGATTGTGCTGTATTCAGATTATTGGTTAGATTAAGCGGCAGAAGTCTCAATTGGCAGCTGAGGGAATCAATAAAGGTTCATTTTGTGGGAGACTGCAGCACGGTCCATGGCGCAGGCCGGCCTACACTTGTTTCACATTGGTTGATGTATTCAGCTGGACGGACTCAAAGTGGAAGGTGCATTCAAGGGTGCATGCATTTACATTTCAGCCTACCTGTGCAAACTTGGAATTCTGGTCACAGAGACCCTCCTTCTGAAGAGGCGCTACATAGCTCAAAAGGAGCAGAAAGCCATAGCACACCGAGTGGAATGAGCAATCAGGCTCACCGAGGAAGAGGGCCCGATAGGCGGTTATTGAGTTGGGGGATTAGGCGCATCATAAGACAGCATGGAGCAGGTGGTGAACTTGCAGGCATTCTTCCAGTTGGTGAGTGCCCTTGAGATGAGTGAGCCCTGCTGGAAAAACAGCTGGTGCGCCAGTGGGCCCTCTGAATAAATAATTACATTGTCCTTGTTCAAAAGCAATATATTGCACTACTAAATGAAGTTTGTCACATAAATGAATTGCACGGATTTGCATCGGCTCATCTGAGACATTGCAAATAATAGCTCCAGCTATTTTCAACTAATGTACACCTGTCGTGTAGCTCCTATAGTACCCCTGCAGGACCTGCGTGTTTGGATAACATATACTGCAGGCTTGGTGGCAGACTGACTCCGTGCACCCCCACCGTATATGTTAGCCTGGTTTTGCATTAGCTAGCTCGCAGTGCCACTAGTGTCTCCTCTTATCGGGGAGAGATTAGTTTCTGGCAACCTTAGAACATGACAACCCTGATCCCTCAGAATCGTGGAAACAATATACTACTTTTCGCTCAGTCACTCGTGCTCACTTATTCGGTTTGTCTCAGAGAGTTACACAGAATAAACAGTCGGGCGTTTCAATAAGTATTTATTGAACAGTTGTTATTCTAGTGTAAAATATATGTGCTGCGGTAACCAGCAGACAATAGCAGAGATATATTATCAGCAGTACGATAAAAGCAAAGGGATAGAACAGTTCTACCATATTGCGATAATCATGAGTACATACATGAATATAAAAGCATTATGCAAGTGCGCGTACTCCTACGATGCCTACCTAGATGTACCTGTGTGTACCTAGCATATGTGTGTAGGTCTTAGAAGCTAAGAGCCAAGAATCCTCCTAGGATTTAGTCAAACCCCCATACCTGAATAGAGAGAGTGTGGGACCCCGTCCTGGTCTCGAGTTGGACACCCCGTCCGGGTTGTGTCAGACCACTGTCAGCTTGAGCGACTGCATGCAGGAGCCTCAGCGTCTCTGGTCAGTGTGTCAGCATGGAAGTCTCGGTTCCCTCTGTCTTACCGGGGCAAGATGTGGTGTATTTATACCCTAAAGAGTCTCGGTCCTCAGTATGGTTTGTATTGGACATGAGGAAGACGTCAGGGGTGAACTTTGTACATACATATTATGCCGGTGGTGTATTCTTAGAAATCCATGCATAATTAATGAGTACAGTGTGGGCCTGTGTTTGGAAGAACCCTGCTGTATTCAAAACCACAGGATAGATAACGTTCAGCCCTCAGAGCTCGTTGTGTACTAGCTGGGACCAATGTAGGTGAAAGATCATGCCTATATAAGGAATCATACTATAATAGGACATGTACAGTTGTGACCATAATTGGGCATATGCGGCCATGACCATAATTGGGCAAGTACGAATATGACCATATTAGGGTAAATATGAATACGTCCATTTTAGGGCATGTACGAACGGGTCTACATTAGGGCATCTATGCGGGATATAACACCCACTCCTCTTCCGAACTGGATAATAAATGACCATACTTAAAATCTGGACAATTTAAAAACATTTTTAAAAGCAAGTAAAAACATGGTTCTAAAAAATCGTTAAAAAAGTTTGGTGCTAATAAAAAAAATGTTTAAATTCAGCTTTTTCTAGTTGCCACTTAAAAGTCAATATCGTCTCTCTATAGAAGTTGTATTACCATAAGCAGGAGAAGGCCATGCTTTTCTCAAGCGAAAGTGTCAATGTAAGAAAATGTTCCAAATTTAGATCGTTTATTTTGAAACGAGTGAAGAAGCCGAATTCTTTCCCAGGACACGATGAGCCAATTCAAGATTACGCGTCCTGGCTGGGAAGCTCAATATTATCGGTGTCAGCTGCTGTAGATGACAAATCCAACGCCTCACAGAGAACGTCAATCGCACATAGATGGAATGTAGTACTGCCAACAGTCGGTGCTGCGGCAGCTTGTGCGGCAGTTGTTACCTGGGTGCCTGTGGAAGAGTCACCTAACCCAGCAGGAGCGAACGGCACCTGTGGATTCTCCAGGAATGCATTCATCAGAATCGGAAGCCGCTGAGGACAACGCAGAGCGTGGGCCTTTATGGGGTCCAGCATTGCATCCGTGTCCGGAGGTGCATCTGATGGAAATGTTAGACAAAGGTCCAACGTGCATTCTTCTCCGCAGAACAGGCATCGAAGCACAGGTAAGATGCAGTCTATCCAGACTGGTCTAAATGATAGGAACCAGGAGGCATTGAGTTCTCGCAGGCAAGAAATGCCCAGAAGTTGTACCATGCGTTCCCGGTATTTCCGCTCCAGGAGCGTGTTCACCATTCCCTCTGGAAGTGGGCCGTCCATTGCGTAGCAGCAATATTACAATCAGGATTCCTGCGATTAGGAAGAGGATGAGCGGGAATCCTCCAAATACGCTTCCCAATACGGAGTCTATAAAATTTGGGATTACTCCGAGGACTGTCTGAAAGGTGCTTAACAGTCCGGACCCTATGGTCTTAAATAGGTGTACAATTCCGCTCGTATCAGACATATTGAAGATACGTCCCACCATTTCTGCGAAATGAATGGGGCAGTTTGTACGTATGAGTGCCTGTATCTCGGTCGAGGTCCTTGCAACTTGAAGTTCATAGGTTTCTCGAGCGGAGGTTAAGGGCACGGGTTGCTGTAAAAGCATGGCTTTCAATCTGCTCAGATTATCAAACTGTATAAAAGAAACATTCAGCGAAGGCCATAGCGGCGCCTCCCCGACTGTGTTCAGTGGCGGAAACAATACTTGCATACAGCAAGTAACCCTGGAGTTAACAGTGACTAGATATGCGACGCCCGGGAACATCCCACAGCAACCTTGATCATTTAGCATTAACTAACTCCCATTCGAGAGCAGCTGGAAAACCGGCGTGATCATGGCCGCTGGGGTCCCTGACATGTGACAAGATAAGTTTGCCACTGAACCACTGCAGGCTCCGTGTAGAGAAATATCCTGACACATGAGAGAACCGCTTAAAGCGTTCTTGCAGTTTGTACCACTCAGATACACTTCTCGATCCCCATTCCGGCATCGGTATCTATATGGTAACTCCCAAGTTTCCTTGATGTATCCCTTACCCATTTTTACATATTTGCCTGCCTGCCTTCGCTCAAGGCAATATTGAAACTGAAACGTAGTGACCGGCAGAGTGATTTGGCCATGAATTAGCCATTCTGTTGATGGTGATTCAGCTACAGTGAATGGTAACCTTTCCAGTTTCTCAATACGCAGCATTGTATATTTGGCTCCCCTCTGTGCCATTTCTGTCTGTTTATCAGTTAGATTGTATTCTGAGAACAGAGACGTGGTGTTTATAAAACACCATGGCACATAGCCTGCACGCAAAGATTGTAGGGTCCAGCTTAACATCATAATAGAACGTAGCTGGGATTGCCGGTGTTGTAACAAGGCCAGATCTTGTTCTAATATGTCGATTGCCGAGGACACAATGTTGCCTAAGGAGTAAATCCTGGAGGTCAAAGTAGTTAACCCATTATCCACTACTGCTAATGTTTTTTCTAAGTTAATACGGTCTATCTCCCGTATTCTTTCTGCGGCCTCTTGTTGGGATATTTTCCAGTTTTCATTATAATAGGCATAAAAGCCTGCATATATGAAACGTTTCTGATGTTGTTTCCTGGGACCTAGTAGAAAATCTCTAAGATCCATGTCAGGTGTGAGTAGGGTCAAGTGGTGCTTTACTTCTGTCAGTGTTGAGGTCTCTAGCCAATTAAAACACAACTTCCCAACACTATAGGATGTCACTACCCCTGGGTGTTGTCTTTGTACATAGCATGGATCTGGCCTATGGATACTAAACCCTTCGGTTGTATTCATAAATCTCTGTTGACATTTGTTTGTGTCAATGGGCCAAACCAGCCATTCTGTCCAATCAGGATCTGATCTGTTGTACTGGAAAATGTCATCTAATCCTGCCCCTTGTGTAGTTACATTCTGCCCCTCACCCATCTGCGATGGTGTTGGAAACCCCGGTGTGTTCATATCCTTGCCTTTGGCTAATCCAAGACAGGATGTTAGTTGCACAGTTTCATTCAGAAATAAAATCTGCTGCGGAATGATGCATGCTCTAAAAAGTGCTTCTATTCCCTGGACTTGCCAGTCCCTAGAACCCCAGATCGATTTGGAATCTATTGTGTCTTTCCATAGATCGAAACCCTGTTTAGACAACTGGTTCAGAAAGGATGCAGAATAAATATGTTTGTCAACATAATTTTCTGAGCTGAATTTTTCGACACTTTATAATAAAATGACTTCGGGTCGGATGTGTTAAACCCTGAGAAGTATGTGAATTTCTGTGCAAATGCTTGTGAACTACCTTTCGGTGGTGTTGGGCAGTGTTCCCATTGGTGGTACTCAAACACATTTCTAGGTGTTATAGATTTGTGTAAGAAATGATGACCATATTGCTGGTAACAGTACAATGTATCATAGTCTGAAGTACCTTCTAACATTTCATTGTTCGGAAATGCAGCAGTTTTTTCTAAATCAGACATCATAGCATTTACAGTTTCAGTGTCCCAATCATCAGAAAATGTACTGGAGGTAATAAAATCACTTAAAGAAATTTTAAATACATATTTTAGCTTTAAAAGTTCAGTCGGACCTAATATATCATAATCAATCTTGTCCCATACTATACCGTCCGGTATAGGAACTGCTGTGATGTTCACTGAAGACAAGTCTCTTGGTTCACGATGTGAAGACTGGTGTGGTTTTAAAATCAAATTGACTCTTTGGGCTGTAGAGCTTGGTTGGAGGTATCGACCATTAATAAGCAAACTAAAAGTTATTATTAAACCTAGCCAGAAAATGAAAAATAAAATCCCAGTGATATACCATAGTTCTATCCAAGGTGACACCAGGTAAGTCTTTCTAAAAAGTGCAAAAGTCATTGAGTTTCTGTTGGAGTGATTTTTTGGCTGGCGTTGTTTCCGGCTCACTTGGATCCAGTGAAAACGTATCAAAGTTCATGAAATAGCCAGTATCAGTTCGATCAATTGTTGGAATTGCATCGGGATTAGTTGAAATTGGATTTTGCTCTTGACACGGCATGTTGACGTAGATGTCTGTATTAGGTCTGATTGCAACTTGGTTGTTAAGTTGATTTTCTTCTTGTTGAAGTGGAACGAGTTCCATAGCATTGTTGCTTAGTCCATCATTCCGTACAGGTGGCTCTTCAAACGTGATGAGTCTTTCTGTTTGGACTTCTTGGATTGTAGCAAGAGGAGGGCGTCTGCTACTGTGGAGTCCACGAGGCCTACTGTTTAGTATCGGCCACATAGTGTGGTTTGATTAAGTCAATTGAGATGAATCTGTTCTCCTTTTTTCCGGCAAGAGGTGGCAGAAGTACAGTTCTTGTGCCGTGGATTGCAGTGACCGGTACAGGCTTTCTGTAAGATGGCCCAAATTCTTTCTTGTCAGCAATCTTCTCTCTGACCAGATCCCCGATTTTTGGGATCCAGACAGGTCTTGCCGTTACTGCCTTGACTTCCTCAGTGGGGCCTGTTTCTGAAGCATGTTACTTAGTTGTGCCCTGGATTCATTTAGATCCTGTAAAACAGCCAAACGATCATGGATATCAAATGGTTTTTCATCCGCCACTGTGCCTTCACAATCAAGATCAGATACCCACATTCTTGTCCCAAATAGGACCTCGTAAGGAGTGACACCTCCTAGAGAGCTTCTTGGCTGATTATTGAGCGCGCGCTGTACCCCATAATGGTGATCGACCCATCTACCACCCTTGCCTAATACCCTAGCTGTTAAAGATTGCTTTAAGTCTCGGTTTTTCCTCTCCACAACAGAATTTCCCTCGGGATGATACGGAGAGGAGTACCGCAATGCAACGCCCATTCCTTCCATGGCCTCTTTGTAAGCCCGAGAGCTAAACGCCGGACCACGGTCAGAATGTAACGTGCCAACTGCGTATGTGCTGATAAAGACTCGCAAATCTTTTATAACAGTTCGAGTGTCAGCCGAGCGCTGAGGCCAAACCCATAGGAATCTTGAGCAGGAATCCACTGCAACCATGATATATTTCTTGGACTCAGATTGTAAGGGTCCGCAGTGGTCCAAATACACACATGCGAGAGGTTTGTCTGATTTCAGTAATGGTGTCTGCGCTGGGCGTGTTACGGGGGAGCCTTTATCTGCTGACAGATGTCGCATTTCAAGACTAAGGGCCCGATTCTGATGCGGGTTGGAAAAGCTTCCCGACCGAGGGCCTGATTCTGATGCGGTTAGGAAGGCCTCCTAACGGCATTTGCTCCTTCCAAATCGGATCGGGAACGTGTCTTCCCGACCGAGAGCCCAATTCTGATGCGGTTAGGAACAAATGTTCCCATTGAAGTCAATGGGAGTTCAACCAAATCGTATCTGGAAGCATCCGGATGCATCCTACTCCGCCGGTCGGACTTTCCCGATCCGAGTGGGTCGGACACCATTTCCCAACCGATTCGGTCGGGAAGCTTTTCCAACCCGCATCAGAATCGGCCCCATAGTCTTTAGACTGCTTCGTTAACCATGGCCACCAGTAGCGCTGTTTCAATAAAGAAATAGTCGCTGTAACACCTGTATGCGCAGAACCCAAACCCTCGTGTGCCGCTAAAATCAAGCCTAGCCTACGATCGATATTTGGTATTACTCTATCCCCCACTCCAGGAATCTGAGCATATGGAATGTTTTGTGCATCTAACTTGTAGGAGTACTTGAGTGGGAATTTTTTAGGTACTGCTGTGCTGCCTTTGCGTGAAGCATTGACAGCTACCATAATCTCGCCGTCTACCCTCGTCTTTGAACGAGTAACTGCAGCTAAGGCGGCTGCGCGAACAGCCCCCTTTGCAGCTTCATCAGCCAATGAATTCCCTTCAACGTGAACGCCATCACGCTGATGACTCATTGTATGTATCACGTGAGCCCTTGGTAGTTCGTTTCTCAACTCCACTACCTGTTCCCATAGCATTTTATGCTTAATTGTGCCACCTTTTGCATCTTTGAACCCGTTTTGTTCCCAATGATGTAGATATTAATTGTACGACTGTACACAGTAAAAGGAATCACACGCTATAAGTGCGGGGAATTCGTGATCCGTATTTATAAGTGCCAGTATAAGTGCTTTGAGTTATGCCAACTGAGCCGTGCAGTCTCCTAGAGATTGCGTTTTTGTGCAACTCGGATGGAACTTTCCATCGTGCATGCGACCTTTAACAATCGCACACGCTGCGCTGTAAGCTTGCTTACTCCCTATGGCTGGTTGAGCAGAACCGTCAGTGTAAATAATGTATTCATACTGATCTAGAGGCAAAATTTCCTTTGGTAGAGGATATTCTTGTTCGTATTGCAGGAATGCCTGTGTTTTTAAACTTGGATCAAATCTGTATTCAACATCCGTTGCAGTAAGAGAATTAGCCCATTGTATCCATCTTGGATGTAAGGCTTTAGCATTTGGAATGCTAGCTTTTGTAACAGCTTCTAAAGATGGTACTGGGGTCACGACAATTATACGTTTTCCCTGAGCCAGAGCTCTTTCTCTTGCTACAGCGGTCTGCACTGCTGTCAGGATTTTTTCTGTTGAAGTGAAACGAATCTCTGCGTTTGTGTACAGGTGTGATTTGTATGCGATTGGTACTGTTTCACCTTTATTAAAAGTTAAATACGTGTACCTGCACTGACCCGTTATTACTCTGATCACCAAGTTGTGTACGTTTACGCATGTCTGTAAATGTTTAGAAGCTATCATGTCTTCCTGTAGGGAACGCAGGATATTTGTATGCTCCTGTGTCCATTGTCTGACTGAAAAATCAGGTTTAATTAAGTCGTAGACAGGTTTTACTCTTTCAGCGTAATCCAAAATGTATGTTCGACCAAAATTTTGGAATCCCAGAATTGATTGTAAATTCTTTAATGATTTTGGAGGTTGGAGCAGCGCACACTTTTCTAAAAAGTTTGCTGATAGGCTTTTTCCCTCACTTGACAGCTCGTATCCTAAAAATAGGACATTGAGGTGGGCAATTTTAGATTTTTTGAAATTAAATTTATAGCCCTCAGAGGCGAATCCCATAATAATGGTGCTCACCCTGGTCAAGTGCCTCTTTAAGTCCTCGTCCGTCAGATAAATATCATCCACATAGAACAATGCTTCTTCATCCAAATTTTGGAGTAACTCTGTTACCCTTGCTGAAAACAACCCCGGGCTATTCTTAAACCCTTGGGGGAGTCAGCAGAATTGCCGTTGTGACCCTAACGCACTGAATGCGGTCAGATACCTGCTTTCAGGCGCTATATTTTGGCAGAAAAATCCATTTGAGATATCAAGTGTTGTTTTGTATTTTTTGCGCACAATGTTATTCATTAATGCGGCACTGTGTGCATTTTGAACTGCAAATGTTTTTGTGCAAGTGTTTAAATGTCTGTAATCTAAAACTAGACGATATGTATTGTCAGGTTTGGCAACGGGGAACAAAGTATTGTTCATAGGTGAAGTGCAATTTTCTATCACCCCCTGATATTCAAGTTGATCTAGAATCTCCCTGACTTGTTTTTTAGCTTCCTGCTTTATAGGGTATTGCCTTTGAGCATTTGGGGAAACTTTTAACGGGATCACGTGGTGGGTTGAATCCTCATCCCAACCAGCATGATTTTTGTACAATGCTGGAGCTAGGGCAACCGCCCACTCCTGTGCGGGAAACAACCTTTACCACTACTCTTTAACAACGAGGGGCCTGAACCACGATCCCTCAACCACTACTGCATTTACAACTACCTAGTCTAAACAACGACCTGTCTAAACAACGACCTGTCTAAACAACGACCTGCATGAAGAGATTAGTTGTTTCTTTTGTTATAGTAAGTTGTCTGTCTGATTTGGTTTTTTCATGGAGTGTAACATTTTGTAAAAATAATTAACTGTTTTACATTTTCTAAGTTTATTTATGCAATCTTACTAATTAATGTATGTTGTTTAAATTTACCTTCTGAGACCAGTAGATGGCACTCTTGGATTGTTTATGACTATATATATATATATATATATATATATATATATATATATATATATATATATATATATATATATATATATATATATATATATATATATATATATATATATATATATATATATATATATTGGCAAGTGTATCATGAATATGAGTTTTTGGGTGGCAAGGGTATTTTTAGGGTTTATGGTGGGTGTAGGTTTTTGGGTGGCAAGGGCATTTTTTACATTTTGGGTGGGAATGGGTTTTTGGGTGGCAAGGGTAATTTTAGGGTGGGTATGGGTTTTTGGGTGGCAAGTGTATTTTTAGGGTTAAGGGTGGGTATGGGTTTTTGGGTGGAAAGGGTAATTTGAGGGTTTAGGGTGGGCATGGTTTTGGGTGGCAAGGGTAATTTTTAGGATTTCGGTGGGTATGGGTTTTTGGGATTGCAAGGGTATTTTTAGGGTTTAGGGTGGGTATGGGTTTTGGGGTGGGAAGGGGATTTTTAGGGTTTAGGGTGGGTGTGGGTTTTTGGGTGGCAAGGGTAATTTTAGGGTTTTGGGTGGGTATGGGTTTTTGGGTGGCAAGGGTAATTTTAGAGTGGGTATGGGTTTTGGGCGGCAAGTGTATTTTTAGGGTTAAGGGTGGGTAAGAGGTTTTTGGGTAACAAGGGTAATTTTAGGGTGGGTGTGGGTTTTTGGGTGGCAAGGGTAATTTTAGGGTTTACGGTAGGTATGGGTTTTTGGGATTGCAAGGGTATTTACAGGGTTTAGGGTGGGTGTGGGTGTTTGGGTGGAAAGGGAATTTTTAGGGTTCAGGGTGGGTATAGGTTTTTGGGTGGAAAGGGAATTTTAAGGTTTTGGGTGGGTGTAGGTTTTTGGGTGGAAAGGAAATTTATAACATTAAAAGTGAGTATAGGGGTGTGTGTGTATGTATATATACATACATACTATATATACATACATATATATATATGTGTATATAGTGTTAATACTTATCAATATTAATTTTTACAACACATATGTCTTTAGCATGCATGCCTTTACCACGAAATTTAAGATTTTTACAGGTACATACAAACCCATTACATATATATATATATATAAACCGGGATTATAGTGATTACATACATCACAGTGATTTAGGGCTCTGAATCCTGTTAGAATGTATATCAGGCATTAAGATAAATCTATTTATTGTCTTGGGGGTTGTTAAATTGTGAATTTGCATCATGCACTTATAACAGAGAGAGAAAAGAAACTCTTTATTAGCACTTTATTTATAATTTTAATCATTATACTGTCACACAAGCACGAGCACTTTACCAGCCATAGAGGAGCACAGAAGAATTCAGAACACACAAATATACTGTTACTGCTACTTATAGGATACAATGACACAGTTATCTGTATATTTAATACAGCAGAGTCTGGGTGCATTGTTTGGGATTTTACAAATAATGCAGTCGAGGTTTTTTTTACACAAAAAGATTGTGGGGCATATTAGCAAGACCCACGTTAAAATTATCGCCGTTTTAGCGGCAGGAAACTGCCGCTAAAACGGCGATAATGGGCTTGCTAATATGCGTTATAGAATTCAATAGAAGCCCAGGTTAGATGTCCTGCACATCTAACCTGGGCTTCTATTGAATTCCATAACGCATATTAGCAAGCCCATTATCGCCGTTTTAGCGGCAGTTTCCTGCCGCTAAAACGGCGATAATTTTATCGCCGGTCTTGCTAATATGCCCTGTCTTTTTTTAACTGCTTTCCTCTACTTTTTTAACTTTTAAATTGTATTCAAATTGTATTAGAATTTAATTGTTATTTACCAGACCTCTAACGATTACAACAAAATTGTCATGACATTTTAAAAGTAACAGATATAGCAAATCAAATGATCCTTAAACGTAGGATGCACCAGATGCTGTGTTATGTAAAACGTCATCATGAATGAAATATTTCTTCTATGTCTATGGCTTTGTTTGCACAGGTGATTTTAATTTGGAGCACTTATCACTTTAAAAGTATGGCGGTAACGCGTATCATTTGTCATGGGATCAAGGCCTGTGGTGGGCTGAAACGCGTTGTGGCGAGACTTGCACCTTGAAATAAACAGCTTATAGCACATTTCGGTGGTCCGTTCCGTTTATTCAGAGGATTGGAGGAGTAGCGGAATTTAGAAATATATATATATATACACATATACACACGCATATGGGTTTATACTTACCTGGAAAATAGATACATTAATGGGGTAAAGGCAATCATGGTAAAGGCATAGTAGTTGTAAAAAATAGTAGTTGTTAAAACTTTAGTGGTTTAGACTAAGTAGTGGTTGAGGAGTAGTGGTTTAGACTGTAGTTGTTCATGTGGTAGTTGTTCCATCATACAATCCTCCTGTGCATATGCATGTTTTAGGTGAATGGGAACGAGGTTGGAAAAGGCTGGGAAAAAATTGTTTCTCCCCTAGGGCATTCCATGACGAATGCAGGAGGCCAGTCTTGTTCTGCTAATAGAATGTCCTAACCAGATGACAGATTTTTCCAAAAGAGACCTTTAACTTTTCTGGGTTTGTCCCCCTCCATCCGGAGTTTTATCTCATGTAACTTATGTGGGACACTTACCCGAGTATCAGGTGTTTCCACCGTGATATACTCACTCAACTCCGCTGTCACCAGAAATTCCTTCAGGTTCTGGCGAGCTATCGTTACTTCTGCCGCACTGTCTAGCATCGTTAGAGCCCATTCCCCGTTCAGAAGCTGTGTCCTCAGAATTCTGGGCATGTTTGATCTTGAGACCTGCTACCTTCATCTTTTTGAACTGAGGTTTTGATTTTTGTTCATCCTCTTTTTTAGGTGCGTAGTCCGCAGCGTGTTGCGTGTCTCTGGACTTTGTACGCTCCTTTGACCGTCCGTCCCTCTCGGAGTTTCGTGATGAACCCTGAAAGGAACGAGAGGAACGATTATCAGTATCCTGATACCTGTCAGATTTTTTAATATTATCCCTATTCCTGAGGTTATACCTCCTTTCAGAGGGCTCCTGTTGAGGAGACCTACCTCTAGACTGAGATCTGGTGTCTTTAGATTTTTGTTGTTTTTTATTTTCCCACTTCTTTTTAGGAGAAGTAGGTGTCTGCTTTGTAGTGTCCTTTTCAGGACTGCCCACCAGTTGTGGTTTTAATGCTTCCCTACCTAGACTGTCTCTGCCTAGTTCTGCATATGCAGTTTCAACTATTTTGGGTAGTTCGTGTTGTTGATCCTCTGGACCGAACTCCTTTAGACGTTGGCGGATCGCCACTGAAGCTGCTTCCCCCTTTATGTTAGCTAGTATTATGGCTGATACCTGGTCGAAGTTATTTAGTAACTTCATCCCTAAGTTAAGGGCAGGCTCTGCTCCGTACTCTTTTGTATCTGTTTAAATACTTCAGGTACTACTGCTAAGGACGGGATACCATGTGTTCTGGTATATATGGCAGCAAAGACTGAACCCCAAGAGGTGTAGTCCTCTACTTGTGGTGTAACACCCATGGGCATGCAGATTGTTAGAATTCTGTGTTTATCACTGGTTGTAATATTCGGGAATACTGCCTCAAGCTGAGTTATTTTCTGAGCTATCCAGAATGGGATTTGTTTGCGTTTTGCTGGCATTTTGCCCATTATCGCGTGTAATGTTTGTGGAGTTATTTTATTAACTGTGCCTTGGACTGGAGTGTCTTGTGCTGCAGCTGGTGCAGGCTGAACTGTTAAAGTCCTCATCACAAATTGTGTGAGGTTTCTGTAGATTTTAATTAAATCTTTGTGTTGTATGAGTAAGTCTGGCTGTGGCATTGTGTCAATGTCAGGATGCGGTGTATATGCCGCTAATATGGGCCATGTGGCTCCTGCTCCTCCGAGCGGGCCTAATCTTGCTCTTCCATGTACGTGGGGTAGGGCATTTTTAAACCAGTAATTATGCTCCTGGTAAGTGAGCGGAACCTCTACTTCCTCAAAAGGAGTATAGTCTGCTGGTGTAGCACCTTCTAGGTAGTAGTGAAATACATTTGTAATTGCATTCACTGCTGGGAATGTAGCCCATGAATAGAACACCTCTGTTTTATTAGATTCGTGTGCCTCAATCACGAAAATTACTGTACCACCCCTGGCTCTTAAGCCATGTTCTAGAAGTTTTATGGTGACTGCCCTTCTGAAATTTGGTGCAATTTGTATTGCATCTTCAGGGTCTTCTTCTAAACCGAAGAGGTTTGTTGTAACTCTCCCTGTTGCGTTTGTTTCTTCCACCATTTTTAATTGGAAGAAGGGAGGTTAAAGAGTTTTTAAAATAAGGTGTAAGTGCACAGTTGTAGGAACTAAATGTCCTTCAAGCTTGAGTAAGCAACAGCCAATAAATAGTATTCTCGTACTACTCAGCTGCGGCAGATTTTGTGCCCACCCACTCCAGACGTCTCTGGGGTTTTGTGAGTAGGTTCTCTGAGAATAGCACGACTGAACTACTCAGATTCTACTGTTAAATAAGTACCAAACCAACGTTGGGCGCCATGTCGTGTAGCTCCTATAGTATCCCTGCAGGACCTGCGTGTTTGGATAACATATACTGCGGGCTTGGTGGCAGACTGACTCCGTGCACCCCCACCGTATATGTTAGCCTGGTTTTGCATTAGCTAGCTCGCAGTGCCACTAGTGTCTCCTCTTATCGGGGAGAGATTAGTTTCTGGCAACCTTAGAACATGACAACCCTGATCCCTCAGAATCGTGGAAACAATATACTACTTTTCGCTCAGTCACTCGTGCTCACTTATTCGGTTTGTCTCAGAGAGTTACACAGAATAAACAGTCGGGCGTTGCAATAAGTATTTATTGAACAGTTGTTATTCTAGCGTAAAATATATGTGCTGCGGTAACCAGCAGACAATAGCAGAGATATATTATCAGCAGTACGATAAAAGCAAAGGGATAGAACAGTTCTACCATATTGCGATAATCATGAGTACATACATGAATATAAAAGTATTATGCAAGTGCGCGTACTCTTACGATGCCTACCTAGATGTACCTGTGTGTACCTAGCATATGTGTGTAGGTCTTAGAAGCTAAGAGCCAAGAATCCTCCTAGGATTTAGTCGAACCCCCATACCTGAATAGAGAGAGAGTGTGGGACCCTGTCCTGGTCTCGAGTTGGACACCCCGTCCGGGTTGTGTCAGACCAATGTCAGCTTGAACGACTGCATGCAGGAGCCTCAGCGTCTCTGGTCAGTGTGTCAGCATGGAAGTCTTGGTTCCCACTGTCTTACCGGGGCAAGATGTGGTATATTTATACCCTAAAGAGTCTCGGTCCTCAGTATGGTTTGTATTGGACATGAGGAAGACGTCAGGGGTGAACTTTGTACAAACATATTATGCCGGTGGTGTATTCTTAGAAAGCCATGCATAATTAATGAGTACAGTGTGGGCCTGTGTTTGGAAGAACCCTGCTGTATTCAAAACCACAGGATAGATAACGTTCAGCCCTCAGAGCTCGTTGTGTACTAGCTGGGAGCAATGTAGGTGAAAGATCATGCCTATATAAGGAATCATACTATAATAGGACATGTACAGTTGTGACCATAATTGGGCATATGCGGCCATGACCATAATTGGGCAAGTACGAATATGACCATATTAGGGTAAATATGAATACGTCCATTTTAGGGCATGTACGAACGGGTCTACATTAGGGCATCTATGCGGGCTATAACACACCGGTGCAGATGCCAATTTCAAGTGTATGGCAACATTGGCATGAGTGTTCCTGTATTCAGTTGCAGGCCTTATGGAAAGTGCCCTTCACAAACTAAGCCCAATAATAAACATTGTCGTTCATATTTTGTACATGCTGCAATACAGAAAATAATGGGGCAAATCATTCTACACCTTTTTGCTTATTGATGATAGCGAATGAAGCAAATAGATTTTGCTGCAATTGTTACCCGGCAAGGGTTTTTCCAAAGGGAAATAATGGAGTAAACTATTTTGCTATTTTAGTTATAATTAAAGGAGTAGAACAAATTCTCATCACCTTTCAAATCTAGAAGAATGATCTACGTTTAGGGCACAAATAGTGTGCTGTATTGCTACTATGTAAGTATTACTAACAAAGTGCAATTTCAGTTTGCTCCATTGGTGAAGAACTGCTAAAACAAGGTTGATTGGTTAATCCCTATCGCTCAAATAGTACAATCTTGTTTTTCAATCTTAGGTTGCAACCACCACACATCCCAATGTGATCCAGGACTGTCCTTCTGCACTTTTCAAAATTGCACTGCCATCCTCAACCCCATGTTGTCTTCTGCATTACAAATATACCTAGACCCTAAGATTTAGAAATACAATGATAATGTCAGTGGTAGAGGAAAGCACGCTCCTGAGAAATCCTTAGATCCTTGCAATCATTTTTAAACAAAGGATCCTAAAATTATAAATCGTTTGAAAATGTGTGTGATTCGGAGTTCTTCTGAAATAATTCATGTAGTCTTGCTTTTGACATTTTTTCTCAAACAATTTATCTCACCTCCCTTTGACAAAGGTCTGGGGTACACTCTTTGTTTAGCTATGTCCCCAAACATCCCAATTTAAAAAAAAAGGGTTCCTCTGTCTGACCCCTGAATCACAGACTACCGGGGCTGTATATATGCTGAGTGTGAATGAGGCTGAGAGCAGCAAGAGCTTGGGCGAGAGCTTAGTCAATGGTGTTCATATCCAAGCAGAATTTAAGCAGAGCCTGGTTGATGGATTCAGAGGCAATCTGAGGGCGTACAGTGCCAGTGTCCTGATAATGTCATGCAGAACCCAGATGGTGGTGTGAAGGGAAAGGCTGGTAAGGTGGAGCTATCCATCAATCACTGGGCACAGTACGACTAGGCACACACACTATACCTAGGGATCAGTTGAGAATGAATGATGGAGTGCAGCGTGTAACTGAGACATGCAGCATGTAAATGAAATCATGCAGGACAGAGTATTGCTGAGGGGACATGGGACCCCAGAAGAAATGGTGAGCACCATATAAAATTGAATTGAATTGGCACTTATATAGCACATGGCTACCCGGGAGCATCCCAACGCTGAGTAAGTAATTAGAGGACGGAGACCCTAGGGGAAGAGCCAGGTCTTTAGTTGCTTTCGAAACATTAAGTGATTTGGTTCTCTACGGAGATGCAATGGGAGAGCGTTCCACAATGTAGGGGCGTTGAATGAAAAGAGGCGTCCACCACATCTTGCTTTCTTGATCCTGGGGACCCCAGCGAGGTGAAGTTCATTTGAGCGAAGTTTCCTATTCGCTCTGTAAGGGCGGATCATGGCTTTGTTGATGGGGGGTCCTCGCCCGTCCAGCGACTTATGAGCAATACAGAGGGCCTTAAAGTTGATTCTCTCTTGTACCGGCAACCAGTGCAGAGAACGTAAGTCAGGCCTTGCTGAGCAATGATTAGGGGTCTCAGTAAGTAGTCTAGCTGCACAGTTTTGCACGACCTGTAATTTCGCGATTACTGAGTTCGGGGCACCTAGGTAGAGAGCATTTCCGTAGTCTATTCTGGACAGAATTAAAGCTTGGATCAGAAGTTTTTTTGCATGAAAAGGTAGGAGGGGGAGGATTTTTTGAATCATTCTCAGCAAACCGTAGCATGACGCAGCAGTCTTTCTCGCCTGTACTGAGAAGGTAAGGTCTTGGTCTAGCCAGATTCCCAGGCTTTTTATCTCTGTCTTTGGGACCGGCTCAGGACCCATGGAAGCGGGCCACAGAGTGTTAGCTGGAAGGCTTCGAGGGTTGCCGAGGATCATCAATTCGGTCTTTTCCCCATTGAGTTTAAGGTGGGAAAGGCTCATCCATTTTGAGACTTCCTCAAGGCAGGAAGGGAGGTCGCCGATCTGCTGGTTTGGATGGCTTAAGGCTACAACCTGTTGTGTATAGTCGGCGTATGTCACCAATGGATCCCGAAGGGGATACGACCTCTGCCAGCGGAGCCATATACACATTAAAAGAGTAGGGCTCAAAGATGAGCTCTGTGGGACTCCACACCGTAAGGGGATGGGCTGTGATTTGGCGTTGCCTTCAAAGACCTGAAAGGATCTTCCTTCTAGGAAGGATTGTAGCCAAAGTAACGCTGTTCCTGTCACTCCTGCGCTCCTGAGACGGTTAATCAAGACACGGTGGTTGACCGTGTCAAAGGCCGCACTTAGGTCGAGGAGGATTATGGCTGCTGCTCCTCCTGCATCAATGATTTTTCTGGTTTCTTCCACCACTGATAGTATGGCGGTTTCCGTCCCTTGACCTGGGCGGAAGCCCGTTTGGGAGGGTGGAGAACCAGGTTGGTTTCGAGAAACTTGGAGAGGGATTAATTGACATGTTTCTCCGCTATCTTGCTGATTCCAGGAAGGAGCAAAATAGGGCGATAGTTGCCCAGGTCGGCCGGGTCCAGGTTAGGTTTTTCAGCAACGCTTTCACCATTACCCTTTTCCACTCAGGGGGACCGAGCCCGCCGCAAATGAGGTGTTGATCAGGCAGGTGGCAGTGGGGGCAATTGTTGGTCCGACCGATTTCAGGATGTGAGGGTGTGCGGGGTCTAGTGGCGACCCACTTTTTACTGATGTTAGAGTGACTAGGAATGATTCCTGAGTCATCATGGAGAAGGTCTCCAGTTCATGTTCCCCTGGGTACTCAACAAAGTTTCAAGCTTATGTGGGGTGTTGCTGTCTTTTAGGGGGAGGTGCTTAAGGATATTTTGTACTTTTGTAGAGAAGTTATCGGCTAGTTCAGTGCAGCGAAGACCTGAAGTATCAGGTGGGGCTGGGGGGACGGGGGCTTTGAGTAGCTTTTTGGCAATGAGGAAGATTTCTCTGGGGGCATTGGTGGCTGATATTATCTTTCCCTCATAATAAGAGGCTTGAGTGGTTTTTGTTTCTGCCTTATATCGTCTGATAGCTGCTCTATATTCTGATTTCTTCTCAGGGGAGAAGTCTTTCCTCCATAATCTTTCCAATCTTTTACAGTTCTGTTTTAAAGTGTGTAGTTCAGGGGAGAACCAGGCGGCTTTATTGGTGCCAGCTTTCTTCTGAATAGCAACTTTGGGGAGTACCAAATTGAGTGAACCCTCAATCCAGTTGCCAAAGCTTACATTGGCTGCCGCCGGGTCGGGCCGGGATTTGGTGTAGTCTTTTTAAGTTCTGCGGTCCATATTTCCAATGAGAGTTTGGACCAAGGTCAGATTTGGGTTCTTGTGGGTGGTGTTACTCGCCCTGTATTTGGTGGCGCCCAGAGGAAGGGAATCATTGAGTGATCCGACCACGGGAGGGGGATGAGTTCTTTCACTTTTAAGTCTCCCAGGTTTGAAAAAATGGGGTCTAATGGATGACCCTTTTCATGAGTTGCTTGCGGAACCTTCTGAATCAGTTGGTAGGCTGCAAGGTCTTGAGCTAAATCAGTTGCTAGTGAGGCTGAGGGGTCGTCAAAGTGAAGATTAAAATCACCGAGAAGGGTGAAATTTGTGGCAAAACTAGCCAGGTTGACGATTGTTTCCAGCAAGGTTTTACAAAATTGGCCTTTTGCTCCAGGTGGGCGGTAAATAAGGATACCTGAGAGTGTGGTAGTGGGAGTGAATTTGATGGAGAAGTGAGAGTTTTCACAGTCTGACAGCGGGCTACCTAACAGGCGGCATGTCAGGTAGTCTTTATAGATGATAGCGATGCCCCCACCCTTGCCTGTTGTTCTTTCCACCCTCTGGATCAAATATCCCGGGGGAAGTGTTTGAACAATGTCAGGCTCTGAGCTGGGGTTGAGCCATGTTTCCGTAAGGAATAGGACTTCTGGGTCGGAGTCTTTTAGAAACATGGCGATTTCCATTGAATATCATTGTTATGATAGTGATGATATAGCATGGGTGACTGACAGTTTGCAAACCTGACGTGGTACAAAATGTGGCTTTAATGCACCTGTAAAGCAGTCCAAGTTGCAGCTTTGCAGGCTCACTAGTGTGAATGTTATGTGACATCTGCTACTTTTCTAAGGCATAGTTGCTTGCAGCATACAATGCCGTCTGGCGGAAAGATATGTCTCTGCGCAGACACGAATTTTAATATTTTTTTCTTTTGGGAAAATATTTTTTCCGTGTAGAAACTCTTTCCCTACGACCACATGAAGTTTGGGAGGATTCGGTTTCCTTTCCAAACCTTTAAGAACAGTTACTTCGGCCTTTTACTGGAGTAAATCTCTGGCCATTTTATGGTGGGAAAAAGTTGAAGGTAAAATTGTGAATTCCAAAGAATTTATGAGGTTGTGGGCATACCTAAACTCTCAAGCCAAACATTGCCTTGATTCTCCTACTCCCCACTAATGCTTGTGGTTTCTACTGCATAACTGTATGCAGTTGTGGCATTGTGCCTTAGTAAAACCACTTACATTTGCCAGATGTCGTTTTGTTGATAGCTGACAGGCATTAATGTAAACCTAGGTTTAGGGTCTTACGCAACACTGGGAATAGATATTTTCGGTTTGTTTTTGAAGCTAGACACATGCTATATTAATGCCTTACCCAAATGAAGAACTGCACCAAAGTTAGTCACAGTTCAACATAATGGATGCCATAGTGTCCAAATAATGATCATATACATTAGGTATCTACCCTCAAACTTGAGGGCGAAATGAGAATCCTAAAACGTTTTAATGAGACGAAAAGTCTAATTAAAACAGAATTTGAGGGGTGTGCATAATTGTTGCTGCATGGCGGGAATTGCTGCAATAAGGCTGGCCCTTAAACAGGGAAATTGCACTCTACAAAAGTGTGGCTCAGGTCATCAGTAAGTGAAAAAGAAAAAGATCAACATTCTCTATTTGGTTAGTTGGGAAGTACTGGGAGTTTGGGATGGGTCAGAGATAGGGGTTGTTGAAGGCTTAATTGTGTTTGTGCTTATTTAGGGACCCAGGTATCATGCTTTATTATTCCCAGTATCGACATGTACTGCTTAACAGAAAGAAGAACCTCGCATGTTAATCATTCAAAATGTGAAGACGTTAAAATGACCAAAAACAATTAATTATTGATTATCAACAAGTTTTATTCACTACAAATGCAAATAATTATTTGTCTAGACACAAAATAGAGTCACTACAATGCAACACAGATGGAATGATCATACAAGAATTATATATATGACAATACATTTGACATGAGTGAGAAAAGTGCAATGTGTTCCACCACCCATTTGTGGTGAAAAACTCATAAGATCAGAATATTTATGAAAAGTCTCAGTTCCTAACTTGTGGTAGTAGTAGTACAGTTGAGAATCTGGCCTGGTATATGATGTCCACTTACGTAAGTGGGCACCTTGCACCAGTCCATACAACCCTTATGGGGAATTAAGAGGTCTTAGACAACCTTAGAAAGCTCTCTAACTGGTAGCTGTGGAGAGCAGCCTTCAGGCTTAGTCCAGAAGGAGTCTAAAGCAGCTTGTTTTACCAGAATGTAATTTTATATGTATAGATTAAGTGAAGAAGAACCACACAAGGTATTTATAAAAATATGTATTTATTATATAATACTCTCTAACACATACAAATATCTCCTACCCAGAGATATGCACAATGCACACAATACTTTGCAAAGAAATGCAGTAAATAGCACAGAATACACAGTGGAACAAACCATATACTAAGAAAGTGGTATAAGAACCATGACTCGGGTCAAGACAATGTCGAGATGACGTAGAAGTGCTGGGGACCCAAGGAACCACCCACGGTGAGTGACTAGGAACCCCACGGAGAGCGTGTGCAGTGTGGGAAAACGACTGCGTGCTCCGTACAAGTCAACGTGTAAGTCGCAGTTGGATTTTTAAAGATTAAGGACCCTTCCCAGTGGACCATGAAGAAACCCCATGGAAGACAGAAGGTTGGAGAGCCACCTCACTCGTGGATACCCTAGTACCCAGGTTACCTACACCAGGGAAGCCGGGTGCATAGGTGTGAAGTGGTGTCGGAAACCGCCGTTTAACCCAATGGAGGACCTCAGGAAAGTGCCGCTGCTGGAGAAGCAGAAAGTGTCCAGTGGAATCTGAAGGTTGATTCTAGTTGAGAAGTACCTGCAAGCAGAGGGGACAGAGTCTATGTCACTCAGGAATGACCAGGAGACTTGGAAGACGAATGCCCTCTGATGTCGGGTGTTGCAGGAGAGATGACGATGACCTTGACTCTGCAGCTGTGAGGACTAGGCGATGCTGAGGAAGACCAGGAGCTGTGCACGAGCTGTCCCACGTTGGATGTCGAGTGCTGAGGGGTCGGTGTCCGGCGGGAGCACCACAAGCCTTGGCAAATGCAACCAACGCAGAAGAATGTGCAATGTCTCGACCAGCAAGGTCCAGGGGACTCACCACAAGCAGAGGAGTCAGGGCAGTCCCCGAGTAATCAGGGGAGCCCCAAAAAAACAAAGGTGACCCTCAACAAGACCCACAGGCTAGAGGCACTGGAGTCGCAAGAGGACCTCGAGCAGCTCACCAAAAGATGCAGGCCACGGTGCAAACGATGTGATGTGGACAAAGACTTTGGTCACTGGAGATGCTTGAGGTAGGGGCTACTTGGAAACTGAAGATCGTAGTGGAAGGAAGCCAACAAGCCTGTGCAACTGCAAGTTCATGCAGTGCACAGGGATTCAGTTATTGCAGCCCCCACAAGGGATACTGGCCTCAAACTTGGTGAGAGGGCAGGCCAAGAGAGTTGTGGAGAACCACCACCTGTGTTGCAGAACCTTTCGGAGTCCGGGGGAGCTCAGGATCAGCAGACCGGTCGACTTAGTTGCGGTGCCTGCGAATGCAGGGAAGTGACTCCTTCAATTCAAGGGAGATTCCTTCAGGTGTCTTTGATGCCCACTGGCCTTGGAAGGTTCCTGTATGGTGCACAGGCACAGACAATGCAGCAGACTGGAAGGGAGACAAAATCGAGCCCAGACAAAGTCCAGCGAAGTCCAGAGGGCCCAGACGGTAGAAGAAGAAGTGGTGTTTGATCTGAATCTTGTCCCACAACGAATCTAGGGACCTACACCCAGGTAAGCCCTTGAGTACCCTAAAGAAATGGTTGGGACAATTCAGGGGACCCTCCCAGGGGAGAGTCTGGACAGGGGGAGGTTACTCCCATGTCCTTTGTCCAGTTTCGCGCGACAGCGGGAGCCAACGGCTCCCAGAGCATGTTTGAACTGGACTATGCATGGAGGTACCAAATGTGCCCCTCATGCAGACTTAGTGGTGCTGGAAAGCGCACCCACCAGGTCCCAATACACTAAATCCTGTCTGGGAGGAGGTCACACCCCCGTGGCAGGATGCCTATTGTTCTGCCTTCCCCTGCTCGAGCTTGGCTCAGCAGCAGGAGGGCAGAATCGTGTCTCTGGTGGACAGCAACCACTTTGTGCTATCGGGTCTAGAAGGCTGACACCGGGAACACTGAGAGCCTAACGAAGGGCTCATTCAGTGCTTGGAATCATATCTCCCACACCGTTTACGGTGTGGGAGTATGATTCCAACATGTTAGATAACAAACATGATAGGATTCATTTCAGCCAATTTCGAGATAGTCATCGTGTAATTACGCGGTGCCCCTCTATATAGTCTATGGCTGTTTCACTTACAACCCAGCAGAATGGACTCAGTAGGCTGTAGGGGTGTCCTGCTCATGCAGGGGCACCCTCACACTTAGAACCAAGCACCCTGACTCCAGGATTGATAAGGCTTGCTATAGGGGTGACTTACAGGTTTTAAGTGCAGTGACCCTAGATATAGGAAACCTATATCTTTAGTAAGTGGTGCTAGCACCAGCTTACACAGGCTGCAATGGCAGGCCTGTAGTTTCATTTTGAATGGTCTCCCATGGGTGGCATACTGCATGCTTCAGCCCATGGGGGACCTCTGGGGTACCTTAATACCATATACTAGGGACTGATAAGGGTACACCAGTATCCAATTTGGGATGTACCTAAGTACTAACCATAACAATTTAAGGGAGAGAGCAGATGGACTGGGGTCCTGATTAGCAGGATCCCAGTCAGACTAGTCAATCACAGCTTAGCACCAGGCAAAAAGTGGGGGTAACCATAAAAGCAGATCCACTTTCCTACAGTTTCTTTCAATGGATTGACCGTATGTGCTTCTTGTCACTGATATACAGGGGTAGATGGCAAAAAAATGTTAAGTAAGGAAAGCCCAATGGTATTCTTGTGGTCCTTTGGGATGGCTTTCCAGAATTATTATTTGCCTATAGCCTCTGATAGTGATGTTGACGTGTTTCAACCCCTAACAGTTCTCCTCAGGACAGGGAACCGGTCTGGCCTATGTTCAAAGAAAATGAGGAGAGGTGTAGAGAAGTACCATTTGGGAAATCACTAGTGTCACACCATAGTACAAAAGTAAAAAGGCAAAAATTGCATACCTTGATTTTTTTTTTAAACAAACTTTATTGAATTTGACATAAAGTTCCAGTTGGCATCAATACATCGTGTGGTACTTTGATCAGGATCATAATTCTCCAATTCGCTATACACCTTACACAACAGTAGGGAAAAAGTAGTAATGATCGGTACAAGTCTCATATTACTCCCCCCCCATGGCAACTCCCTGAGCATACTTCCAGCATTATTCAATTTGGAGCTCTTGTATGTGTCCTTGTTCTGGATTGAAGACCCTTTACCCTCAACAGCCCACCCTCCCTCCCCACCCCTCAGGCGTGTCACTGGCAGATAAACCCCATCTTGTAATTCCCGTTTCCTTCAGCGTAGGTCGCACATTAGCCCCAAGGCACTTCTGCAAGACCCCGCATATATTACCAACAGCGTCTTGCTACTTCTAGAGACCCTCTACTTGAGGCCCTGTCAGGTAAGGCAGGTAACTGTGGTCTAACCTATTCCCTCTGGGGGCGCTTCTAGTGGATCCTCCTCCTCATCAGCATCTGGGGCCTTGAGTGCCACAACTAAAGCTTCCCATGCTCTGGCTGCATCTAAAGTTTTCTCACTCCCCGTCCTTGGAGCGATTTGCAACCTAATTATTCCCTCACATTCTGCCCACTTAATGAGTTCCTTCTTCCACCTGGCTACACTTGGACCTTGTTTTGCTTTCCAGTGCATGGTAATGTCCCTTTTGGCTAGGAGCAAACCCATGTCTAAAAATTTGCTCGTGATTTTATTTTTGGACGTGTGCGGGAACCAGTGCAACAAACAATATTTGAGGGATGCCGCAGTATCTCTGTCAGTGACTTCAGCCAATATCGCACTCACCTCTTCCCAGAAATTGCCCAGTAGTGGGTAGTCCCAGAACATGTGCTTGAAGTCCGCATTGTCTGTATTACACCGGGTAATACAATAATGGGGTAACCCGAAAGGCCACTGGACCCGGATAGTTTATGGTACAAAAGAGTAATGTCACAGTGGACTGCATTTACATGTTATGCCAAACAGAGGAAAACATTATTACTTTAAATTAATTAAACGCCACCATTTGAATCATTCACCAAAAATGGTTATGATTTTATTACATCACAGAGTTGCATAATAGCCCGAATATAAATGACATGTATCAATATGAAGCATTTAATTCAAGTCTGGTGACAAGAGGGAAAAGTGCAAGGAAAGGGAGTGTTTGTGGAAGTGAAGTGAAAAGGGAAGGTGGTGTGCATATGTGACATCATTGATCCATATATACAACCTAACCAACCAGATGTCTGGCAATTATAAATTTGAAAAACATAACACAAAGTATCCGATGCAGATAATGAATCTCTGTCATCAGTGTCTGGTAAATTAATTCACATATATTTAATGTTAGACTTCATTGTCTCCATTGTTGAATGCCACCGCTGTAATATTATCCCTTTTCTTTAGGTGCTCACTCTTAACTCTTATCCCCGTCCTGAGGAAGACCCCACTCACAAGGCATCAAACCAGCTGTTTATGTTAGGGGTCGAAACGTTGACGTTGTTTCTTTCTTGTGTTCAGACACTGATGACAGAGATTCATTATCTGCATCGGATACTTTGTGTTATGTTTTTCAAATTTATAATTGCCAGACATCTGGTTGGTTAGGTTGTATATATGGATCAATGATGTCACATATGCACACCACCTTCCCTTTTCACTTCACTTCCACAAACACTCCCTTTTCCTTGCACTTTTCCCTCTTGTCACCAGACTTGAATTAAATGCTTCATATTGATACATGTCATTTATATTCGGGCTATTATGCAACTCTGTGATGTAATAAAATCATAACCATTTTTGGTGAATGATTCAAATGGTGGCGTTTAATTAATTTAAAGTAATAATGTTTTCCTCTGTTTGTATTACACCGGGGGCAGGCCACAGTATCGGTCGCAAAGTACTTATTAATTTTCTCCGGAGTGAGATATGCCCTGTGTAATATGTAAAAGTGTACCAGTTGGAATCTCGCATTTCTGGTGCTTTTCCAAGCCCTCTCCACCAGCTCACCCCAGGTTTTCTCTGGGATATCTTCTCCCAGGTCCGCCTCCCACTTCAGGCGCAACTCCGAGAGGGGGGATAAGGCTTCCCTCGTAATGCGCCTGTACAAACAGGTGACCGCCTTAAATGTGCCAGCCGCCATCACTACATATTGGCACCCTAACGACGTTGGTGGTTCGGTGAGTCCCCTTCCTCAGTGCTTTCGTATGGCCGCAGTGAAGGCAGAGTGCAATATAAAATCCCCCCTGGGTAAGTCGTACCGGTCCCGCAGGTCATCAAATGGGATCATTGCACCCTCGTCATACACGTCTCTCATGTGGTCTGACGGCTAGATTGCCGACTTTGGAGCTGGAAACCAAGGTTCGAGCCTCGGGGTCGCGTCCACATCCTGTGATTCTGGGCAAATCACTTAATCTCCCCGTGCCCACCAAAAACATGAATGTGTCCTTGTGTAATGTAACCGGTGCTCATGTAAAGCGCTCTAATACCTTCGGGTCGAGTTCGCGCTATATAGGTCTACAAAAAAAAAAATCCCTGGTCCACCCAATTCATCAGTCTCTGCCAGCTTCCCCGTGCGGTAAGGCCTCACACATAAGTAACGGGATTTCTGGGGCATAAGGGTACCCAATCTTGGCTCGCTGCAGGTATCTGTGCCAGCAGCATCTAGCTGTATCCAACTCCATGGGGAGGGCCTGGATCCGGATCGGGAGTTTTAAAGTAAGTCGGGATAGGAGTCTCAGAGTCAACAAATCGTCGCCCACATCCTCCGCTCCCCTCAAACGCCCGCTACCCATTTCGTGAGCCATTGGAGCTGTGCCGACAGGTAGTAGACCTTGAAGTCAGGCACCGCCCATCCCCCTTCCGCCCTCGATCTCATTAGTACATTAAGTGCCACTCACCGCCTGCCTGTCCCCCATAAAAACCCCGTAACCATTGATCTGAGTTGGGCGAAGTAGCATGGCGGTATCCAAATTGGTAGGGTTCCAAAGAAATACAACAGTCTCGGAAGGGTCACCATTTTAAGTAAGGCTACTCTGCCTGCTAGCGATAGTGGCAAAGTGCTCCAAAAGTCAAAGTTACTATTTGTGTACCTTATAGCTCGTCCTATGTTGCCCTCTAGGAGATCTCCCTGAGTGTGATATATTTGGGTGCCCAGGTACGTGAGGCATCTATCTTCCCATCTCACTCCCTCATTTTCCTGTGGTTGTACTCTGCTGTCCTTCGTCGGAAATAAACAAGATTTCGTCCAGTTCACTTTTAATCCCGCCACTGTGCCCAGGGCCTGAAGTAAGTCCTTCGCTCCCTGAAGTGCCTCTCCCGAATCTGCCAGGAACATCAGAAGGTCGTCCGCGTACAACGCAATGTGATATGTCAGCCCATCAACTGCAAGGCCTTGATAATGTTGCCCTTTGCGGGCTCGGGCGGCAAGCGGCTCAACCGCAAGGGCGAACAGTAGGGGGGAGAGGGGATATCCCTGTCTCATCCCCCTCCCCACCCCACAGGCATCCGATATCAAGTTCCCCATCTTTACCCGAGCAGTGGAGCCGGAGTATAGAAGCGCAGTCCAGTCCACAAACTTATCTCCCAGCCCAAACCGCCTCATCACATGGAACAGATATGGCCATTCTAGGCTATCAAATGCCTTTTCTATGTCCACCGCGAAAATCGTCGCCAAGTCCTTCTCATAAGTGTCTGCCCCAGCACACGCAGTAGTCGCCTAATGCTAAGCGCTGTGTTTCTGGTGGGGATAAACCCCGATTGGTCCCTGTGGATCAGTGTTGTCATATGTGGGAGTAATCGAGTAGCTAGTATACGACTGAGGATTTTGTAGTCCAGATTAAGCATAGAAAGGGGCCGATATGCCGTTTTGTCCCATGGCTGTTTCCCCGGTTTAAGCAGGGGTATGATAATCGCCTCTCTGGTTGAGATGGGCAGGTGTCCCAATTGTTTTGCCGCATTATATAACTGTACCAATTTGGGGGCTAATAGATCAATATATTTTAGATAAAATTCAATTGGTAGGCCATCTGTTCCTGGGGTTTTGTTTCTTGCCATATTTTTAATGGCCCCTCTCACTTCCCCAATTTTTACGTCCCGCCCCAGTGTATCTTCTAACTCTTCGTCTAAAGCTGGTAGGTCCAGGTCTCGCATGAATCTGTCCATGTCGTCGTCTACTAGGATCACCCTGCTCCTATACAACTCAGTGTAGTATTCTAGGAACAAGTC
Organism: Calotriton arnoldi; assembly: GCA_963921515.1. Lineage (NCBI taxonomy): Eukaryota > Metazoa > Chordata > Amphibia > Caudata > Salamandridae > Calotriton > Calotriton arnoldi. The sequence continues at coordinate 230,253 of CAWUFW010012042.1, forward strand.
ATGTATGCCTTGCTGATCATATCTTGCTTCGTCATTTTGATCTCTAATCTCTAATATGGTCGTGCCTCTCCTAGCCGGATTGGCCAGCCAGGCCAGTAAGGCTCCCGATTTGTCTCTCTCGGAATGGGCCCGCGTCAAATATTTCTTATAGTTGAAGCAGCAAAGGCGCTCAACCTGCACTGCTACTGCTTCTCTAGCCTCTAAGAGTTCTCCCTGTTTGTCTGCGTTCCCTGGCCTTTCCTGTTCTAGTTCCCTGAGACGCTGGTCTGCTCTCTGTACGTCTTGGAGTAGGACCTTCCAGGTACCCACTATTTCTGATATACAGCGCCCCCTGATGACTGTTTTAAATGCATCCCACTCTACCAATGAGTCTGTGGCTGTGTTAGCATTTTCGTGGAAATATTGGTCAATAGCCGTGCCTATCAAGGCATGAAACACCTGGTCCTCAAGGGCCTCTGGCCTCAACCGCCACGTGGGTTTTCTGGACCGCGCCTGGGACCAATTTATACAGACCAACTCTGGGTTATGATCAGAGATCGTCCGAGTGAGGTACTCACTGCTGCGTATTCCCTGATGTACATCAGGGGAGCACAGAATGGCATCCAGGCGCACATGTAGTTCATGGAGCGCCGAAAAGAAGGAATAGTCCAGAGTGCTGGGATGCTGGGCTCTCCAAGAGTCCACTAACCCCCACTTCTGCTGCCAGTTCCGCCGTACTTCTGCTATTTTATGTGTGGGTGCATCAGGAAGCGGGGGATGAGAGCGGTCAAGGGCAACATCTGGTATGCAATTAAAGTCACCCCCCAAAAGAACCGAACCCATGTGTACGGAGGCCAGCTTCCTAGAAAGGTGTGAGAAGAAATTGGATTGGTCTGTGTTGGGTGCATAGATACTGCCCAGCACTATATCCCTGCCATCTAGTCTCCCAGAGACTACCACATATCTGCCATCAGGGTCTATGATTTGCTGTGTGCACTGGAGGGGTACTCCCGCCCTCACCCATATCAGGACCACTCGCGCGAATGCCGAGAAGTTGGTATAGAACACCTGCCCTCGCCACCGGCGTTGCACTGCCACTCCCTCCTTCGCCATGATATGGGTCTCTTGGAGTAATGCAATCTGGACCCCCCTACGGACCAAATATGCATGTATTTTATGCCGTTGTGTCATTGTGTGCATCCTTCTCACATTCCACGAAATACATTTTAGATCTAATGTGGGTCCCATTGTAATGGTGAAACCTTTCCCCCGGTAAAGTCCGCCCCAGTGACACGCCTGCCCCAACATCCCAATCTACGAACCAAAGAGAACTCTCAACTCCCCCTCCCCAGGACAGGCACTGGTGAACTGGTCCCCATCCAAAGTGTATCTAACTGTGAAAACATCCACTATTGAGTAGAGGGGTGAGCAGTCAACAGTTCCGGCTCCAAATCCCCGATCCGCCGCCCTCCCAATACCTGTACCAATAAATTTGGCCCAGACCAGCAATCTGAAGTTTCATGTTGTGATGCCGCTATCAGCAGAGACCATTGCTCGCCCCCTCAAATGGAAGTTACATCCCACCCCAGGAGGTTGTTTACTGAACAGTTAGGTCCCCATTCTCAGACAATATCGTCTGCCGTTTGAGGAGTTATCTTTGGAAGTTCCGTCTCTGAGAAGTCAGTTTCACTAGGATCTAGTCATCCTCCTAATCGGCCTGCTTCCAATCCACTTTTACTGGATGTAGGGCTGGAGCTGCTGTGGCTGTGTCTTGCTACCTCCTGCAGCACTCTCCTCCGCTCCAGACTAAGCTCCCTTAGAGATGGGGCTCTGGGCCCTGACTTGTTGCTGCTGGGACTGTTTTGTGGCGAGTCCGTTGTAGAGCCACGCCGGTCAGGTAGTCTTCGCATGTCCAGCCAATCCCAGGCCCCTTGGGGTGTGCTGAAGAATCGCGGCCCCGCTGGGTCTGCTACTCTGAGCCGCGCGGGAAAGAGCATGGCGTACGGTAGTTGTAATTGGCGAAGCCTCTAACAGTTAAGAAGGATGTCCTGTTGCACTGGACTTCCCTGGTAAAGTCTGGGAAGATCATAACTGCGCTATTGTCAATTTTTAATCCTCGCTTTTGGCAGGCTTGCTGTAAGATATGGTCTCTATCACTGAAGTGTAACAGACGTGCCACTATCGGTCTAGGAGGGGCCCCCGGCTTGGGCGTTCGCACTGGGACTCTATGGGCTCGTTCCAGTGCATAGAAGGATGACAACCCCTCTGGAGCCACTTCTGCTCGCAGCCAGTCTTCGAGAAATCGAACCATATTCTCACCCTCCGCCTTTTCAGGCACTCCGACCAGTCGGATGTTGTTTCTTCGGGATCGTCCTTCGCTGTCTTCAGCTCGAACTTCCAGCACTTTGACTTTCGTTTCTAAGTCTGCTAGCATCTTCTGCATCTCAGCCATCTGCGTTGGTAGGCCCCCCAGTTCCCTCTCAGAGGTTGTAACCCGCTCTTTGAGCTTCCGATGGTCATCTTTTAATAGGTTCAGATCTGCGCCTATTGCGTCTATTTTCCCCTTCAGAGCCTCTCTGGAGGCCGTAATCGCTTGCATAATGTCCGCCAGCGTCGGTTTCCTGGGAGTCAATTCTTTATTGACTTCCAACACCTCTTCCTCATCGTCCGTCTGGGTTCCGGTGGCGTTGACACGGAGGACATTAAATCCTCGTTTCTTCTGGGTTCTCCCCATGGTCCCAAGTAAGCACTGGGTTGCTTCCTCTGTGCACGGCTGGTTCTGGAACTCAGTAGGATGCTCCGCTCTATTGCCGCCGCTCGCCGGACGTGGCGTAGTGCGGATCGTCCAGAGCCGTTGGCCCCTTGTGGTCCCAATGATCACACCCGTATACCATCTGCTCCTCAGGATCAATTCTGCTCTCCCTGGAGAGTACGCAACCCGTGACTAGGGCCAGTTCCTCTCATGAGTGACTGGCAGTGTGAGGGATCGAGCGGAGCACCACGAACTGCGCCCCCTGCAAGCTGCTCGGGGTGCGTGTTCTTCTTGGATGCCTGGAGGACGGTCCCCTTCCAAAGTCGCGTTGCACCACCTGAGCGGCTATTGCGCAATATGTTAGCAGCAGCGCAAGGGCCCGCCCTCGTCTATCTGAAGGAGGTGTGGTCTACTGCAGATTCCTGTAACAGGGTCCGTTTTGGGCATACGGCCCCTGTCTTCCCTTCCAGCAAACCCTTCCGTTGCAGTGCAGTTATGTAACGCGCCGTTATTTATCGGTGCTTATTGCAGGGTGGGCGCCTCCGCCACTTCAGGTCCAGCCGCTACTGCGGTTTATGTCTGGTCCCTCTCTGCGCAATAGCCTGTTAGCCCTCTCTGCGAAGCTGCTCCCTCCGCCGCATCAGTAGAGACCTGTCACAGTCCGTGAGGGCCAGTCCCGGCCTCAATTGGCCCCTCGGGTTCCCAGGTCTCCCCCGTGTCACCTTAAGGTCCAATACCCCAACAGGTTATGAGTTCAACTGCTCCAACGGGACCCGCCTCCTCTCTTTCAGCCGGTATGGGTGGCGTAGGGTCTACTTCCCGCGCTGGCGCTTCCCTGATTCTCTCTGCAGGGGACCCCTCTGGTTTCAGGTGGCGCACGTAAGGGGTGCTCCTCCTGCAGTTCAGGCACTTCACAGTTGGCACTGCACCACTCAGGCATCCATAGGTACTCACAGCTCTGCTCCCAATTCCTCTCTGCTGGTCTGGATCATCAGTGGAAGGTCTGTGTGTTGCGCAGGCGGCTCTCCTGTTCCACCCCCAGAGGCCTCCCTGTTTTCAGCTGCACCACGTAAATGACTCTCACTCGGGCAGCTCAGGCACTCCGCAAGCGCCGCCCGGCCGCCCTCTAACATTCACGGCGCTCTGGGACCGTTCCTGAAACCAGGGGTGCTCCTTCCTCAAGGTTCTTCACCGCGTCCTGGCCGCCATTTCAGGACTTCCGCGGTGTGGGTGCCATTTTGCCGCCGCCCTCATTGAGCTCCCACGGCCTCATGGCAGAAGCGCCACTAGCTCCGCCGTGCCTCTCTTGACCCACCGCCGTGGCCGCCGCGTCTCAGGGCCATCTGCAGTGCTGGAGGACCTTCGCTGCCGCTTTCACTCACTGTGGTAGCTGTCCGTGGCAGGTACTCGGCTCTTCTCGCGGCGCGGGCGCCATCTTGATTCTGCCTGCCCGTCTGCCCACTCCTATTTCGGAGCCTTTACATTCATGCCAGGGTCTAAGGAGGTCGTTCCCCCTCGCTCCTAGCACCTGGCTTCTCTCGGCCTTCAAATCCGCGCCCTCAGCTGCGTCTGGGGCACAGGATAATTGGGTACAGGGGGAACGGCGGTCGGAGCTCCTCAGCTCACGTCCGTTCCCATCGGCTGCTGGCCACGCCCCCTTGCATACCTTGTTGATGAGCACAGAAAAGAAAATAGCATCTAAGGCCTGAATGAGAAAAGGAAAAACTTGTTTATGAGCTAGTGAAAATAATTCAACCATGGAGGAATAATGATCAAAGGCACATGATGAGTGGATCACAGAACAGATTAGAAAAATGAAAGCGTACCTCAAAATTATGAGTCAGGGGCACGAACACAGGAGCAGGAATCAATCTCTGCAAAGAGGATTGGTTTCTGGGGAAAAGTAGGGGGAGGAGGTATTTAAGTAAGAATTAAGTGGCTGAAGGGTAGCACTTATTGATAGAAGTATCAGACTGCTTTCTAATACCTTGAGTCAGTCTACTTAGAGTTAACTAGATGCTGCGTTTTGTTACTTACTGGAAAATGGAGAAGACCTTTAAGTACTCTCTGGGGTGAAGTGAAGTGTCTTTCAGTTCCTTGTTGGCATCTCTCTGCAGTGTTCATGTGCGGTCATGCAAATGAGGTGTGTTAATCAGACTTCATGATGAAGTGTGATCACGTGGTGACTATTGACTGCTGGGAATTGTTGTTGCAAGTGTGAGCACCATCATGTGATGCCTTTGAGCTGCTGGCATTTGTGGGTGTGAATGTGTGCACGTTCTGCCAGTAACTGTGCACTGCTTGAAATTGTAGTTGCGAGTGCATCATAGTTATTGAGGAATGATTAAAAATGTCATGTCTGGTCAACTCAAAGTTCTGAGAAATGTAAAGGGCATAGCAGTATGCTGTACTGAACTAATAGAGGAGTAGACTTTATAATGGAAGCCGAACATTGGAGGCAAGACAAAATCTGCTAAAATAGAATGATAAAAATACAGATCAGAGTATGCAAGTTTGTTCAAATATTGTGAAGGTCTGATATGTCATTGAGATCTGCTGTTACAGTGCTGAACCGCAGGATTAAACTTGCTTCTTTTTATGAGCAATATTGCTTCAGCATCGCCTGAACATCACCTCCTCTTGGATTTGGGGCGATTACTTCAAGAATGTCTATCTGATACCATCCACTCCATCACGGTGTGATGTGAAATTGTGTTCTAAAGGTACTATTTGTTTGTTGTATCTAATGCGAGATTTGTGTTGAATTATCTGCTGGCATATTTCCAGGTTTGTTTTTACCAATATATAGTTTTTGCAAGGAGAGAGAGTGCCGTAACACCAATTCTTCATCTTGCAGTTTGAAAATTTAGAATTTGTTTGGGTGATCTCTTGATATGTAAAAGTGGTACCCTCTATAGTCTAGTCACATACTGAGCAGGTGCCACATTTGTGGTGTCCATGTATAGGTTTTAAATTCCAGTTTCCCCTCAGGGTCCTTTTAGTTTGTGTTTCGGAAAGCACATGTGCTCTCACAAGGTGATTGCGTATGCTCCACTTTTTTTGGGAGTAGGGGTCTTTCCGGTTTGCAGTCTAGATATGACAGGATTTGCCAATTCTCGTTGCCAACTATTTTGAAGTAAATTGTTCTTGAACAAAAGGTGGAGATACAAATTATTTTATTGGACTTTTTCTGTATTTCTTTCAAGGAGATTATTAGAACTGGGATTCCTGGTTGTCTGAGGTATGCGCCAAGGCTAAGCAGGAACCACCATTCCAGTCAGGATAAGCTAAATACAAACTAAAACATAACCTGTGCTCACCCTCTGGAAGCTTGATACAGATCAGTCAGGCTTATCTAAAGAGGCAATGTGCAAAGTATTTGTGCAACACACACACACACACACACACACACAGTAACACAATGAATAGACAACAAAAAGACTCCACATAGGTTTAGAACAATAGAGAATATATATCTGAGTAAATCAAGACCAAAACGACAAAAATCCAATCAGTTGAAGTCGAGATATCAATGTTTAAAGATTAAATAGAAAAGCTGTGCTTAAAAGTCAATAGCGCTAAAAGGTTACTTGAAGTTGCGTTATCCTGGGGTAAATCCAAAGTTTAGGCTACCATAATGGAGGGCAGTCCGGCTACAGGACCCATGCAGGGCCCACTGAGAAAGTACCTTGGATGGAACAAAACGTTGACACTAAGGGCACACTGCGTTGATCTTTTCAAAGCAGTCCGGTCACTGCGTCATTGTTGAACTTCACTGAGATGCAGGCAATTTGTTGTCATTGCGCCACACAGGTCATCGTCATCGGGCAATTCCGGCTGTGGATGCACTTCCATCGAACAGCCTCTGTTTCGAAGGTTGATGTGTCGATTCCAATCGGTGCAAAGGTGATGATGCATCGTTTTGTAGCAAAACTGCTGCAGAACCCACTTCTGAGGCCCAGAACTGGAGAGGGCACCTCAGGCAATGGTAGGAATCACAGATGGCAGAATCCAGCAGTACCTTCAGAATTGTCGGAAGTCTTTTGTGTCCCTGAGTCTTCAGAAAACAGAAGGCAAGCTAGCATGCCCTTTAAGGTCACTTGGAGGGAAGGCAGAGTCCAGCTCTCCGTCAGCAGAATCAGGGAGCAGCAGGCAGCAGGGCAACAGGCAGAAAAGCAGTACTTCCAGAAAAGCAATCCAGTTGAGTCCTTTAAGCTGCACAGAGGTCCTTTCAGAAGTGTCTGATTATAGGGGCCAGAGACCCAGTACTTATACCCAAAAGTGCATTTGATGTAGAAGGTGACTTCAAAGCAGATTCCTGAAGTACACAAGGATCCGTTTCATCCCAGTCATGCATGCCAGGCCTGTGGGAGGGTAAATCAGTGCTTTGTGTGTGAACAGGACACTACCTATTGAAGTGTAAGTGTCATCCCCTCCCTGCCCAAGAAGACCCATCAGAATGCAGATGAATGCAGATGAGTGCTCAGAATGCAGATGAGCATCACCTTCCTGTGTTTGGGGCTGTCTAGAGGGAATGCACAAGGTGTAGCTGTCACCCAACCTGGACGTGTATTTGAGACAGGTTGTGAGGCACACAAGAGTTAAGAGCAGAGACGTCCACTTTCTAAATGTAGCATTTCTAAACAAGTAATGTTAAGTCCAGCTTCACCAGTAAAGATGATTTATCATTACCCTTCCAAAGGCATGAAACATGAAAAAGCTATTCATCTCTAATCAGGAATTGCAGCTTAAAAGTGTATTAAGGGATTCCCAATGCTAGCCTATGAGAGCGGTGTGCCTCACAGTAGTGAAAAACAAAATAGGCAGTTTGTCACTACCAGGACATGCAAAACATAAATGTACACATCCTAACTTTTACATACATGGCACCCTGCTCTTAGGGCTACTTAGGGCCTATCTTACAGGTGACTTATATTTAGTAAAAGGAGTGTTTAAGGCCTGGCAAGTGGTTTTAAATGCCAAGCACACTCACTGCTGTGGCAGGTCTGAAAAAGGTTTGGAAAGCTACTTCTATGGGTAGGGCAGTCAGTGCTGTGGCCCACTTGTAGCATTTTAAGTACAGGTCCTGGGTTGATGGCATACATCTTTACAAAGGACTTACCAGTACAACAAATATACCAGTCAAGTATACACCAATGTCATCATAAATAGGGAAGAAGCAGATGCACTTTAGCACTGGTCAGCAGTGGTAAAGTGTCCTAAGGCCAACAAAAATAATCAGCAAAACCGGGAGGCAAAAGGCAAAGAGCCTGGGGAAAGACCACCCTAAGGATGACAGGTCTAACAGAGAGCTTTTTGTGGCACAAACTAAGCTCTTTTGAGTGAATTTTTGATGTTTTTTTTGGGGAAGGCTATTTCCTTTAGTTTGTCTGGTAGAAGGCCTACATGGTGAAATTAGTCATCGTTGATGGAACAGTTTTGGTGGTTTATCAAGAAATGTCCAAACAGAAGGTTGTCTTGCAAGCTTCTCAGATGAAAGCTCTCATAGACGAGTGCACTGTTACTCTCTTTAGGTTTTTGTATAATGATGTAAAAAACATTGTTGTGCTCTAATATCTCTCTGTAAAGAAAATCTGTAAATGATATGACTTTGGCCTTATTAAACTTGATGTCTTGTGACCGATGTTTTAACCATTGCATGGATTGATCCAGGGAGGTTTCTGTTCCCGTCCATATGCAAAAAATGTTGTTCATATATCTAACTCAAAGGGTTAAGTATTCCAAAAATGGATTATTGTGATACACACAACTTTCTTCAAACTGCACCATGAAAAGTATGGCTGCCTCCGGTGCAAACGAACAGCCAATAGCAGTGCCTATCACTTGCACAAATATTTCATTATTAAACAAGAAAACGTTATTTTTGGAGCAATTCTTGCTAAGGCTACTATGAAGTGCACAGGAAGGCAATGTGGTCTTATTCTTTGTTGCAAGTACATTTCTGCTGCTTCAAGTGCATCGTCCTGTTGTATTCCTCTTAGGGTATCCATAAACGGGCTTTCCAGTATCATGTCCTTATATAGGCACAATTCGCCCTGCCCTTATATAGGCATAAAATCCCAGCCCTTATTTAGGCATTAAACCATGCACTCCAAATACAGGCTTGGTCTCTGACATCCGTCCACCCTAACGTCACAACGAGTTCATGAAGAACAGACCCTTAGGCTGCGGGAGTTTCCCTAGTCCAGGACTATTGATTTCTTCAAGGACTCATATATTATGCATGAACCATTATTCCTTAGGGGGTTCATTCATGACGTCTTTCGCCTGTCCAACTCACGTCAATGCTAACATTCTTAGGTGCTCTCAGGTATAAATATACCTTCCCTAGCCCCTGTAAACCAGAGGAGACCTCGACTTCAGAGGAGCCCGTTTCCCGGCCTGATGCACTGAGAAGACGCTGCCTTCCCTGCACGCAGAGAGCCCAGCTTCCAGCTTCCAGCTTCCAGTGATCTGACTTCCCTTGCGGGGTGTTGGAGTTCGAGTCTGGCAAAGAGATTCCTACTTCTCTCATTCTTCAGGTATGGAGCTGACTAGAACCTAGAGGGACTCTTGGCATACTAGGCATACTAGACTTAACATACTCTTAGTATACCATAGTAAGGAATACTTCACCTACTTCTTCCCTCTTCCTACACCTAGGTCAGGTTAGGTACATTGGGGTAGAATTAGCTTAGCAACGCATCGTATGAGTACTCACATTTTTAGTCTGTGTTATTTATGTAAATGCATATGTACTAAAAGATAATGCTATGCAGTATTATTTATTTCTACTGCTCACCCTGTACATTATTTATCTCGCATACTGTCTTGTGATCGTAACAGTACATTTTACTTACACCAGAAACAAGACTGTTCAATAAATCCTTTATTGAAACGCCCGTCTATTTCTTTCTGTGTAACTTGGAGAAAACTAAGCATGCACGACTGAGCTGAGTGAAATAGTTATCTATTGTTTCCACGACTCTGGGACACGTTCTGATTCTAAAGGGAAACACAGTGGTCATGTTTTGCGGCTGCCAGAAACTACTCCCTTCTTGTTGTCAAGGAGTTTCTAGTGGCCTCTGAGCTAGCTGGCACAAGTAATTAAGTTTAATATACTCGATAGGGACATACTGACCTTAGTCCTATGTCAAACCTATAGGATATATTATTCCAATGCGCAGAGCCTATTAGGGAAATAGGAGCTACACTACATGGCGCCCAACGGTTTGGTAAGGCGGTAATTCAACGTTAGATACTGAGTAACTCAGCCGTGCTTTTTCTCTCAAGAACCCTACCCATATACTCCAAAAGACGTCTGGAGTGGGCAGGGTTAAGTATCCACCACGGCTACATAGGGCAGTACCCTATATATTAGCTGTTTGGTTTGCTCAACGTTGAAGGATACAGTGTTCCACAATATTGTGCACCTTATCTTTGTTTCCTTGAAACTTGTTCTACATTTTTCAAAAAACAAAATGCCTGGTTCCGACAATGAAACCGGAAACGGTGAAGCTGCGGCTGATCCAGCCCAAGCAGCAGTTTTTAACTTTACAGGTTTAAATGAAACCGAGGAGGTTGTCATAAACATCGCTCCAAACTTAAGAAGAGCCATCACTCTAAAACGTATAAAACATGGCCTACCACCGAGAGGCGGTAAAGCAGTTTTCGTGATAGAGGCACATGAATCCTTTCAGACAGAGGTATTCTATTCATGGGTAATATTTCCTGAATCCAATTCAGTAACACACATGTTTCACTTCTACAAAGAAGATGAACCACCAGAGGAATACAGTCCTTTCGAGGATATAGAAATTCTATTAACATACCAGGAGCATCAGCTCTGGTTTAAAGGTGCCCTAAAACATCACAAAAACATTACCAGGCTCGGTCCACTAGGTAGACCAGGAGCAACATGGCCAATTCTAGCCAGCTACACACCTCATCCTGACATTGAAGAGATGTCAGATGAGGAGTTACTTACTCAACTCACAGAGTTAATAAAAATTTACAGACAATTGGTCCAATATGTCATGCAGACTTTTACAGTCCGACCACCATTGACATATCCAAATCCAACTCCCCAACAGGGGAATACACTAAAAATTACACCACAGACTCTATACGCAGTCATGTGTAAAATGCCCACAAAACGTGAGCAAATTCCATTTTGGATAGCTCAAAAAATTACTCAAATCGAAGCAGTATTTCCAAATACTAGCCCGCATGAGAAACACAGAATCCTAACAATCAGTTTACCAATGGGGATCACACCACAACTGGAAGACTGCACCACTTGGGGCTCAGTCTTTGCTGCCATCTATACTAAAACACATGGTATTCCATCAATTGCAGTAATACCTGATGTCCTAAAACAAATTCAAAATGAATACGGGGCAGAGCCTGCTCTAAATTTAGGTATGAAATTACTGAAAAATGTCGACCAGGTCTCAACAATAATATTATCTAATATTAAAGGGGAGGCAGCAGCAGTGGCGATCCGCCAAAAATTGAGGGAATTCGATGTTACAGAACATCAAACTGAGCTACCCAGAATAATAGAACAATCTTATGCAGAATTAGGCAGAGATAGTTTGGGTGGAAGACCAGTGAAGCCGAAACTATCTGAAAGTCCTGAGAAGGACTCAATAAAACAAACTCCTACATCTTCTAAAAAGAAGTGGGAGTCTACTAAACAAAAATCAAACGAGAAACGTTCTCAATCCCGAGGTAGGTCTCCTCAAAAGGAGCCCTCTGAAAGGAGGTATAACCTCAGGAATAGGGATAATTTGAGAAAACCTGATAGGTATCAAGATACTCATACACGTTCCTCTCGTCCCTTTCAGATCTCATCACAGACTTCGGAAAGAAGATGACGATCAGAACATAAAGAAGAACGCGTGAAATTGAAAGATGATAAACACGCTCCAAAAACTAAAGTAAAACCTCAATTCTCCAAAAAGAAGGTAGCAGGTCTGAAGATCAGACATGCCGAGTATACTGAGAACACAACTCAAGAACGGAGAATGGGCTCAGACCATGCTGGACAGTGCAGCAGAAGTCACAATAGTTTGCCAGAACCTGAAGGAACTTCTGTAGATAGTGGACTTGAATGAGTACATCACAGTAGAGACTGTAGACACCAGGGTTAGTAATCCACAAAAGTTATATGACATAAAACTCCGGATGGAGGGAGACAAACCTAGACAGGTGAAAGCACTTTTTTGGGAAAGACTATCAAAAGGCTATACAAAACATCAAGATCCACCATGTGGGTAGTGATCTGAATGATGACAAAAGGGGACCGATAGTGGATGGGGAAAAGGTTGTATTCCTACTCCATGATAGGACATACACATAAGTTGTTTAAATACCCCTCACACACCAAAAGGGCCCTTGATGTCATGCTTCATCATTGGGGTCTTCCCATCCCACTGTGGAATGGGGCGTGCTACAACCAGCGACTACGCGGGAGCACTAATCTAAAGTACTATGTGTAGAGCAGGGGTAGTGAGAAGAAGGGTCAGAAGTGAAGTTAAAAAGGAGCTGGCCTCATGGACATAAGACAATTTAATAGGTCATTGAGGCTGAACCTGTTAAAAATTGTGATTTGGAATAGTCATGCATATAATGAGCTGACGTTCCTAAAGAGTCAACATGTTTCGAAGCTCAAGGCTTCTTCATCAGGACTGAGAAGATCCCTTCAGTGCTCACTTGTTGTATAAAGGTGAAGATAGTTATATACAAAAGTGAAAGAAATTTTTGCAAATATTCATGCAGTATATAGTACCTGTTTGTACTCCTATATGTTAATCTGTTTGTACTACTATATGTTAATCTGGAAAAAGAAAAAGATTTAGGATATTAATTGCGCCACACACGGCGTTGTCTTACGAAGACCTGAAAAGACAACACATGTGTCAAGGTGACTGTTTATAAAAACATAGTGCTATCATGGTGCATGGACCTGTGAAAGAAATTGGGGAAGAAAAGGGAAAACATACAAAAACACACTACATATAACATAAAACACACACTCTATTCGTGACTATTGTAATCAAAAAACGGTGTGTAGAACGATGTATACACACAATACATACAATGTATGAATGGGTATATTGCCCCATGAGCCTCAGGTACAGATGAGCAGGAAGAAGTCACTAATTACTGCAGGGGAAAAAAATGTTTGAAATGAAGAGAGAAACGGTCAGGTGGTACTCGTCCTCTTGCCGAGTGATCTACGAAAATCTCGGACCATGACGGCTATGCCGTACTTACGTGCTGCTCGACAAAATTTTGCCCCATACTGCTCACCCGCGGCTCCGCTGTATGACTAGGGAGTGCGGGGAGCGGCTATTTAAGCAGAAGTATCGAGTGGAAATTGGATTCACCTGTGATGCTGACGCGAGAAAAACCGGAAGAGAGCTTCCATGCTTGATTTTCATTGCGCACTAGAGCGCTAACTACAGTGCACAGCGGAAATGAGTATTCCGTGCGTGCTAGAAAACTCGAAGTGTATGTAAATAACCAGAGTTTTTTGGAGACACAGATGTGCTGTGAAACAGCACGATTGTAGCCCAACACTGCGTGTGGTTATCTGAGAAAAAGTGGAGCGTGGAGATTGGTGATAGTTCAATTCTCTTGTCAATCGAGTAAATGAAGTAAATGTACTTGAAGTGCATCAAAGCACTCTGAGGAGCAAATAATATGCGCTGTTAAAATGGTGCAAGTCACAAGCGATGTCTGACTCAGAAGTGTTGGCAAAGCACAGAAACGCTATGGGGGGCCAGAGAAATAATAATGTTGGAAATCATAAATGGAACGCTTGTAGAATCGGGCAAAATCAAGTCTAATTAGGATGTGATGAGATCGCTTGTGTGTTATTTAGACCTCTATACATAGGGACCGAACGCTGTGATACAGTCTGTACCCTGTATATAGTAATGAAGGGAGGTGGACAGGTGTAGTAATTACTTTCAACCTGTTAACTGTGCCCACGGAATTTCATCATTCAAACCCTTTTCGTGTGTCCCCATCACGGAACACCCAACGTTGTTCCTTTTCCAAGAGGTCTCTTTCGTGGTTGATTTGTTCAATCACTGTCCATCTTATGTCGTCCACGTTGTGGTTGGTTGATAAGTAGTGGGTTGCCATTTTGGTGGTACTTTTCTTACATCTCACATTGCTTTTATGTTCACCAATCCGTATTCTAACTGGTCTGGACGTCATCCCGATGTACTCCAAATTGCACGGACAAGTGATCATGTAAATTACATTCTTACTGTTACAATTAGTAAATCGTCTTTGTTCCCACACTGACCCATTGGAAAATGTGATTTTTTTACTCTTTGTGGTAAGGGCACAAGTGCTGCAATTTCCACAGGGATGATGACCCTGAATAGGTTGAAGATTGAAAGGGGCCGGGTTTGTTTCCCGTGTGGTACGTGGCCTAGTATGCACAAGAATATCTCTGAGATTTCTGCCTCTTTTATGGGAAAACATAGGTTTGGGAAAGGAAAGTTTTCCACAGTTCAGTATTTTCCAATGTTTATTGATTATCTTGGATACTTCATTCGAGTGGGTATTGTACGTTGTGACACAGATTGGTCTGGTCTCTCTTTCTTTTGGGGGATTGTTGTCCAACAATGCCTCTCTATTGTTGTACCTGGCTCTTTTCCAACCCTGTTTGATGATTCTAGATGGATATTCACGTGCCAATAGTTTTCTCTCAAGGTCAGTGGCTTGGTTTTTGAAGTCCGTTATTTCCGAACAGTTCCTTCTTAGGCGTAGGAACTGTCCAAAAGGGAGATTATCTCGCAAATGTCGTGGGTGGAAACTGCTGTAAAGGAGAAGGCAGTTCTTTGCAGTTGGTTTGAAGTGAGTAGTTGTTTTAAGCTTGCCATTCTCTGGGTAGATGTTGAGATCAAGGAACACTAAATCAGTATTGGATGCTGTGTGTGTGAATTTCAGGAACTGATTTTGTTGGTTTAACCATAACATAAAGGTCTCAACTGAGTGAGTATCACCTTTCCATATCACTAGGATATCATCAATGTATCTCTTCCAGGTAATGATGTGCTCACAGAATGGATTGTCTTGGTGCAATATCTTGGTTGTCTCTAGATGGTACACGTAAAGGCCTGCAAGACTAGGAGCAAAGGTGCTTCCCATGCTAGTCCCATGTTTTTGTAAATAGTGTATATCTTCATAGAGAAAGAAATTTTCTTTTAATGCTAAGGAAATGCACTCCATAACCATACTACGTGGTGTGTGGTATTCCCATGTGGTTGCATATAGGACTTCTTCTATGATATCAATGGTTTCATCATGACGAAGACTAGTGTAAAGACTCTCAACGTCTAAACCTAGTAGGAGATGTTGACTGGTGTCAAAGTCCTGAGTTGCAAGTAGTTGTAACACTGCTTTCGTGTCTTTCAGGTAAGTACCTGTTTTCTGGACTAGGGGTCGCAGAAAAGCGTCAGAGAACTTGGACAGGGGTTCTAGTAAAGAACCGATCCCTGAGACGATAGGACGTCCAGGAGGATTATCTCGCTTGTGACTTGCACCATTTTAACAGCGCATATTATTTGCTCCTCAGAGTGCTTTGATGCACTTCAAGTACATTTACTTCATTTACTCGATTGACAAGAGAATTGAACTATCACCAATCTCCACGCTCCACTTTTTCTCAGATAACCACATGCAGTGTTGGGCTACAATCGTGCTGTTTCACAGCACATCTGTGTCTCCAAAAAAACTCTGGTTATTTACATACACTTCGAGTTTTCTAGCACGCACGGAATACTCATTTCTGCTGTGCACTGTAGTTAGCGCTCTAGTGCGCAATGAAAATCAAACATGGAAGCTCTCTTCCGGTTTTTCTCGCGTCAGCATCATAGGTGAATCCAATTTCCACTCGATACTTCTGCTTAAATAGCCGCTCCCCGCACTCCCTAGTCATACAGCGGAGCCGCGGGTGAGCAGTATGGGGCAAAATTTTGTCGAGCAGCACGTAAGTACGGCATAGCCGTCATGGTCCGAGATTTTCGTAGATCACTCGGCAAGAGGACGAGTACCACCTGACCGTTTCTCTCTTCATTTCAAACATTTTTTCCCCTGCAGTAATTAGTGACTTCTTCCTGCTCATCTGTCCCTGAGGCTGATGGGGCAATATACCCATTCATACATTGTATGTATTGTGTGTATACATCGTTCTACACACCGTTTTTTGATTACAATAGTCACGAATAGAGTGTGTGTTTTATGTTATATGTAGTGTGTTTTTGTATGTTTTCCCTTTTCTTCCCCAATTTCTTTCACAGGTCCATGCACCATGATAGCACTATGTTTTTATAAACAGTCACCTTGACACATGTGTTGTCTTTTCAGGTCTTCTTAAGACAACGCCGTGTGTGGCGTAATTAATATCCTAAATCTTTTTCTTTTTCCAGATTAACATAGAGTAGTACAAACAGATTAACATATAGGAGTACAAACAGGTACTATATACTGCATGAATATTTGCAAAAATTTCTTTCACTTTTGTATATAACTATCTTCACCTTTATACAACAAGTGAGCACTGAAGGGATCTTCTCAGTCCTGATGAAGAAGCCTTGAGCTTCGAAACATGTTGACTCTTTAGGAACGTCAGCTCATTATATGCATGACTATTCCAAATCACAATTTTTAACAGGTTCAGCCTCAATGACCTATTAAATTGTCTTATGTCCATGAGGCCAGCTCCTTTTAACTTCACTTCTGACCCTTCTTCTCACTACCCCTGCTCTACACATAGTACTTTAGATTAGTGCTCCCGCGTAGTCGCTGGTTGTAGCACGCCCCATTCCACAGTGGGATGGGAAGACCCCAATGATGAAGCATGACATCAAGGGCCCTTTTGGTGTGTGAGGGGTATTTAAACAACTTATGTGTATGTCCTATCATGGAGTAGGAATACAACCTTTTCCCCATCCACTATCGGTCCCCTTCTTCATCATTCAGATCACTACCCACATGGTGGATCTTGATGTTTTGTTAACTACTGACTCGAGGAGGACGTATCCACCGTCAGTGTCCCTCGGGACGCTACCTCTTCACTCCCCTATTTTGTTTTTTTGAAGCCTTTTGGACAGCGCACAGCTGTGGGAGTCATCCAGTATTTCTGGGATTCAGGCAATATCGATCAGTGCACCGTTTTTTGCCTTTTTAAATTATTAATTTTTATATTTAATTTCTTTCACATACACTACTTATACACACACTCACATGAATATTCACAAACATGGCCGAGACAGCAGGTCTCACGTTCAATGAAGATGAGATCGACAGGATCTTAGCTGCCCTCAACCCCTTTGAAGGGCTAAGCAACTCGGATCCAGGGCCTAGCAGCTCTGACTGGGATGAAATGGCTAATCTCAGAAGAACCCAGATAAAAACAGCACTGCACGGTCTATTGATGACTGAGTACTTAAGGGCAAATGCGGCACCACATGGCCTTATTGTCCGCAACAAACCATTCATATTTCAGCACGACAAGTCCTTCAAAAAGGATTGGTCACTCATATCTTGGCACTGCACTAGGGATTGGCTGGTCCTTATAATCAAAACAGCAACCCGTCTGGCACAAGAATTAAAAATTGACATACAAAATTTGGAGGTGCAACTTAAGAGCTACCAATCCCATACAGTATTAAAAAAGAGACTGGATGAATTGAACCAGCAGATGAGCGAGTACGAGATTACTCTGAAACAAAGCAAATTAAAAAAATTAAAAAAAGACACTGCAGCCTTTAGCCATGAACGTATATACCCCTACATATGCGAGGACTATGTAACAAAGAAATCTAATAGTGAACAGGGCTCTGACAGCGATATATCAGACACTGGCTCTAATGACTCATATTCCAGCCGGGGGAGCAACTCAAGAAATCAGAGAGGAGGAACATGGAAACAGAGACCGTTCCAACCTAGAGAGAGATGGAACCACTACCCAAACCAACCAATTTTTGCCCACTATCCATATGGTCCACCACCAATGGGAGGACCATTTCAGCACTGGGCCCCAACACCACAGGAGTATAACTACTATGGACCACCTCCTTTTTTAGGTACACGCCCAGGACCACAAAGAGGAAGGAATCGACGAGGCAATCAAGTCCACTGGAGGAACGAACCAGAAGATCCAGTCAGAGTGTCAACAAAAAGCATGACCGGAACCACGAACCAACCAACAACCAGCAGGAAGGACACTTAGTGGTCATCCTCACATCACTGGTTCTCACTGAACCACAAAAACAGGCCTTAAGCAAAGGTCTTGGTTTTGTGCCCACTAACAAAATGGACAATTTTAAGTTATGCTTGGAGGTAAAAGAATTCTTGAGAAAACTTAAACTACGGGCTTTCTTTGACAAGAAGGATATTACAGAGACTGCAGAGGAACAGGCTTCTGATACCGGATTACGACCTAAGTCTACGTTCACCCCTCCAGATCCAACCCTTCCAGTGGAGCTGCTTACTTTTGAGAGAGCTGTTATGGGTGAAATTACGAAATTGTCTAATGAAGACAAAAAACCTTTCACAATACAACACGAGAAGAAAAGGAGGCTTTACGAACTTTGGCCAACAACAGGGATCTAATTATAAAACCAGCGGATAAAGGCGGAGCCATTGTGTTACAGACCACTCTCAAGTATGATACCGAGTGCAGGAGACTATTGGGTGACTCTCGTAATTACGAAGTAATCCAAGACGATCCAACAGAGAGGATGCAATGGTGGAGGAAGCTATCTGTCACAGCTGGATATCAAAAAAAGAATCAGAATTTCTGATCCAAAAATCACCTATAACACCCTACTTTTACACCATTCCTAAAATTCATAAGAACCTAGATAATCCTCCTGGACGTCCTATCGTCTCAGGAATCGGTTCTTTACTAGAACCCCTGTCCAAGTTCTCTGACGCTTTTCTGCGACCCCTAGTCCAGAAAACAGGTACTTACCTGAAAGACACGAAAGCAGTGTTACAACTACTTGCAACTCAGGACTTTGACACCAGTCAACATCTCCTACTAGGTTTAGACGTTGAGAGTCTTTACACTAGTCTTCCTCATGATGAAACCATTGATATCATAGAAGAAGTCCTATATGCAACCACATGGGAATACCACACACCACGTAGTATGGTTATGGAGTGCATTTCCTTAGCATTAAAAGAAAATTTCTTTCTCTATGAAGATATACACTATTTACAAAAACATGGGACTAGCATGGGAAGCACCTTCGCTCCTAGTCTTGCAGGCCTTTACGTGTACCATCTAGAGACAACCAAGATATTGCACCAAGACAATCCATTCTGTGAGCACATCATTACCTGGAAGAGATACATTGATGATATCCTAGTGATATGGAAAGGTGATACTCACTCAGTTGAGACCTTTATGTTATGGTTAAACCAACAAAATCAGTTCCTGAAATTCACACACACAGCATCCAATACTGATTTAGTGTTCCTTGATCTCAACATCTACCCAGAGAATGGCAAGCTTAAAACAACTACTCACTTCAAACCAACTGCAAAGAACTGCCTTCTCCTTTACAGCAGTTTCCACCCACGACATTTGCGAGATAATCTCCCTTTTGGACAGTTCCTACGCCTAAGAAGGAACTGTTCGGAAATAACGGACTTCAAAAACCAAGCCACTGACCTTGAGAGAAAACTATTGGCACGTGAATATCCATCTAGAATCATCAATCAGGGTTGGAAAAGAGCCAGGTACAACAATAGAGAGGCATTGTTGGACAACAATCCCCCAAAAGAAAGAGAGACCAGACCAATCTGTGTCACAACGTACAATACCCACTCAAATGAAGTATCCAAGATAATCAATAAACACTGGAAAATACTGAACTGTGGAAAACTTTCCTTTCCCAAACCTATGTTTTCCCATAAAAGAGGCAGAAATCTCAGAGATATTCTTGTGCATACTAGGCCACGTACCACACGGGAAACAAACCCGGCCCCTTTCAATCTTCAACCTATTCAGGGTCATCATCCCTGTGGAAATTGCAGCACTTGTGCCCTTACCACAAAGAGTAAAAATCACATTTTCCAATGGGTCAGTGTGGGAACAAAGACGATTTACTAATTGTAACAGTAAGAATGTAATTTACATGATCACTTGTCCGTGCAATTTGGAGTACATCGGGATGACGTCCAGACCAGTTAGAATACGGATTGGTGAACATAAAAGCAATGTGAGATGTAAGAAAAGTACCACCAAAATGGCAACCCACTACTTATCAACCAACCACAACGTGGACGACATAAGATGGACAGTGATTGAACAAATCAACCACGAAAGAGACCTCTTGGAAAAGGAACAACGTTGGGTGTTCCGTCTGGGGACACACGAAAAGGGTTTGAATGATGAAATTCCGTGGGCACAGTTAACAGGTTGAAAGTAATTACTACACCTGTCCACCTCCCTTCATTACTATATACAGGGTACAGACTGTATCACAGCGTTCGGTCCCTATGTATAGAGGTCTAAATAACACACAAGCGATCTCATCACATCCTAATTAGACTTGATTTTGCCCGATTCTACAAGCGTTCCATTTATGATTTCCAACATTATTATTTCTCTGGCCCCCATAGCGTTTCTGTGCTTTGCCAACACTTCTGAGTCAGACATCGCTTGTGACTTGCACCATTTTAACAGCGCATATTATTTGCTCCTCAGAGTGCTTTGATGCACTTCAAGTACATTTACTTCATTTACTCGATTGACAAGAGAATTGAACTATCACCAATCTCCACGCTCCACTTTTTCTCAGATAACCACACGCAGTGTTGGGCTACAATCGTGCTGTTTCACAGCACATCTGTGTCTCCAAAAAACTCTGGTTATTTACATACACTTCGAGTTTTCTAGCACGCACGGAATACTCATTTCCGCTGTGCACTGTAGTTAGCGCTCTAGTGCGCAATGAAAATCAAGCATGGAAGCTCTCTTCCGGTTTTTCTCGCGTCAGCATCACAGGTGAATCCAATTTCCACTCGATACTTCTGCTTAAATAGCCGCTCCCCGCACTCCCTAGTCATACAGCGGAGCCGCGGGTGAGCAGTATGGGGCAAAATTTTGTCGAGCAGCACGTAAGTACGGCATAGCCGTCATGGTCCGAGATTTTCGTAGATCACTCGGCAAGAGGACGAGTACCACCTGACCGTTTCTCTCTTCATTTCAAACATTTTTTTCCCCTGCAGTAATTAGTGACTTCTTCCTGCTCATCTGTACCTGAGGCTCATGGGGCAATATACCCATTCATACATTGTATGTATTGTGTGTATACATCGTTCTACACACCGTTTTTGATTACAATAGTCACGAATAGAGTGTGTGTTTTATGTTATATGTAGTGTGTTTTTGTATGTTTTCCCTTTTCTTCCCCAATTTCTTTCACAGGTCCATGCACCATGATAGCACTATGTTTTTATAAACAGTCACCTTGACACATGTGTTGTCTTTTCAGGTCTTCGTAAGACAACGCCATGTGTGGCGCAATTAATATCCTAAATCTTTTTTCTTTTTCCAGATTAACATATAGAAGTACAAACAGATTAACATATAGGAGTACAAACAGGTACTATATACTGCATGAATATTTGCAAAAATTTCTTTCACTTTTGTATATAACTATCTTCACCTTTATACAACAAGTGAGCACTGAAGGGATCTTCTCAGTCCTGATGAAGAAGCCTTGAGCTTCGAAACATGTTGACTCTTTAGGAACGTCAGCTCATTATATGCATGACTATTCCAAATCACAATTTTTAACAGGTTCAGCCTCAATGGCCTATTAAATTGTCCTATGTCCATGAGGCCAGCTCCTTTTTAACTTCACTTCTGACCCTTCTTCTCACTACCCCTGCTCTACACATAGTACTTTAGATTAGTGCTCCCGCGTAGTCGCTGGTTGTAGCATGCCCCATTCCACAGTGGGATGGGAAGACCCCAATGATGAAGCATGACATCAAGGGCCCTTTTGGTGTGTGAGGGGTATTTAAACAACTTATGTGTATGTCCTATCATGGAGTAGGAATACAACCTTTTCCCCATCCACTATCGGTCCCCTTTTTCATCATTCAGATCACTACCCACATGGTGGATCTTGATGTTTTGTTAACTACTGACTCGAGGAGGACGTATCCACCGTCAGTGTCCCTCGGGACGCTACCTCTTCACTCCCCTATTTTGTTTTTTTGAAGCCTATCAAAAGGCTATGACATACTTCTAGCAGAAAAGGACTGGCCACCACAATTTGTCAGGGAGTGCCCACATGGCGAGGACATTATTATGCCTGCCTTCTCCAACCATATTCCAATTCATCTAAAATATACATATGCCAGGAAATGGGCAGTGGCCCAGGCCCCAGCATTATATAAAAATCATGTAGGATGGGATGAGGACTCACCTCACCATAAAATACATCTGAAACATGAACCAACTGCACAACGGCAGTACCCAATAAAGCAAGAAGCTAAAAAACAGGTCAGGGAGATCTTAGATCAACTTGAATACCAAGGGGTGATTGAAACATGCACCTCCTCAATGAACAATCCTTTGTTTCCCATCTCCAAACCAGACAATACATATCGTCTAGTTTTGGACTACAGACACCTAAACACTTGTTCTAAAACTTTTGCAGTGCAAAATGCACATAGCACAGCATTAATGAATAACATTGTGCGTAAAAAATATAAAACAACATTAGACATCTCAAATGGTTTCTTTTGTCAAAACATAGCACCTGAAAGCAGGTACTTAACAACATTCTCCATAATGGGGACCCAGCGTCACTTTTGTCGACTCCCACAAGGGTTCAAAAATAGCCCAGGTTTATTCTCAGCGAGGGTAACGGAGTTACTACAAATTTATGACAATGAGGCATTGTCCTATGTCGATGACATATATCTGACAGACGATGACCTGGAAAAACACTTGAACAGGGTGAGCACCATTATACTGGGTTTCGCCTCTGAGGGCTACAAGTTCAACTTTAAAAAGTCCAGAATTGCCCATCTCAATGTCCTATTTTTAGGATATGAGCTTTCAAGTGAAGGCAAGAGCTTGGCAGCTAACTTTTTAGAAAAGTGTGCGCTGCTCCAACCTCCAAAAACGCTAAAAACTTACAATCCATCCTGGGTTTCCTAAATTTTGGAAGAACTTACATACTAAATTATGCAGAAAGGGTTAAACCTCTCTACGCATTAATCAAACCTGATTTTTCAATCAAAAACTGGACACAGGAACACACATAAATTTTGCGTTCACTCCAGGCTAACATGTTAGCAACAAATCACTTACAAACATGTGTAAGTCAACGCAATTTGGTGATCCGAATAATTTCGGGTCAATGCGGATTCACCTACTTAACATTTAATGAGGGTGAGAAAATACCAATAGCATACAAATCTCATTTGTACACACAAGCAGAAATGCGCTTCAGTTCAACTGAAAAAAATTCTGACAGCAGTTCAAACCGCTGTAGCAAAAGAAAGAGCCTTAGCCCAATGGAAATGCATTATTGTCGTAACCCCAGTACCGGCTTTAGAAGCGGTCACAAAAGCAAGCATTCCAAATGCTAAAGCATTACATCCAAGATGGATACAATGGGTTAATTCTCTTGCTGCAACAGATGTTGAATATGTTTTTGATCCAGATTTAAAAACACAAGCATTCCTACAATATGAACAAGAATGTCCTCTGCCTACTGAAATTCTGCCTCTTGATCAGTACGAATTTATAATTTACACTGATGGATCCGCACAACCCGCAATAGGGAGTAAGCAAGCTTACAGTGCATTGTGTGTAATCGTTAAAGGTCGCATGCGAGATGGCATCTTCAGACCTATGGTCACAAAAACTCAATCTCTAGGGGATTGTACAGCTCAGTGAGCTGAACTACAAGCATTCAAACTGGCACTTGAAAGTACAGATCGAGAATTCCCCACACTAATAGTGTGCGATTCCTTTTACTGTGTTCAGTCGTATAATGACTATATACAAAACTGGCTTGAAAATGGTTTCAAAGATGCGAAAGGTGGCACAATAAAGCACAAATTGCTTTGGGAACAAGTAGTTCACTTGAAAAACAAACTACCAAAGGCTCACATGATCCACACACTGAGTCATCAACGTGATGGCGTTCACGTTGCAGGGAATTCATTGGCTGACGAAGCCGCAAAGGGGGCTGTGCAGACGGCTTCCGTAGCTGCGATCACTCGTTCCAAAACAAAAATAGACGGTGAGATAATGTTGGCTGTCAATGCATCAAGCAAAGGCAGCAGTGCAGCGTTACCAAAAAAGTTTCCACTCAAGTACTCTTATGTAATTGATGCGAACAACGTTCCTTTTGCTCGAATCCCTGGAGTGGGGGATAGGGTAATTCCAAACAAGGAACGCAGATTAGGACTAATCCTAGCTGCACACGAAGGGATAGCCTCTGCCCATGCAGGTGTTTCCGCAACAGTATCTTTACTGAAGCAAAGATATTGGTGGCCTGGCATTAGAAAAGAAACAAAGAACTATGTTTTAGAATGTGATATATGCCAACAGATGAAAGTCTCCACAGTGAAACGTCCTGCGCAGACACCCTTGTTAATTTCAGATAAACCATTAGCTTGTGTTTACCTTGAGCACTGCGGTCCCCTGCAAAGGGACGGTAACTATAAATACATCTTGGTTGCAGTGGATTCATGCTCTAGGTTCCTATAGTTATGGCCTCAGCGCTCGGCTGACGCTCAAACTGTTATAAAAGATTTGCGAGTCTTTATCGGCACATACGCAATAGGCACGCTACATTCTGACCAGGGTCCTGCATTTAGCTCAAGGGCTTACAAAGAAGCCACGGCCAGTCTGGGCGTTGCATTGCGGTACTCCTCTCCATTCCATCCTGAGGGAAATTCGGTTGTGGAAAGGAAAAACCGGGACATAAAGCAGTCTATAACAGCTAGGGTATTAGGTTCGAGTGATGGGTGGGTCAAACACCTTAGTGGGGTACAGCGCTCATTGAACAACCTGCCAAGAAGTTCTATAGGGGGGGTCACTCCATATGAGGTCCTATTTGGGACAAGAATGTGGGTACCAGACCTTGAACACGTAGGCACAGTGGTGGAAAATAAACCATTTGATATCAAAGATCGTTTGGCTGTTTTACAGGACTTAAACAAGTTAAGAACGAAACAAAGCAACGTATTCCTACAGTCAACCACCACTGGGGATCAACCGGCTGTCCCAGCAAGGCCTATCTGGACTCCAAAAGTTGGGGATCTAGTCAGAGAAAGAATTGCGGTCAAGAAGGAATTTGGACCTTCTTACAGACAACCAGTACCTGTCCTAGCAGTTCAAGGAACAAGAACAGTACTTCTGCCGCCCCTTGCTGGAAGAAAGGAGAAAAGATTTGTGTCCATCAACCTCATCAAACCACAGTATGTGGCCAATACTAAATAGTAGGCCTCGTGGACTCTGACCTAGTAGCAGACACACTCCTCTCACTACTATCCAAGAGGTTCAGACTGAAAGACTGATAACTATCGAGAATTCAGCTGTAACAGACGGAGGACTATGCAACAACGCTATGGAACTCGTCCCTCTTGAACACCAAGTAAAAGTTCGTCCAAATACACCTGTCTACACCAACGTAACAAGTGATGAACTGGTTCCAGTGATTTCTACAAATCCTGATGCAATTCCAAAAATTGACAGAACTGCTTCTGGCTATTTCATTAACTTTGATACGTTCTCAGAAGATCCGAGTGAACCTGAAACGACGCCAGTGTCATTGAAATTCAAGCAGCAAGTACAAGACTTTCTTCAATTTATGAAAAAGACTTATTTGGTTTCTCCATGGATTGAACTCTGGATTACATCTGGACTTTTTGTTTTCCTGCTCTGGCTAGCTTTGGTTACAACTGTAAGCGTGCTTATAAATGGCAGATACATCCATGTGAACACTGAAGGAAAAGACGTAAACGTACTTTTGAAACCTCATAAATCTTCCCATCGTGAAGCAAGAGACTTGTCATCAGTGAACATCACAGCTGTTCCTATACAGGATGGTATAGTGTGGGACAAAACAGATTATGATATCTTCGGCCCGAATGAACAATTGAACATTCCACATTTGTTTAAAATTTCACTAAGTGATCTAATTACATCCAGTACCTATTCAGATGATTGAAACTTTGAGACTGTAAACGATATAATGTTTGACTTAGAAAAATCTGCTGCATTTTCTAAAAATGAATATTTAGAGGGTTCATCAGACTATGAACAACTGTATTGTTATAATCACTATGGTCATCATTATTTGCATAAATCTGCATATCCAAGAAATGTGTTTATGTTTAACCAATGGGAACATTGTCCTACACCACCAAAAGGTAGTTCAAAAACATTTGCTAATAAGTTTCCATATTTTTCAGGATACAATACATCTGAACCAGAAATGTTTTACTATAAAAATGTAAACAAGACAGGACTGAAAATTATGTTAACAAATACGAAACAGATTTATTCTGCGTTTTTAATGCCCAACTGTCTAGACAGGGTTTCGACTTTTGGAAAGACACAATTGACACAAAAACTGTGTGGGGTACTAAAGATTGGCAAGTGCAGGGGATAGAAGCTTTATTTAGAGCCTGCATCATCCCAGAACAAATAATGTTTTTGAATGAAACTATCCAACAAACATCTTGTCTTGGATTAGCCAAGATAAAAGAGATGAACACACCTTCTGTACCAACACCTGCCAGTGAAAATAATACAAAGGCAGTGGTGACAGTTGACAATATACTACAACTCAACAGATCTAATCCTGATTGGAAAAAATGGTTGATCTGGCCCACAGACACGAATAACTGTCAGGAAAGATTCCTGAATAAAACTCAGGGCTTTACTATTCATAGGCCAGACCCAAGATACGTCCAAAGACAACATCCGGGGGTAGTAACAACATACAGTGTAGGTAAATTATGCCTCGATTGGCTGCATAAGTCTACACTACAGGATGTGAAACAACACTTAACCTTACTTAAAAAGGACGCAGACCTTAGGGAATTCTTGCTTGGACCAAGAAAATCGCGTCAAAAACGTTTCATATATGCCGGCATTTATGCTGCTTATAATGAAGCTTGGAAGGTATCACAGATAGAGGCCGCAGAACGAATACGTGAACTTGATCGTATTAATTTAGAGAAAACACTCTCTGTGGTCGACAATGGGTTAACAACTTTGTCCTCCAGAATATATTCATTGGATGGCATTGTATCCTCTGCTATCGACATACTAGAACAAGATTTGGCGATGTTACAACAAGGCCAGTCTCAATTACGTTCTATTATGTTATTAAGCTGGACGCTGCAATCTTTGCGAGCGGGCTATGTGCCTTGGCGTTTCATCAACACAACGGCTCTGTTTGCAGAATACAATCTCACTGATAAACAGATCGAATTGGCACAAAGAGGAGCAAAGTATACAGTGCTGAGCATTGAAAAACTGGAAAGATTACCATTCACTGTGGCAGAAAAACCAGCTACAGAATGGCTTATTCATGGCAAAATAACGTTACCTGTGAGTACTTTTCAGTTTCAGTACTGCCTCAGACAAATGCAAGCAGGCAAATATGAAAGGTTGGGTAAGGAATACATTAAGACATCTTGGGATTTACCGTATACATATAGATGTTGGAGTGGGAATCGTGAAGTGTTTTTGAGCGGTTCAAACTGTAAACTTGCACTGAGTGGTTCACTTATATGTCAAGACATTTCCTTGCATGGGGCTTGTAATGGTTCAGTGGAAAATTTGTCTTGCCATCAGCAGGGTACTCCAGCTGCTGTGATTAATCCAACGTTTGGACAACTTTCTAATGGGAGTTACCTCATGTTGAATGATCAGAGCTGCTGCGGAATGCTGCCAGGCATCCCATATCTAGTAACGGTCAACTCCAGGGTCACTTGCTGTATGCAAGTATTGTTTGCCCCAATAGACACAGTCAGGGAGTTGCCTCTATGGCCTTCGCTGAACGTCTCTTTTATAAGATTTGATACTTTAAGCAGAATGAAAGCCATGCTTTTACAGCAAACAGTGCCTTTGACCTCGGCCAAAGAAACCTATGATCTACAAATAGCAAGGACTTCGGCTGAGATACAGACTTTAATACGTACAAACTGCCCTATACATTTCGTGGAAATGATATCACGTATCTTTAACATGTCTGATACAACCGGAATTGTACATGTATTTAAGAGCATCTGCTCAGGTCTGTTAGCACCTTTCCAGGCAATACTCGGAATCATCCCGAACTTTGCACATTCGGTGTTTGGTGGCATACCATTAATTCTAGCACTTGTTGCCGGGATTCTAGTTCTCTTCCTGCTATTGCGCTATGGCCAGCCTATTCGCAGACATCACTCCGAGCGAAATGGAGAAAGCTCTCCTTGAACGAAAGTGCTGTGAGCAAATAGTAAAGCTTTTGGGCATGACTCGTCTACGGGACTTTAATACAACTTGGTTCCTGTCGTTCAGACCAATCTGGCAAGATTGCATTTTACCTGCTCTACGATGCCTGCTATGCGGTGAAGAATGCGTGTTGGACACCTGTCTAACATTTCCATCAGCAACGCCAATGGATGTCGATACTCTGCTGGACCCGATAACGGCCCATGCTCTGTGTTGTCCCCAGAGGCTTCCTATCCTGCTGTCAGCATTCATTGAGATCTCACAGACGCTTCCGGCTGCTGCTGAGGTACGAGAAAGATCTACAGGCATACAGGAAACAACGGACGCAAACTTTGCTGCGGCAACCTATGCTGGAAGCAATGCTTCCCATCTCTGTGCAATTAATCTACTACACGAGGTGTTCCAACTGACACCAACATCAGTGGATGATGTTTTGTCTATTGAAATAGATGATCTCATGTTTACACCAGACCCGTGAACTAACTCTGATTCGGCATACAGTGTTCCAGAGATGCAGTGACAATTTGGCCTTCATTTTTTAAACAACTTGGAACTCTACCAAAATTGAACTTTTTCCCATTTCTTTTTAACGAAAATGGCACATCGATCTGCTTAAAGTAGAACTAGCCTTATAATACAGACTTCAAGGTACTTCCACGGACACTTAGTCATCTTGTGTGTCTAAAACAGTTCATTAATTTTCATGACATGAAATGACTTTGATTTTTGAGAAACTTATCGATCATTTTTTGTCACATGTAAATATTACTGCTTATTTCATTCCAATTGCATTTATTTTCGAATTTTATGCCTGTAATGAAAAGCAATGCTTCAAATGTACAGTACCTTTTGCATTCTAATAGGTTTTTTAAAATGCCTTTTTAAATGGTTTTATGAAAAATTTTAGAAATATGCGGTACTCCATTTTAATGTTTAGCATTTTAAATGTTTAGCATTTTAGTATTATTGTACACACGAAAGAGGAGTGGGTGTTGTATTCCTCTTAGGGTATCCATAAATGGGCTTTCCAGTATCATGTCCTTATATAGGCACAATTCGCCCTGCCCTTATATAGGCATAAAATCCCAGCCCTTATTTAGGCATTAAACCATGCACTCCAAATACAGGCATGGTCTCTGACATCCGTCCACCCTAACGTCACAACGAGTTCATGAAGAACAGACCCTTAGGCTGCAGGAGTTTCCCTAGTCCAGGACTATTGATTTCTTCAAGGACTCATATATTATGCATGAACCATTATTCCTTAGGGGGTTCATTCATGACGTCTTTCGCCTGTCCAACTCACATCAATGCTAACATTCTTAGGTGCTCTCAGGTATAAATATACCTTCCCTAGCCCCTGTAAACCAGAGGAGACCTCGACTTCAGAGGAGCCCGTTTCCCGGCCTGACGCACTGAGAAGACGCTGCCTTCCCTGCATGCAGAGAGCCCAGCTTCCAGCTTCCAGTGATCTGACTTCCCTTGCGGGGTGTTGGAGTTCGAGTCTGGCAAAGAGATTCCTACCTCTCTCATTCTTCAGGTATGGAGCTGACTAGAACCTAGAGGGACTCTTGGCATACTAGGCATACTAGACTTAACATACTCTTAGTATACCATAGTAAGGAATACTTCACCTACTTCTTCCCTCTTCCTACACCTAGGTCAGGTTAGGTACATTGGGGTAGAATTAGCTTAGCAACGCATCGTATGAGTACTCGCATTTTTAGTCTGTGTTATTTATGTAAATGCATATGTACTAAAAGATAATGCTATCGCAGTATTATTTATTTCTACTGCTCACCCTGTACATTATTTATCTTGCATACTTTCTTGTGATCGTAACAGTACATTTTACTTACACCAGAAACAAGACTGTTCAATAAATCCTTTATTGAAACGCCCGTCTATTTCTTTCTGTCTAACTTGGAGAAAACTAAGCATGCACGACTGAGCTGAGTGAAATAGTTATCTATTGTTTCCACGACTCTGATTCTAAAGGGAAACACAGTGGTCATGTTTTGCGGCTGCCAGAAACTACTCCCTTCTTGTTGTCAAGGAGTTTCTAGTGGCCTCTGAGCTAGCTGGCACAAGTAATTAAGTTTAATATACTCAATAGGGACATACTGACCTTAGTCCTATGTCAAACCTATAGGATATATTATTCCAATGCGCAGAGCCTATTAGGGAAATAGGAGCTACACTACAGTGCTGTGATATCAACATCAAATTTTGCCAACCATTGTCTCTAAATAAAATAAAAATTGGCAAATAACAATACTGGAAAGCCATCCCAAAAGACAACAAAGATACATTTTCACTTTCCTTTCTAATATTTTTTTTATCATCTACCCGGTGAAAAGAAGCACGTAAGGTCTATCCATTGAAAGAAACTAACCTTACTTCTGCTTACACAGATTATGAACTGGGAATTCAGGGGCAGATTTACAAAAAAGTGCTGCAGTGCGGCAACGCAGGCCCTTTGACTGCGCCACGCTGCGGCACTTTCAAAGCACAGGAATGCGACATATTTACAATAATATGTTGCATTCCTATGCTCTCCCCTGCGCTTGCACACAAACAGCTGCCATGCGCCGGCGCAGGCACCCTTGCACCATGGTGCAAGGAGGCCTGCATCATGGGGAGATTGTTTTTGTGCAGGAAGGGGCACCTTCCTGTACAAAAACAATCACTACAGGCATTTTCCTCTTTCAATGCGTGCTGTAGAATGCAGCACCCATTGAAAGAGGAAAACAACGAGGAGAAATGAAAACATTTCTCCTCGTTGCGCTTGGCTACGCCACCCCTAGGGTGGCGTAGCATTCCGACGCATTTATAGGTTTACAATTCCTCGTAAATCTGGAAATGTGTCTGGTTCCATGGGTGTTGCGTGGGAACACCCACAGCAACACCCATGGAACGCCCCTTTCATGCAGAGTGTTGCATGTAAAGGGGTCGTATTTACAAGGACAGGAAAAGTCACGCAGGGTGGCTTTTCCTGTCCTTGTACATATGGGGCAGTGAAATGCACCGCCTGTGCATCACGAAAAGCACAGGAATGCGACATATTTACAATAAAATGTTGCATTCCTGTGCTCTCCCCTGCGCTGGCACACAAACAGCTGCCATGCGCCGGCGGAGGCACCCTTGTTCCATGGTGCAAGGATGCCTGCATCATGGGGAGATTGTTTTTGTGCAGGGAGGGGCACCTTCCTGCACAAATACAATCACTACAGGCATTTTCCTCTTTCAATGCGTGCTGTAGAATACAGCATGCATTGAAAGAGAAAAAAAACGAGGAAAACTGAAAACATTTCTCCTCATTGCGCCTCGCTACGCCACCCCTAGGGTGGCGTAGCATTCCGACGCATTTCCAGGTTTACCATTCCTCGTAAATCTGGAAATGTGTCTGGTTCCATGGGTGTTGCGTGGGAACACCCACAGCAACACCCATGGAACGCCCCTTTCACACAGAGTGTTGCGTGTAAAGGGGTCGTATGTACAAGGACAGAAAAAGTCACGCAGGGTGGCTTTTCCTGTCCTTGTAAATATGGGGCAGTGAAATGCGCCGCCGGTGCGTCACAAAAAGTGGCTCACTGGTGGCACAAGGGGCTTGTAAATCTGCCGCTCAGTTTTAAAATATGTCTTAAATATTTTGATCTTACTATTATTCATCAGGAACATGTGATGGAACACATTGCACTTTTTCCACTCATGTCAAATGTATTTTCAAGTATATATCTCTTTTATATTCATTCTGTGTATGTTGCGTTCTAATGACTCTAATTTGTGCCTAAATGAATTGTCATAAGGTTTCTGCACATACACAGAGCTATGCACAGGAAAATGGGACCCCGGAATACAGTGGTTTGCCACCATATACCGTAGCACCCAAAAACCCCAACCCAACTAGCTTAGCATCCCATTAGCACTCAAGTACTAATGTTTGGACAACCCAGAACACGGTATCTTTATCTCAGGACTCGCAGAAGCAAGAACACTCTTTCGTCACTCACTCGTACTTGTCCACAAGGTGCGTAGGAAGAGACACTGGATAGGTTAAAATGTTTATTCCAACTTACGTGCTCTAATGTACAGTACACGTGTCAGTACTAATAGCATAATGCATATGACTAATATAAGCAGCATGGTTACAATTCCATAGAATACAAACGGGGAAAGCATCTCAGAGCTCAGTGGATAAACGTATAAATAACATTACCACCCTCCCTTGCAGTAAGATAGTTTATTATAATAATAATAGACCTCTGGGCTTTGACTAGCGAACCCCCATACCTCAGTCTCTAGATGCAGAATTACATCAGCAGGACATCATAGCTCTTCTCACTGAAAGGGATTTCTCCAAGTGTGTTAAGCGCTAGTAAACCACAGTATTAAAAGCATATCAAATTCTTCATGGCAATTGCACATAATGTTATGTCTGGGTGCGCGAGACTGGCCATATCAGGAAGAACCAAAATACATTGTTATGCGACCTTGTACATGTTTGTGCAGACTGAGCCCAAAAAGGTGAACAACAGAAAATGCAGACAGTGCAAAAGAACTTGGCACGAGCAAAGGGCGAGGGAGGCCGGGCTCAGTGTAACGTGCGCAAAGAAAAGCAGCATGGCAGCCAGGCCTAGGCCAACATAACAAGGCAGGTAACAATCCACAAGACACCCTCCCCTGGTCAGTCCAGCGGCCAGGACAGAGGCCCATCAGAAGAGAAAATTGACGCCGGAGCACAGGGAGCGCCCAAACGGCGAAGGGCAGGTCAATCCATGAAAGTGAAAGTGCAGAAAAAAGCCATACCCTCCAAGAGTTCATCATTGGAATCGTCAAAAAACATAGATGCCATCCAATCCATGAGTTCAAAAGAGCAGGAATGCTCCTCAGCAAAGGGAGCATCCAGAAGCAATGCGGGACAGCTTGCGTGATAATTGAAACAGCTTCGTTGTAGGAGATCCTGGGCAGCCGCCCAGATATCCCATTGCGCCAAAATCCCCAGTGCAGCCGCACGCGCCATACAGCCAGCGACGGAACAGTCCTGCTCATGGGCCTCTAAGGGACCCATCAACTGAACAAAATCCGGAACAGACAATGACGAATTGGAGAGGCAATAATCCAAAGTCCAGGTGAAAGGACAGCGGATACAAGTCATCACAGGTTGCACGCAAGTGAAATACGCAAAGCGAAATGAAAGAGTATATGACACACTCAGTGTCGCCAATGGCAAGACACCAAAACCGGCCAAAAGGCGCTCACGGAGCAGCTGGAGGCGTTCTGGATCGAGCAGGTCCCATCGGGGAGCAGCCATTGCGCAGAAAGCAAATTAAGAGCAAGACACCAGCCGCTAAAGCGAGGATTAATGGGAAACCGCCAAAGACACTGGAAAAAATAGAATGTATGAAAGCCGGGATGACACCAAAAATAGTTTGGAAGGAGGACACCAAGCCCGACCCAACGACCTTAAAAAAGTGTACTAGGCCTTCAGTGTTAGATGCGTTAAAAATACGATGTATTAACTCCCCAAAATGTTGGGGGAGATTAGTGTTTAAAAGGGCCTGTATTTCACTGTGGGTACTCGCCACCTGGAGAATGAATGTCTCCCGGGCGGACGTGAGCATAACTTCCTCGTTTAATAATAGTGCCTTTATTCTACTCAGTCTATTGAAATCTGCTTCCATGGTAGGGATGGAAGGCCAAATAGAGATATCAACCTTGCCATGAGGGGGAGGAAAAAGCACATTTTTGCAGCAGACAACCCTGTGTGAAACTGTTACAATGTAAGGAATGCCAGCCTGCAGGCCACAACAGTTTTCGTTATTTAAAAGTAAATAACTACCATTGGAAAGGAGAGTGAAAGTAGGTGAAATAACAGGAGCAGGAATACCTTTCAGCACACAAGCAAGATTAGGAGAGGAAACGCTACATGAGCCATGCAATTTAATGTGTTTACAAATAAGCGAATGACCTATAGTCGAGTCGCAGTACTCCCCCGTGAGAAAGACTTCCTTGCCGTCCCGAAGGCATTTATACATGAAAGGCAAGGACCAGAGTTCATGCAGGAAAGCACTGCCCAATGGCCGGTAACGGCCCACAGGATAATGTTTCATGCACGAGTCAAATTCAAACAAGGAAAATGGTAAAGCTATAACCCCATGGACTAGCCATACAGCAGAATCGAGTTCTGCAACAGAGAACGGCAAAGGATCCACCTTTTCGATATGTAATAGAGTGTAAGTTGCATCCTTCATGGACATAAATTGCTGTTTGTCAGTTAAGTTAAAAGGTAGAAATAAGGCAGAGGTGTTCAAAAAATGCCAAGGAACTTTACCTAACTTGAGCGTTTGTAAAGTCCATGCAAACTGCATAACTGAACGCAATTGATTCTGACCATGATATAACACAGAAACATCATCTTGTACAATATCGACAACAGAGGACACAATATTCTCTAAAGTGTAAATGCGAGAAGACAGGGTATTAATACTATTGTCAACAACAGCAAGCACCTTTTCCATATTTGCTTGATCTATTTCCCGAAGACGGGAGGCAGCTTCAATTTGTGATAGCTTCCAGAGTTCATTATATGTTTCATAAATGAATCTCTTAGGTCGGGGACCACGAGGTCCCAAAACAAAGTCGGACAGATCAATATTGCCTGAAAGGAGGGACAAATGTTGTTTAACAGAATCAAGGGACGAATGTTGCAGCCATTGTTTGCATAGTTTACCAACAGAATATGTAGTGACAGTACGGGAAGCAGTAAATCTCGGATCAGGCCTATCTTGTGTGTAGCCAGTACCTGAGTCGTGAAAACGCATCTGGCATGCATTAGATGATATAGGCCATACCAACCAGGGTGACTGAACCAGCTCAGAAACATTAAACGAATTATTTTGTAACATTGCCTGCAGGGACATATTGAATCGTGAGCTTTCATTTGGAAAACTCGACAGGGATGGTATTGATGGCGTATTCAATTGTTTAGTGGTTGCTAAGCCCCAACATGTAGTCTGATAGATGGAAGCATTTATGAACATAATTTGGGTAGGGATGAGGCACGCACGATGCAACGCCTCGGTTCCCTGTACCTGCCATGGCTTGGAGCCCCAAATAGATTTTAAATCCACTATATTATCCCAGTACTCATAACCACCCACAGCTAAGGCACTTAGAAAGGAACCTGAATAAAGCAATTTGGTGTGTGTTAACATAATTTTCTGAGTTGATGTGTTATTTAGTCTAAAATAATAGGATGCAGGGTTCGACCGATTAAAATCAGTGAAATAATTAAACTTATTTCGAAGAGTTTGAGAGCTACCTGGCAAGGGGTTTGGACAATGTTCCCATTGGGTATAGTTAACAGTACTACGCAGGGCACTGGGCTTATGGAGAAAATGATTACCCCAATGTTGGTAACAATACAAATCGGCGTAATTAGCAGAATTCATATATAAATCTTCAGCATTAAAAGATGCATAATATTTTAAATCGGCAAACAATGCTTCAACGGCATGCACATCCCAATCATCAGAATGAATATTATTTTGTACTACATCACCCATTGAAACACGAAGGACATTAGGTACATTAATGATTTCCGTCGGACCATGGATTTGATAGTTCACTGCATCCCATACGATGCCATCAGCAACGGGGAAAGCTGAAATATTCACAAATGTGTGGTCACGCTTCATGATGTGAGACGAGGAATGAGGAGCCAAAGTTCCAGAAACATAGTCTACAGCAGAGCGTTCAGGTAAATAGTGACCATTGATTAGTAGAAAAAACACTGTGACAAAGCCAATGGACATGAACAAAAATATCAAGAAAAGTACCAACCAGATGTATGTCCAGGGGGAATCAAAAATTGTCTCTAAACCAGGATATAAAAATACTGAACTTGGATGGAACTTTTGAAGATGTGGAATCCGAATCAAAGGAATAACGAGTCGGGCTTAGTGGCGTTGTTGGTTGATGTGCCACCGATTCTGATGCAGGATAAGTATACTCGTCCTCGTTGATATTGGTGGAGAGTTGGGGATCAATTATAGTTTCAGGCAAATCAACCATCTCAATTACAGCATCAGCGATCGTTCGTGCAGATGGACTATGAACATATGTCCGATAAATGGCAGGACAAGAGACCGCTGGTGTGACACTATTCAGGATCGGCCAGGCGCTGTAGCTTGACATTTTCAACTGAGATGTATCTGTTCTCTTTGCGACCAGGAAGCGGTGGTAAAATGACTGTACGTGTTCCCTTCAGGCCAAGAACTGGAACCGGTGCACGAAAAGAGGGGCCAAATTCTTTTTTGTTTTCAACCTTCTCTCGAACCAGTTCTCCAACTTTCGGAAGCCAGCCGGCTACCGGAATCTGCAACGCAGGATCTGTGGCTGAAGGCAAATGTGTAGTTGCAAGTTTGTCTCGGGCTTCTTGTAAGTCCTGTAACATAGCAGAATGGTTATCTACATCAAACTTGGCGGATTGCGCCGCGATGTCTGGACCCTCAAGGTCAGGCACAAACATTCTTATGCCAAAGAGCATTTCGTATGGGGTCCGCCCACCCAGAGGTCTTCTAGGGAGATTATTAAGTGCACGCTGAACGGTATACAAATGGGCCAGCCAGTTCCTGCCAGTACCTAAAACCCTAGCTGTTAAGGATTGCTTTAAGTCACGGTTCATTCGTTCAACGATAGAGTTGCCCTCAGGCCTATACGGAGACGAAAATTTCACCCGCACCCCAAGCGAAGCCATTGCATCCTTGTAAGCCCTAGAGGCAAACGC
Organism: Calotriton arnoldi; assembly: GCA_963921515.1. Classification (NCBI taxonomy): domain Eukaryota; kingdom Metazoa; phylum Chordata; class Amphibia; order Caudata; family Salamandridae; genus Calotriton; species Calotriton arnoldi. Next base: position 267,300 of record CAWUFW010012042.1, read on the forward strand.
TGGACCTTGGTCCGAATGGAAGGTGCCGCATGCGAAAATTCCCACAAAGACACGCAAATCCCTGATTACATTTCGGGCGTCAGCACTCCGTTGTGGCCAGACCCAGAGAAACCGTGTGCACGAGTCCACTGCCACTAAGATGTATTTATAAGCAGTGTCTGATGAGAATGGACCGCAGTGATCCAAGTAAACACACCCAAAGGGTCTGTTAGCAATGCAGAGCGGTGTTTGTGGTGGACGTGTTACCGTGGAAGGCTTAATCTGTTGACAAACGTCGCAAGAAAGCACAAAAGCACGGGTGTCTTTATATAACCCACGCCACCAATAACGCTGCTGCAAGATGGAAACCGTAGCTGACACACCTGCATGTGCCGAAGCCATGCCTTCGTGTGCAGCTGATATCAAGGCACTCCTGCGGTCCGCGTTGGGGATCAGCCGATCTCCAACGTCAGGTATAGTTACATAAGGAACCTGATCGGGACTTAATTTGTAAGAATACTTGGAAGGGAAACCTGTAGGGTAATTATCACCTTCCTTGGTTGCAGCAATAGCTGCTAAAATAACAGGGTCTATTTTAGACATGGACCTGGTAACCGCTGCTACTGAACACGTGACTACTGCTGAACGGGCAGCTTCATCTGCCAGATCGTTACCAATAGCGTGTGCGCCCACCCGCTGATGGCCTAAGGTGTGAACCACCTGTGTGAGGGGCAGACGTTGTTGCAATTCTGCCACTCGAACCCAAAGCATTTTATGCTTAATTGTGCTCCCTTTTGCGTCCTTGTAGTCGTTTTTCGACCAGAAAAACAGATTGTCATTGTAAGATTGTACACAGTAAAAAGAATCACATACAATAAGAGTGGTCTCATCCTGAGAAGCGAACTCAAGCGCAAGCAGCAATGCATGCAGCTCGGCCAATTGTGCGGTACTATCTCCAAGTGTGCGAGTGTGCACTACAGAGGATTTGAACGTTCCATTCACAAAGGAACCCGCAACAATAGCACATGCAGCTGAATAAGCGTGCTTGGACCCAGTGGCCGGTTGCGCCGAACCATCGGTGTAGATCACACATTTGTAATCCTCAAGCGGTAGTAAAAACAAAGGAGGAGGATGAACGAATTCATACTGCAAAAACTCCTGAGTCTGCAGAGAAGAATCAAAAACAAAAGTGACGTCCGAAGACGTCAAGGATGTAGCCCATTGTATCCAACGGGGATGCATTGCTTTTGAGTTCGGTACACTTGCCTTTGTTACTGCCTCTAGGGCAGGACAGGGTGTTACCACTAGAATCCGCTTTCCCTGTGCCAGTGCGCGTTCTTTTAGAATCGCCATTTGCACTGCAGTTAGAACTTTTTCGACAGATGTAAAGCGCAATTCAGCGGAAGTGTACAGATGTGACTTGTATGCGATGGGTACTGTATCACCTTCATTAAAGGTTAAGTATGTGAATCCCACCGCCCCCGGAATTATTCTAATCACCAGGTTTGTGTGGTTATCACGAGTCAAAAGATATTTAGACTCTAATAGGTCTGTCTGCAAAGACTGCAAAATTGAGGTATGCTCAGGCAGCCAGCAAGACCTTGAATAAGTAGGTTGTATCAAAGCATACAAAGGCTTGATACGCTGGGCATATTCGGGAATGTAAGTACGCCCGAAGTTCAGGAAACCCAGCAAAGACTGAAGCTTCTTCAGAGTATTTGGGGGGCACAAATGTGCACATTTTTCCAAGAAATGGGGGCTAAGCCCTTACCTTCGTTATTGAGCTCATAGCCCAAGAACAGAACGGTAAATTCAGCAATGTGTGACTTAGCAAAGTTAAATTTGTAACCCTGCTCCGCAAATTCAAGAATAATGCGGTCCACACGGGACAGATGCTGATATAACTCGTCGTCTGTCAGATAGATGTCATCAACGTACGAACATGCGTCTTGATCAATGTCATTTAACAAAGAAACAACACGGGCGGCGAATATACCCGGACTATTTTTATAGCCCATGGGTAATCGCCGGAACTGGAATAATTTACCACCGGATGTGAATGCGGTCCATTGACCACTCTCCGGGGCTAGGTTGTGCGTGTAGAAACCGTTTGAAAGGTCAAGTGTCGTTTTGTATTTTTTACGAACAAGACTGTCTACAAGCGCAGAACTGTGTGTATTTTGCACCGCAAAGTTCCGACAATGAGTATTTAAATGCCGGTAATCCAAAACTAAGCGGTACGATCCATCGGGTTTAGAAACCACGAAAAGGGGATTGTTCATAGGTGATACGCATGGTTCAATTACTCCCTGATATTCCAACTGTGTCAGAATTTCGGAGACGGGGCCTTTTGCCTGCCGTTTGATGGGATATTGGGGTTGTGGCTGCGGTAGTGACCGCAAAGGTATTGCATGAGGAGGTGATTCTTCATCCCATCCCACATGGTTGCGGTATAACGCTGGTGCCAGGTACACAGCCCACTCAGCTGCAAGTGCTTCAGCTTTGTCTTTTGGGACATGCCGTGAGAAGCTTGGAAGGATTACCTCCTCTCCTTTATGTGCAGCTAAAACGAATGGGGGTGGCCAATCCACCTCTGCTAACAAAATGTCATATGAAGAGGTTAGATTTTCCCAAAAATCCCTTTTATTTCACGCGGTATGTCACCTTCAATTTGTATAACTATATTATATAGTCTGTCAGGGGGTGCCACTCTCGTGTCAGCTGTCTCTACAGTAACGAATGTTTCAGTTGCTGTCGCCTCCATATGAGGACGTAGCGCCTCCCGCACTATGGTAACTTCCGCGGCGCTGTCTAGGAGGGTCACTGCCCACGTCCAATTCTGGAGTCTCGTTCTCACGGTCTGAGGCATATTTCGCTGTAACAGCGGCAACCTTTTTCTTCTGAAATTGCGGTCGAGGAAGATGAAAGTCTTCTGCTTTACCTCTGACTTGTTGTCGAGGTTGGTCTCGCTCCTGGGGAGCCTCTCGGCCCCTTCCTCTATCTTGCCGTCCTCCTCCACCAGCCTGTGACGACGTCTGGGCCTGTGAAGAACGAGGAGAACGCGTATCAGAGCTCTGAAACCTTTCTGGTGATTTAATCCTTGACCTATCACGTAAATCATAAGTACGTTCAGAAGAAACCGAAACTGGGGAAGCGCCTCTCGACCCCGGCTTCTTTTGTTGCTTACCCTGTTTTTTCTGTCTCCAACTCTTTTTAGTGAAGACTGGTTTATCATCTTTCTCAGATGCACTTTTTGTTTGTATAACTTGTGATTGCGATTGAGTTTGCATTTTTACAAAAGGCTTGTTGCCTAGGCTATTTCTTCCAATTGTTTTATAAGCCCGGGCTATTATTTTCGGTAATTCGCGAGGCCTGTCCAACTCTGGGACCAAAGCCAAAGCATTCGCTACTTGAAAGTTCATAGCATCGCCCTTGACATTTCCAAGGATCAGCTCAGCTACTACATCAAACACTCCCACTAGTCTCATCCCTAATTCCACAGCCGCTTCAGGGCCATGTTCATCCTGTACTTTTTTAATTACAGAGGGTAGAACCGTCATGGAAGGAGTTCCAAAACATTTTGAATAAACTGCTGCGAATACCTTACCCCAGTTTTCACATGATGTCAAATCGGGGATTATGTCTTTTGGCAAACTTATCGTGAGGATGCGGTGTTTATCTACTGGGGATGTATGGGGAAACACTGCTTCTATCTGATCGAACTTTTCTGCAAGCCAGTAAGGATAGTCGTCCTTATTTTGTGGACGTTTGCCCATCACAGAATTTACCATGACAGGACTTATAGTCACTCCAGCGGCTATAGCTGGTTGGCCTGCGACTACAGGAGCAGCTCCATGTAGACTACCTGTAACGTATGTCACTAAGGCTCGATGCACTCGCACCAATTCGGTATGCATAGTGCGCAGTTCCGCAAGCGGTAATGCCAGATAATTTGGATGCGGGGTATACCCGGCCAATACAGGCCAAGTGGCCCCCTGAATTGACAAGGGGCCTAAACGAACTGCGGTAGTTGGTTGTGGTAGGGCGCCATTAAACCAAACACGGTGCTGCCAAGCCGTGAGAGGCACTTCAAGAACAGTATAGGGTCGATAGGCAGCAGGAACAGCGGTGGGCTTATATTCATGAAACAGCTTATCACCTGCATCCACCGCTTCAAAAGTGATCCAAGTGTAAAACACTTCAAAGTGATAAGCCGCATCGGCTTGAACCACAAAGACCAACTCGACCCCAGTATCGGGCACTCCATACACAGCTAAGTGGTCTCGGAGTGCTCCTCGACTATGTGCAGCTATCGCCACACCAGCCATGACTAAACAATTATATTCGACAACCTAACAGGGAGCACAAAAATGGGTCTGTTAACTAACCTTTTTTAATAATATCAAGCTTGAAAGAACCTATAAAACATTCAATATAGGAGGTATCACCGTCACATACGCCTCCGGAAGCGTACGCGAGGGGTTTGTGGACAAGCACAAGTACTACTCAAGCGTCTCGCAGATAAGCTGCCCCACGTTGGTGCGCCATGTCATAAGGTTTCTGCACATACACAGAGCTATGCACAGGAAAATGGGACCCCGGAATACAGTGGTTTGCCACCATATACCGTAGCACCCAAAAACCCCAACCCAACTAGCTTAGCATCCCATTAGCACTCAAGTACTAATGTTTGGACAACCCAGAACACGGTATCTTTATCTCAGGACTCGCAGAAGCAAGAACACTCTTTCGTAACTCACTCGTACTTGTCCACAAGGTGCGTAGGAAGAGACACTGGATAGGTTAAAATGTTTATTCCAACTTACGTGCTCTAATGTACAGTACACGTGTCAGTACTAATAGCATAATGCATATGACTAATATAAGCAGCATGGTTACAATTCCATAGAATACAAACGGGGAAAGCATCTCAGAGCTCAGTGGATAAACGTATAAATAACATTACCACCCTCCCCTTGCAGTAAGATAGTTTATTATAATAATAATAGACCTCTGGGCTTTGACTAGCGAACCCCCATACCTCAGTCTCTAGATGCAGAATTACATCAGCAGGACATCATAGCTCTTCTCACTGAAAGGGATTACTCCAAGTGTGTTAAGCGCTAGTAAACCACAGTATTAAAAGCATATCAAATTCTTCATGGCAATTGCACATAATGTTATGTCTGGGTGCGCGAGACTGGCCATATCAGGAAGAACCAAAATACATTGTTATGCGACCTTGTACATGTTTGTGCAGACTGAGCCCAAAAAGGTGAACAACAGAAAATGCAGACAGTGCAAAAGAACTTGGCACGAGCAAAGGGCGAGGGAGGCCGGGCTCAGTGTAACGTGCGCAAAGAAAAGCAGCATGGCAGCCAGGCCTAGGCCAACATAACAAGGCAGGTAACAATCCACAAGACAGAATAATTGTTTAATTTTGCAATAAATGTAACTTGTTAATAATCAACTAATTTATTGGTGTTGGTCACTCTAACGGTGTTGCATTTTAAATCATTAACATGTGAGGTCCTTCTTTTTAACAATTATTAGTGGTCCAAGCTCCCGTGTTTTAAGGACGCACCCCTTCCCTGTCTCGGGAACAGAGAGGTTATTTTTTTAATCAAATTTTCTGAATAGTGTCTCAAAATGTTGTATTCTGAGCATAGGTATACATGTAAGTATGCCTTTGAATTACACTCCTGTCTTCTCAGCAGTTCAGTAAATTTTGCATCCCCAGCCACATGCACACACAAACACACTCATGGCCCACAGCTCTGTACTCTGGTGTCACACTGCTGCACACTTTTAGCATAAGAAGGTTATTGGAGGGCAGTGGTGAGGGAGTATAATAAATGTGGACTCATACAAATCTGCACTATTACACAGCTAGCCCCAGTTCTCAACCAGTCCGAAGAATATGTCATTTGATCCACTCACTATGCTCACTATGCTAACTGGGATTATCTTGAACTTGGCTGTGCTTGTGACACCGGCATCAGCTTACCAAGTCTCAGAGTAAACTGAACTGGCCTTTCTTCACCAGGTTATTAAACCACCCAAAAAATAGAGAAATCAATACCAGTGCTTAATTTGAGCCGGTGGTTTCCGGTGTTCGGCACCGGCACTTAATTGTCAACACCGGCACTTGGGACTGTTTGTGTCATTTAAAGATGAGCAGAACAACAGTTGCTTATTAATTCAATATACATTAAAAAGAACTACTGCTTGCTACCCAAGCCATTCATACAGCTTTGGGGGCCTTGAACAGTCTGAATTGGTTAGTAGTTGTGTAGGTACTGTCAATGGTAGCACTGGCAGTGCCAATGGGTGGTGCAAACTGCCCTGGCCTCCTGACGAGGGCCCTGGCACTTCTGTTTTTTTTTTGTTTACAAATGAAGCACTGAAGATAACGGTATACTATAGTGGTCGAAGGAATAGCTGTGCATATTGGACCATTCCACTTCACCAAAGGGAGTGATAGTCACATGGCAGGAATGCCTTACTGATCATTTCACCTCACATACCAATATCCCTTTAGATGTAAGGCCAGCTATTCACAGTGCAGTCACATTCCCTGATTCACTGTATGAGCTGATTACTTAGTCCCGGTTTTTTTCTTTGGATTCTAGCACTTATATTCCTGTTTGGTCGGGGCCCATGCTCTCTCATAAGTCGGGGAGCAACCTTATGACACAACATATGGTAGCACCAATTTATAAGTTGAAAAAAGAGATAAATGACCTTGATCGCTAGCGGGGTCAATCACTCCTTGGAGCTAGATCAACCTATAGATAAATTTCCCAATTTAAAAAAAATAAAATATACTATTAAAACATACGGTAAGGATAGAAATGCTTCAGAGTATCTATGCCGGAGTCTCATATAGATATTGCTGTTGGAAACATTAGTTCAGAATCTTTACTTTTAAAGCAAAGCAGTTAAAAGTGAGGGCGAATTTTTAAAGAGCTGCATCCTGCACAATAATGTAAGGCATCCAGGTCATGCCGCAGATGTTACTACCTTGGTAATATAAGTAATTATTGTAATGTTTACAGTATAATTCAACAACCTTGCCTGTTTTTTGTGAGCATTGTGAATAAACAGTTCCACACCCATTAGGTATTCCTTTTTTCCTGGTTACACTGCATGGCCTTTATAATCCCACTTTATTGAAGTTTATTGCTTTCTTTCATGGGTGCTTTAAAATGCATGCTGCAACACCAATTTCCATTTGAGCGATTACACGTGGCAGAGTTGTGGATTTATGGCATTAGCTTGCAAGCCTCCGGTGAAATTTCAAGGCATGCAGCCACAGGTCAAGGCATTTCAACCACAAGAGTTGAGCGGTAAGCCTCATAAATACTCCAGCATGAAGTGCATCAATGCAAAGAGGAAGCGGTAAAACGGAGCATACTTCATGTTTCATACTACATGTTATTAGTTAATTTGGGTATAATTGGTTCCCTCTGATAGGTCATTTTCTTAGTTTCCAACAACAAAAACAAAAACACATTATTTTATTACTCACTGGTTGGCAAACGTTTTATCAAACTTTACCTTATTTTGTCCATAATTCGATTTTCTGAATGCCTTAACTTTACAATTAATAAATATTTACCTTTCAACAGATTTAATTAATGCTTCACAGTGGTGAAGTGATGCTCTTGCTGTGAGCCAATATATTGATTCAGCTATATTTAAGCAGCACAAGCCATTTACAAAGTCATTGTGCATATGTTTGCTCACCGGACACCACTTTTTTCAGTGTTGGCCTTTATTGTACAGATCAATCTTTCCTGGTGTGCTAGTCAGTAAATAAATATTAGTTTTTGGTGCAGATTATTTAATATCATGTAAAATATAAATAATTAATAATATCTCTTCAAACAAATCGTTAAATAAGTCTCAAACTCCATACACGCACACTCTGAGGTTTGGAAATTGAAACTAGTGGGTTACATAACCTAAAAGTAAGGTTAATCAGATGCATCTGCCGTGTACAGAGAAGCACAGACTTGTCATTAAATTTCTTTACTGAAGAACATATGCTTGCCTCTTAACAAAATATCAAACCTCATATTTTATCGAAAGGGGCTTCATAAATTTTAGATATTTGCCATGTCTTCTAGGTCACATCACATATTTGCTTTACTGAACCCTTTTTGTTGGTATTAGGCCTCTGTTTACTTTACCACTGCTAACCAGTGGTAGAATGCTTGTGCTCTCCCCTCCAAACATGGTACAATTAGTATGTACCTGGTTGTTACATTTAATTTACTTATAAGACCCTATTATATGGTACTACATGTACCAAGGCTCTTGAAGGGCTGGGCCCCACTCTGCACCACAAAGGCTGCTGGGGATTGTGTTCACCACTGCTAATAGTTTGTTGCAGCACTCATTGGGCCACCCATTAAATGAGCACTGTAAAACATGTCACAGGGCTGTCACTGAGGCCTGTAGTGCAGTTTTAAACTTCCATTGGACCTGGCAAAATAAACGTTATGCCAGGCCTAAACCTTCATTTTTAATGCTTATAAGTCACCACGAAGGTAGACCCGAAATGTCCATAGGGCACGGTGCATAGTATTTAAAAAATAGGACATGAATATTTAATGTTTTAAATGTCTTGGCAATGAAAAATTTCATAAGTTGTTTATTACTGTGACAAGGCTGGCCTCCCTTAGATTAACACTGGTGTATCCTATTACATTAATAAGGGCAAAATTTAGTGTGGGAGCAGCTATAAAGTATTTCAAAGACTCATTTTAATAGTATTTTTAAAACCCAATTTAATGGTAAAGTCAGGTTTTAATTTACTATTTTGGAAATTATGCTTTTAGAAAGTTGTCATTTTTCTTGCTTGGACCTAAAACTGCCTTCCTGCCAGTATCCAGATGTTACCTGACCCCTGATGGCTCCATGGAGTGAGATGTGTAATGTTCAGACAGTGGGAAAAGAGTTTTGGTGTGGGAAGTTGTGGGCTTTCCTGACAGGATGTCTGGTGAGGTGATGTGCCCCTGCCATTATTACTTTTCAAAGGGGCCAGCCCGGGCACACACATAAGAACCTGTCACCAGGCCTACCCCTGCCTTAGTTTCACTAGCCAGGCTGGAGCCAAACCTACAGAAGAGGGGGTAAGTGATCAGAGCAAATTTAGGAGGTATACAAAGGAGTGTCCCCACCCACAGGCTGGCATTTGGCATAAAAGTGTGATCCATAGAACCTGAAACCAGAACAGTCCTGGATCTGTGCAGATCAGAATTTGGACTGTCCTGCTGTCTAAAACCTAAAGAAAGGCTGGAATTGCTCTCCTTGAGCCCAGGGACCCAGAAGTCACTCCATGGGTCAGTTGGCTGACCGACCTCCTGTTTGAGCTACAGGAGCACAACACGCTTCCACAGGCCTGTTTCTGCAACTGCCCAGCTGACCAGACACAACTGGACCTGACCTGGTGCCATATGCTGGTCTCTGTGGAAGTAAGTTCGGACTCTCAACTGCTGTCCTGAAGGTCCTGGACCCTTGACTAGAGTCAGAGTGCACTTCTCCCTGCCTAACTGTAGGTTTCACCGGATCCGACACAGAGTCCTATAAAGCAGCGCAACTTCCAAGTGATAGCTCACCTGATCTGACCCTGAAGGATGCAGAGCCCTGCTGCACAGCTCATGTCTGAAAGCTTACCCGGGCCTGACTCAGAGTGACTCAGACCTCCAAAGACCAGCCCCGCACAGTCCCCACATCAAAGTCAGGAGGTGAAACTTCCAGCAAGACATCATGGTCCTGTATCCTGGTTGCGCTCCTTTGCAGTTGGCCTGAACGTATGACTTTGTCTTGCGTCCACTCAAGTAGAAACCCTTTGTTGGAGCTGTTTTAACCTAAAATTTAAAAGCTAATATCTCTGGTTCCACTTATTGGCTTTTGTTTTATTTATTAACATGTTCTCTAGTTTCCTAAATTAGGTTGAGATTTTATTTGTGTTGTGGTGTCACTATATTTCTGTTTGAGTACTTTATAAATACTTTAGACATTACCTCTAACTTAAGCTTAGGTATATTTAATGATTTTTGTGATTCACCCCAACAAGGATGAGTATTTGAGGTGGGTTATTGCTCCCTCAACTAATACACCAGTTCCTAAAATATGTTTAACTATTAAAACTTAAAATCTGTAACACAATAGTCAAAGCCAAGCAGTTCTTACAGTCCATGTATTCTTAAAAACATTCAGGATGACCTAGCCCTTCTTCCCTTTTTGATGACTCTCAAGATTCCTACTTCAAGGTTGCTATGATAGCTAAGTCACCATCTAACAAATACCTTCCTCAGGAAGGGTAAATGCCTAATTTCTGGCACATGACTGACTATGGTGTAGCCAGTTCTAATATCGTCTACAACAAATTCTCTCCAAATCTTATTTTCTATCCAAAAATGGTCATATCTTAGCTCAATATAATAATAGGGGCCTTTTCTGCATCTCCAAGACACGATTAGTTGAAAAAAATGAGTTTCTTCTACATAGCTGATTGGTTGTAGGTAAAACCTAAAATATTAGCTAATGTCAGTTTGGTATTTGGAAGGTGTTTACCTAAGTGCCATCTATGGCTACAGGGTTATTCCCATGTAGTAACATGTCCTGAATTCCTGGAGGGCACAGCCCTCCAACTTACAAACACAATTCAAATGTTTCTAGCCAAATGCAACACCCTTGAATTCTCCAAACTTGTAACCAAGGAGTTGTCACTAATATAAGGCCCTAGAATACCTTAGTTCAGCTGCTTGTTGACCCTTCTATATTTTTTCAAAGGCCACATCACTGTCCTCATATTGGAGGATATACACTCTCATGTGCCCCAATTTCTTCATGTAGACATCAACTATTTCCAAAGCAGCAGGCAAAGCAGGAGGCAGACTTCAAAGGCTTGAAACTAAGGACCAATCCTATTTAAGAACTAAGGCAACTTTAGCATTTGGTATCAAATGCAAGCCAGCCAGAGCACAATGGTGCACCTGGCAGACATATGTCTGTCATACATGTCAGTGGGGGAAATACACACTTCAGGCCACATATGACATTTAACTTTCCATGCCATAAATGTACTTTAGGCAACATTTACAATGGACTTATAGGGAAGTTAAATTCGCCAAACAGTGAATTCCAGTGTACATTATATGTTTCACAGGATAGGCACAGGCACTTTAACACTGTCTACCAGTGGTAAAGTGCACAGAGTCCTAAAGCCAGCAAAAACAGTGTCCAGAAAAATGTGAAAAGTATGAGTTGACCATGCAGAAAAGCAGATTTTCTACACTAACAGTTTCTATCATAGCACATCTCAATCAAAAGCTCAATCAATAATGTCAGAAGTGATCTTGAAATCATGGAATGTTCTAAAAAGATGATTTGTAGAAATGTATCTATTAAAATATGTTCTGATACAAAAATAGTGTAAATGAAATATAAATAATTAAGTGTCACCGAAAAATGTTTGAATATTTACTTAAAGTTTCGTAGGCATATAAAACACGTTCCTTTCAACAAACAAAAAAACACAGTATATTTAAAGAGAAAAGCTATTTTTACAGTTGCCCACGCATATAGTAGAAACCAAGAAAGCAGCTGGGACACGGTGCAGAAAATGAAAAAAAAACACACATGCTATATATATACAATATACAAAACAACAGAACATGGGAGCAGCAAGGGGTCCCTCCTCACAGAAAGCAAAGAAGGCAAGGGGTGAGGGAAGACACAGGCTGCAGGGAAAAGGGGTGGTGCAGTGAGTACACCCACTGCAATAAAAATGTGACAAGTACCCTAGACCTGTGGGCATGGCTTATCCCAGAAACTCCAGATCAGAAGCATCTGGTGAACACATTGCACAGATGATGGAACAAGGGCACTACAAAGCCAGTCCCTGGCGTGGGCCAGTCACAGTAGTTGAGGTTGCCCTGGAGCAGGGCTAGGTAAGCCTCAGGCTAAATAAATACAGCTCTTGCATGAGCATAATTCAGAGACCAGGCCACCCAGTGGAAATGCAAGTATCCGTGAATACGATGTCATTACACACCATGATATATGCAGGTCCGACCATGGCAATACCAGTAAATGCAAAGTCAATGCATGCCATAAAATGTGCTTGCATAACAATGTTGTTACCTGTATAAACAATGTCAATGTATGTCATAATCTCAATGACCTCAATGTTAATTGTACACATTTTACCCAACTCATATCATTGCTGTTGCAGTCACCCAAGGTAACCTCCCCATCAACCCCGAATCAGAGATATGTGGTCAGACAGGCCCTGCGATCCAAGCCTATTGATTTACAGGTCACAAAGGCAAACGTACACCCAGGGAAAACCATGATCGATCCCACAGATAGGCATTACATCACAAACAGGTCCAAGGAAATTGGCCCCAATAAAACACGTTTGGCCAAAGGTGCAAGTTTCCAGACTACCACAAAGATAGATGCCATATATAGTTAGAAACACACAGCCAATCAGGACACAGCATGCACACCACATGTAGTGATCATGTGCTCCCCATGCCGGACATCTGGACACATACACACTGGACCACACTTGCTCTGCCCGAGGTCAAGAGCCACCTGTGTCTCCCTTATCAGATGAATGCACAGACCCTCCAGCATTTTGCGATTTCATGATTTAAGAAATATGCACAAAATCAGCTGACTAGCATGATGAGCATAATATTTATCATTTTGGATGCAAAGAAAAGGTCTCCAGCAAGCAGAAAAAAGAATTGTGACATTTTATTGGCTGTACGCGCACACGTCACTATGTGGTGCCGTACAGTCGTAATATCTGTCTGCTTCTTCCTGTCGAATGACTGTGTAGGGGTCAGAGGTGTAAGTTTCATACCGCTGCGGAAAATATCAGTTTGGTGCCATCTGTGAAGTGAAGACGTGGAGGTGTGTGTGCCCCACGTCCACCCAGCCGGTGTGTGGTACTGACGGCAACACTTACAGCAGTGAGTGTGAGCTTCACGAGCGAGCGTGCACTCAGCAAATCAAGCTGCAGGTTGAATTGCAGGGAGACTGCAGTAAGTAGGGTGGGCAAGGGGTGGTGGGGAAGGGAACATGCTGTAGTGGGACCTCATGCCCCATGGGAACTACAGCCCCATGGGACCTCATGGGGCTGTAGAGAGCAGCTTTGTATGGCCCCATCTGTGCAACATTGTGGATTTCTTCATGCTCCTTGTGGCACAAGGCACTATGTGCTGTATTACAGGGCGACTTCTGCTGCCTGGAGGGACCCATTAGGCTAACTTGAGGCATCTGCCTGATTTATGGACCTTCCTCCAGGCTTCCTGGGGCTACTGGCTGCCTGGCGAATATTGTGTACACGCTGGTGGAAGCATTTTGCCAATAGGGATTCTAGGCACTGAGGGGCAGATTTACAAGCCCCTTGCGTCACTTTTGCGCTGCCAATGCGTCACTTTTTGTGACGCAGCGGCGGCTTAAACAGTGCACCACGTTGCAGCCTATTTACTACGTGATGCATCTAGGGAGATGCGTCACCTTGTAAAACCCTGCGCCACATTATACCTGCATCAGGTATAATGTATGCAGGGTGGGCGTTCCCACACAGGAAAGCCTCGTAGAAGTGACGCAGCGAAATCTACAAGATTTCACTGTGTCAATTCTAGGACGCAGCACAATAAGTATAGGTCTCCCCATGCATTGCTGGAGTTGCGTTGTGCTTGCGACACAACTCCAGCAATGAGTGACTTTTGCACCAACAAACGCATCAGAATTTCTGACGCATCTGTTAATCCTTGCACCATGGTGTGCTGTATTGTAAATATGACACATTCAAACTAACGCATCTCTGCTCTAACGCAGAGATGCAGCGGTTTCTTGTAAATCTGCCCCTGACTGTTTTGGGGCTTTCAGTCACTGGCTATCTTGTGGATCACATGCTTCCTGATGGCATTTATTTTCTTCTGGAAGCATCCCTTTGGCTGACTGGTGGCATCTGCCTGGTTTTTGGTGGATCTTGCTGAGATGCCTGGCGGAATCTCGTAGGGCTTCCTGGTGGAATTTCAGTGGGCTGCCTGGCAGAATTTTGCTGGGCTGCCTGGGGAAATGTCACTGGGTGGCTTGGCTTATTAATATTCAAGGAAGCAAGCACCTGTCCAAGCGATGATGCACACTGCGATCTTGTGCAAGTGATGACGTGGGGGCAGACGTACAGTTGGCTAACGCGCTGAGTCAAATCAAGAAAAAACAGATTCTTGAGTCCATTTTTGTGCTGGAAAACTGATGATCCATATGCTACTGTCATTCAGAGGAATGCGCAGCCTACACTTTGTGGTTAGCAGTTAGTAAAAGTTAATTAGTATGATTTTCAAGTAAGCAGAAACGTTTACAAAAAGCATGGCTAACACGCTGAAAAAACTCCCTCATGCTTGGCATTATAAGCATAAAATTAATTTTTCGCATGTCGATTGTGTTGTTCAACAAAGAAATGTAGGTGGTGGAGAGGAGGACAAGTACAGTGCCAAGGAGGAACAATTACAGCAGGCACCCAGAAAGAAGTGAGTTAAAAACAGAGATTTTGTGATGCAGATCAGCGGAAAATAAAGAGCCACAATAATCCTGCAAAATTTCAATTTTTGCGCTGCAAAATTTGCAAATCTATGCCGCAATATCCTGGGTGGTCTGTTAGTACTTGTTCTTTGTGACTAGGCCAAGAATGCCAGATCGGTTTATTGTACCTCACAAATGGTATAAATGGCCGGACAAACTTCTGTACGTTGAGAGACTTCCTTCAGACTTACTTTGTCAATACTCTCCTGGCTGCTGCATTTAATTAAACCAACTTGATCCTGTTTTGCCAAATGCCTGCAGCACTCATTTGGGCACTCACACCAGTAGCCTTTTAAACCTGTCTCAGGCCTGCCACTGCAGGGCCTGTGTGTGCAGTTAACTGCCTCTTCCACTTCATATTTAAAGCCTTTGCAAATCATTGAACTCCCCTTTTATTACACATAAGTCACCCCAAATGTAGTCCCTAGGTAACCCATAGGGTAGGGTGCTGTGTAAGTAAATGGTAGGACATGTACTTTTTAGTTTTGCATGTCCTGGAAGTGAAAAACACCTAAATTCATTTTTCACTACTATGAGGCCTACTCCTCTCATAGTTTAACATTGGGAATTCCTTATTACACTTTTATCTGTAATTACAGATTAGAAAGGAATAGCCCTGTCACATTTTATATCTTTGGAATGGTAATGATAAATCCTCTTTACTGGTAAATTTAAATTTAACATGGGGGCGTTGCCAAGATGGTGGCCAGGACGGATGCACTGTAATGAGCTCGGTGAAGGCCCGGAGAAATCCGGATAAAATAATCTCCTCTCGCAGCTCCATGCAACACGGAGGGCTACTCTCCCATACCGGGCTCCCCCCGTGGTGAGATCAGAAACCAGTTTGGGGAATCAGGGACAAGGTGCCCTGCTGACTGCGAAGGGGGGCCGCACACACTGTGACACATGGGCCGCTGTAGCTGAGGTCTGTGACATGCACGGCAGCCTGCAGAGGAAGACCCTGGCCTGAGGTGAGGGACCAGAGCTGTAAAATTGGAGGTGAGGATGGATTACTGCTGTCCTCCACCCTGCCTCTCCCCACCGATGTGCGCACGGGCTGCAACTGCACAGAAGTACCAGAGCTGCCCTCCTGGTGCATCCACACTGTGCTTGGGGTGTCAGGAGCTCTGAGGAAGTGGAGGGAGAGCCAGAGCAGACTCCTGGAACTGGGTGCACATCGGACCAATGGAGTGATCGGAGCAGCCGGGCGTGGGCGGACACCTGTAGGGGGAACAAACTGGTGACTGGGCGCTGAGGCACAGGGAAGACGAGAGCTGGCAGTGCAGGCGAACCACAGAGGGTTGGAGACTACTGCAGTGGGGGAGATTCCCCCTGTCTGCCTGGTCTCTCTGCCTCTTTGCTCCTCCCCCACACATCTCCCAGGTGACAAAATCTTCACTGCAAGAGATCCATAAACTACAAGAGATCCCGAACTACAAAGTGCATCAGTAACCTGTTTAACCTGTCACCCCTCAGCCAGGGAATACAGGCTACAATGGATAAAAGAAGCATCCCCGATACAGGGGAGAAGGAAGAAGTGACCAGAACGGGGCAGTAGCCACTGAACATTAGTTTGGGCAGCTGGAGCCCTCCTACAGGCAACCACATTGATGGCCGGTAAATTCGTAATGCACTAACCAGTGAAAGGCAAGAGGACACCACCCGGAGTGACGCGGTCCCCACATAGTGCCAAAATCAAGACACAGACAATGAGCGCGAACTGCCAAGTTTGACGAACATCTGGTGACCGACTCCCCTTCTTTCTATTTCCCTTCCCATAGCATACCACAGAGGATTGTGAACACTTGTGCAAAATTGTGAAACCTAAAACCGACAAGAATACTGCTCCACAAAGAGAAACACAGGGAGCAATACTCCGTCCTGTCGATGATGAAGCTACAGACCAAGCATTGGCATCCACACTGCTGGAACACTCTCGTAAATTTGAGGAGTTACTTACGGCTGTAATGGACATTAAGTCAACACTGGAACCCAAACTTGAGTTGATCCGTGTTGAGATGGGTATCATACGAGAAGATCATAAGAAATTAAAAGAGAGTGTGGAGGAGTTTGAATCCACTTTAGCAACACTAAGCCCCACGGTGAATCAATCAATCAATCAGGGGTTTGTTAAAGCGCGACTGCTCACCCGTAAGGGTCTCAAGGCGCTAGGGGGGGGGTGCAGGTTCCATCCATCAAGGAGGGGGTCTGTCGAAAAGCCAGGTTTTGAGGTTTCTTGCGAAGATGGGGAGCGATGTTGTCTGTCTGAGGTGGAGCGGAAGGGCGTTCCATGCTTTGGCCGCGAGGAAGGAGAAGGAGCGGCCTCCCGATCTGGTCTTTCTGGTGCGGGGGACCACGGCGTAGGAGAGCTGGGCTGATCGTAGGGTCCTTTGGGGTGCGTGGAATTTGAGTCGGCTGTTCAGGTATGCTGGTCCGGTGCCGTGGAGGGCCTTGTGTGTGTGGGTGAGCATCTTGAAGGTGATTCTCGCCTCGACAGGGAGCCAGTGGAGTGTGCGCAGGTGCTGGGAGAAGTGGCAGTGTTTTGGCAGGTTGAGGACCAGTCTTGCGGCGGCGTTCTGGATGTTCTGTAGCTTGCGGGTGAGGCTTTTGTTTATTCCGGCTTAGAGTGCGTTGCCGTAGTCGAGTCTGCTGGTGACCAGGGCGTGAGTGACGGTCTTTCGGTGTTCGAGGGGATCCATTTGAAGGTCTTACGAAGGAGGCGGAGGGTGTGGAAGCAGGAAGACGAGACAGAGTTGATCTGGCGGTCCATTTTGAGCTCGGAGTCCAGGATGATTCCCAGGTTGCGTGCGTGGTCCGTGGGGGTTGGCGGGTTTCCGAGGGCGGGGGGCCACCAGGTGTCGCTCCAGGCATCGGGGTTTGGGCCCATGATGAGTACTTCTGTTTTGTTGGTGTTTAGTTGTAGGCAGCTGTTTTTCATCCATTTGGTGACGGCTTCCATGCCTTCTCGAAAGTTGCGTCTGGCGGTGTTGGGCTCGTTGGATAGGGAGAGGATGAGCTGGGTGTCGTCTGCGTATGACACGATGTTGAGTCCGTAGGTTCTGACGATGGGGGCGAGTGGAGCCATGTAGACGTTGAAGAGCGTCGGGCTGAGGGAGGAGCCCTGGGGGACTCCGCAGGTGGTAGGTGTGGGGTCCGAGAGGAAAGGGGGAGTCTGACCCGCTGCGTCCTGCCGGAGAGGAAGGAGCGGATCCAGTCGAGGGCCTTGTCCTGGATTCCTGCGTCGTAGAGTCTGCGTATTAGGGTGCGGTGGGAGACTGTGTCGAACGCCGCTGATAGGTCGAGGAGGATGAGGGCTACTGTTTCTCCTTTGTCCAGTAGGGTGCGGATGTCGTCTGTTGTGGCGAGGAGGGCGGTTTCCGTACTGTGGTTTTTTCTGAAGCCGGATTGGGAGGAGTCGAGGATGTTGTGTTCTTCAATGAATGTGGCGAGTTTGCTGTTGATGGCTTTCTCGATGACTTTCACTGGGAACGGGAGCAGGGAGATGGGTCTGTAGTTTTTGAGGTTGGTGGGGTCCGCTGAGGGTTTCTTTAGGAGGGGGTTGACCTCGGCGTGTTTCCAGTCGTCGGGGAACGAGGCGGTCGCCAGGGAGTGGTTGATGGTGTGGCGGAGCATCGGTGCGATGGTGTCGGCGGCTCTGTTGAAGATGTGGTGGGGGCAGGGGTCCGTGGGGGCCCCTGAGTGGATTGACTTCATTGTCTTCAGTGTGTCTTCCGTGGTGAGGGCTGTCCAGTCGTCAATCGCTGGTTTCCGGGTGTCGGGGGTGGTTGGTTAGGGTTCAGTGTGTTGGTTGTCTTCGTCGAAGTTGTCGTAGATGCTCTTGATTTTGTAGTGGAAAAAGGTGCTGAGTTTGTCGCAGAGGTCTTGTGAGGGATGGATGTCGGTAGACTCGCTAGTGGGTTGGGCGAACTCCGTGATGATGCTGAAGAGTTCCTTGCTGTTGTGCGCGTGGGTGGAGATTCTGTCTTCAATCGCTTTTTTTCCTCGTTTCTCTGATGAGTTGATGGTGGGCGTTGGTGGCGGCTCTGAAGTTGGCGTGGGCTTCTGTGGATTTGGTGTTCCTCCAGGCCTTTTTGAGGCGGCAGCATGTGCTTCTGGACTCTCGAAGTTTGGTGGTAAACCATCTGGCTTTCTTGGCGTGTGTATTGTTGTTTTTCTTGAGGGGGGCTATGGTGTTGGTGCTGTCCGTGATCCATCTATGCAGGGTTCGGGCTGCGGTGTTGGGGTCGTCGTTTTCCGCGATGGTTGGGGTGGAGTTGTTGAGTGAGGAGGTGAGCTGGTCGTTGGTGATTTTGGTCCAGTTTCTTCGTGGAAGCAGGTGCTGGTGTCTGTGGATGGTGGGTGTTCTGAAGGTGAAGTGGACGCAACGATGGTCGGTCCATGGGAGTTCGGTGGTGTGGCTGAAGGTGATGGAGTTTCCTGTAGTGAAGAGGGGGTCGAGGGTGTGTCCTGCTTAGTGCGTGGGCTCGGTCACGATCTGGCGCAGTCCAATGTTGTGGAGGTTGTCCAGGAGGGATGTGGTGTTGGGGTCCAGTTGGTTGTCGAGGTGGAAGTTGAGGTCTCCCAGCAGGGTGTAGTTGGTGGATGCGATGGCCTGCGGGGAGATAATGTCAGTGATGGAGTTGGCGAAGGGTCCGCGGGGTCCAGGTGGTCGGTAGATGAGGGTTCCTCGGAGGGTGGCGGTGGGGCTGGCCAGTATCTTGAAGTGAAGGTGTTCCATCAGTTCTGTGGGCTCGTCAGGGAGTGTGCTCAGGCGGAGGCTGGATTTGTGGACGATGGCGATTCCTCCTCCTGGGCGGGTGGGGCGGTCCTTCCTGGAGATCTTGTATCCTTGGGGGATGGCGATGGCGATGTCCGGTCCCGAGGTGGTGTTGGTCCAGGTTTCGGTGAAGAACGCTACGTCCGGGGTGGTGCTGTCGAGGAGGTCCCAGATTTCTGTGGCGTGTTTGTGGAGGGATCGGACGTTGAGGAGGATGCATTGCAGGGTCTTCGGTTCGGTTGTGTTCTTGTGGGCGGGTTGTGCTGGATCCGTGTTCTTGGCGGTGCTGCAGGTGTGCCGGCAGCGGTGACAGCTGAAGGGTCCGTGGGAGTCGGCTGGTGATGCTAGCTTGCAGTTGTTGTTGCGGCCTGGGTTGAGTGCGTGGAGTGCTGCTGGGTCGTAGCGTTGGCGGGGCGGAGGTCCAGGGTTCCTGGCGCTGGTCGCGGTCGGGTCGCGGACGGGCGCAGACGGGCTTGCCTTTGACGCGGCCGCCATTAAGTAGGGGTCAGGGAGGGCTGGACAGCTGGGAGGCGGGAGCGGGGAGGGGAGCTGGATTGGCCGGTCGCACTGGGGGGGAGGGGCCGCGGGGGCAGCAGCAGCGGGGAAAGGTAAAGGGAGGAAATAAGGGATAAAGAAAAAAGGAAAATAGGCAGAAATAAGGCACAAAAGAGCAGAGATGCAGAAAGGTGAAAGATAAAAGAGGGTAGAAAAACGAGTGAAAACTAGTGAAAGGGCAGTGCGAGAGGAAGGGAAAATGAGCAGAAATAAGGCACAAAAGAGCAGAGATGCAGAAAAGTGCAGAAAGGTGAAAGATAAAAGAGGGTAGAAAACGAGTGAAAACAAGTGAAAGGGCAGAGCGAGAGGAAGGGAAAATGAGCAGAAATAAGGCACAAAAGAGCAGAGATGCAGAAAAGTGCAGAAAGGTGAAAGATAAAAAAGGGTAGAAAAACGAGTGAAAGAGCAGAGTTAGAGGAAGGAGACAGAGTTCCACTGGACCACCAGGGATGAGGCACAGGGAAACCTGCGGGTGGAGGAGGGCCTCGATCACCAACATTCGAGAGTGCAGGGGCAGGCTCACATAATGGTGGAGCTGCGAGGGTGGGAGAGCAATTTCACTGACAGTGAGTCAGTGGTCTTGCTTGCCTGTCCCCGCAGTGGCCGCCATTAAGTAGGGGTCGGGGAGCGCTGGACAGCTGGGAGGCGGGAGCGGGGAGGGGAGCTGGATTGGCCGGTCGCTCTGGGGGGAGGGGCCGCGGGGGCAGCAGCGGTGGGGAAAGTTAAAGGGAGGAAATAAGGGATAAAGAAAAAAGGGAAAATAGGCAGAAATAAGGCACAAAAGAGCAGAGATGCAGAAAGGTGAAAGATAAAAGAGGGTAGAAAAACGAGTGAAAACTAGTGAAAGGGCAGAGCGAGAGGAAGGGAAAATGAGCAGAAATAAGGCACAAAAGAGCAGAGATGCAGAAAAGTGCAGAAAGGTGAAAGATAAAAGAGGGTAGAAAAACGAGTGAAAACAAGTGAAAGGGCAGAGCGAGAGGAAGGGAAAATGAGCAGAAATAAGGCACAAAAGAGCAGAGATGCAGAAAAGTGCAGAAAGGTGAAAGATAAAAAGGGTAGAAAAACGAGTGAAAGAGCAGAGTTAGAGGAAGGAGACAGAGGTCCACTGGACCACCAGGGATGAGGCGCAGGGAAACCTGCGGGTGGAGGAGGGCCTCGATCACCAACACTCGAGAGTGCAGGGGCAGGCCTCACTTAATGGTGGAGCTGCGAGGGTGGGAGAGCAATTTCACTGACAATGAGTCAGTGGTCTTGCTCGCCTGTCCCCGCAGTGGCCGCCATTATATAGGGGTCGGGGAGGGCTGGACAGCTGGGAGGCGGGAGCGGGAGGGGAGCTGGATTGGCCGGTCGCGCTGGGGGAGGGGCCGCGGGGGCAGCAGCGGCGGGGAAAGGTAAAGGGAGGAAATAAGGGATAAAGAAAAAAGGGAAAATAGGCAGAAATAAGGCACAAAAGAGCAGAGATGCAGAAAGGTGAAAGATAAAAGAGGGTAGAAAAACGAGTGAAAACTAGTGAAAGGGCAGAGCGAGAGGAAGGGAAAATGAGCAGAAATAAGGCACAAAAGAGCAGAGATGCAGAAAAGTGCAGAAAGGTGAAAGATAAAAGAGGGTAGAAAAACGAGTGAAAACAAGTGAAAGGGCAGAGCGAGAGGAAGGGAAAATGAGCAGAAATAAGGCACAAAAGAGCAGAGATGCAGAAAAGTGCAGAAAGGTGAAAGATAAAAAAGGGTAGAAAAACGAGTGAAAGAGCAGAGTTAGAGGAAGGAGACAGAGGTCCACTGGACCACCAGGGATGAGGCGCAGGGAAACCTGCGGGTGGAGGAGGGCCTCGATCACCAACACTCGAGAGTGCAGGGGCAGGCCTCACTTAATGGTGGAGCTGCAAGGGTGGGAGAGCAATTTCACTGACAATGAGTCAGTGGTCTTGCTCGCCTGTCCCCGCAGTGGCCGCCATTATGTAGGGGTCGGGGAGGGCTGGACAGCTGGGAGGCGGGAGCGGGGAGGGGAGCTGGATTGGCCGGTCGCGCTGGGGGGAGGGGCCGCGGGGGCAGCAGCGGCGGGGAAAGGTAAAGGGAGGAAATAAGGGATAAAGAAAAAAGGGAAAATAGGCAGAAATAAGGCACAAAAGAGCAGAGATGCAGAAAGGTGAAAGATAAAAGAGGGTAGAAAAATGAGTGAAAACTAGTGAAAGGGCAGAGCGAGAGGAAGGGAAAATGAGCAGAAATAAGGCACAAAAGAGCAGAGATGCAGAAAAGTGCAGAAAGGTGAAAGATAAAAGAGGGTAGAAAAACGAGTGAAAACAAGTGAAAGGGCAGAGCGAGAGGAAGGGAAAATGAGCAGAAATAAGGCACAAAAGAGCAGAGATGCAGAAAAGTGCAGAAAGGTGAAAGATAAAAAAGGGTAGAAAAACGAGTGAAAGAGCAGAGTTAGAGGAAGGAGACAGAGGTCCTCTGGACCACCAGGGATGAGGCGCAGGGAAACCTGCGGGTGGAGGAGGGCCTCGATCACCAACACTCGAGAGTGCAGGGGCAGGGGCAGGCCTCACTTAATGGTGGAGCTGCGAGGGTGGGAGAGCAATTTCACTGACAATGAGTCAGTGGTCTTGCTCGCCTGTCCCCGCAGTGGCCGCCATTAAGTAGGGGTCGGGAGGGCTGGACAGCTGGGAGGCGGGAGCGGGGAGGGGAGCTGGATTGGCCGGTCGCGCTGGGGGGAGGGGCCGCGGGGAAGCAGCGGCGGGGAAAGGTAAAGGGAGGAAATAAGGGATAAAGAAAAAATTGAAAATAGGCACAAATAAGGCACAAAAGAGCAGAGATGCAGAAAGGTGAAAGATAAAAGAGGGTAGAAAAACGAGTGAAAACTAGTGAAAGGGCAGAGCGAGAGGAAGGAAAAATGAGCAGAAATAAGGCACAAAAGAGCAGAGATGCAGAAAAGTGCAGAAAGGTGAAAGATAAAAGAGGGTAGAAAAACGAGTGAAAACAAGTGAAAGGGCAGAGCGAGAGAAAGGGAAAATGAGCAGAAATAAGGCACAAAAGAGCAGAGATGCAGAAAAGTGCAGAAAGGTGAAAGATAAAAAAGGGTAGAAAAACGAGTGAAAGAGCAGAGTTAGAGGAAGGAGACAGAGGTCCACTGGACCACCAGGGATGAGGCGCAGGGAAACCTGCGGGTGGAGGAGGGCCTCGATCACCAACACTCGAGAGTGCAGGGGCAGGGGCAGGCCTCACTTAATGGTGGAGCTGCAAGGGTGGGAGAGCAATTTCACTGACAATGAGTCAGTGGTCTTGCTCGCCTGTCCCCGCAGTGGCCGCCATTATGTAGGGGTCGGGGAGGGCTGGACAGCTGGGAGGCGGGAGCGGGGAGGGGAGCTGGATTGGCCGGTCGCGCTGGGGGGAGGGGCCGCGGGGGCAGCAGCGGCGGGGAAAGGTAAAGGGAGGAAATAAGGGATAAAGAAAAAAGGGAAAATAGGCAGAAATAAGGCACAAAAGAGCAGAGATGCAGAAAGGTGAAAGATAAAAGAGGGTAGAAAAACAAGTGAAAACTAGTGAAAGGGCAGAGCGAGAGGAAGGGAAAATGAGTGAAATAAGGCACAAAAGAGCAGAGATGCAGAAAAGTGCAGAAAGGTGAAAGATAAAAGAGGGTAGAAAAACGAGTGAAAACAAGTGAAAGGGCAGAGCGAGAGGAATGGAAAATGAGCAGAAATAAGGCACAAAAGAGCAGAGATGCAGAAAAGTGCAGAAAGGTGAAGGATACAAAAGGGTAGAAAAACGAGTGAAAGAGCAGAGTTAGAGGAAGGAGACAGAGGTCCACTGGACCACCAGGGATGAGGCGCAGGGAAACCTGCAGATGGAGGAGGGCCTCGATCACCAACACTCGAGAGTGCAGGGGCAGGGGCAGGCCTCACTTAATGGTGGAGCTGCGGGGGTGGGAGAGCAATTTCACTGACAATGAGTCAGTGGTCTTGCTCGCCTGTCCCCGCAGTGGCCGCCATTAAGTAGGGGTCGGGGAGGGCTGGACAGCTGGGAGGCGGGAGCGGGGAGGGGAGCTGGATTGGCCGGTCGCGCTGGGGGAGGGGCCGCGGGGGCAGCAGCGGCGGGGAAAGGTAAAGGGAGGAAATAAGGGATAAAGAAAAAAGGGAAAATAGGCAGAAATAAGGCACAAAAGAGCAGAGATGCAGAAAGGTGAAAGATAAAAGAGGGTAGAAAAATGAGTGAAAACTAGTGAAAGGGCAGAGCGAGAGGAAGGGAAAATGAGCAGAAATAAGGCACAAAAGAGCAGAGATGCAGAAAAGTGCAGAAAGGTGAAAGATAAAAGAGGGTAGAAAAACGAGTGAAAACAAGTGAAAGGGCAGAGCGAGAGGAAGGGAAAATGAGCAGAAATAAGGCACAAAAGAGCAGAGATGCAGAAAAGTGCAGAAAGGTGAAAGATAAAAAGGGTAGAAAAACGAGTGAAAGAGCAGAGTTAGAGGAAGGAGACAGAGGTCCTCTGGACCACCAGGGATGAGGCGCAGGGAAACCTGCGGGTGGAGGAGGGCCTCGATCACCAACACTCGAGAGTGCAGGGGCAGGGGCAGGCCTCACTTAATGGTGGAGCTGCGAGGGTGGGAGAGCAATTTCACTGACAATGAGTCAGTGGTCTTGCTCGCCTGTCCCCGCAGTGGCCGCCATTAAGTAGGGGTCGGGGAGGGCTGGACAGCTGGGAGGCGGGAGCGGGGAGGGGAGCTGGATTGGCCGGTCGCGCTGGGGGGGAGGGGCCGCGGGGGAATCAGCGGCGGGGAAAGGTAAAGGGAGGAAATAAGGGATAAAGAAAAAATTGAAAATAGGCACAAATAAGGCACAAAAGAGCAGAGATGCAGAAAGGTGAAAGATAAAAGAGGGTAGAAAAACGAGTGAAAACTAGTGAAAGGGCAGAGTGAGAGGAAGGAAAAATGAGCAGAAATAAGGCACAAAAGAGCAGAGATGCAGAAAAGTGCAGAAAGGTGAAAGATAAAAGAGGGTAGAAAAACGAGTGAAAACAAGTGAAAGGGCAGAGCGAGAGAAAGGGAAAATGAGCAGAAATAAGGCACAAAAGAGCAGAGATGCAGAAAAGTGCAGAAAGGTGAAAGATAAAAAGGGTAGAAAAACGAGTGAAAGAGCAGAGTTAGAGGAAGGAGACAGAGGTCCACTGGACCACCAGGGATGAGGCGCAGGGAAACCTGCGGGTGGAAGAGGGCCTTGATCACCAACACTCGAGAGTGCAGGGGCAGGGGCAGGCCTCACTTAATGGTGGAGCTGCAAGGGTGGGAGAGCAATTTCACTGACAATGAGTCAGTGGTCTTGCTCGCCTGTCCCCGCAGTGGCCGCCATTATGTAGGGGTCGGGGAGGGCTGGACAGCTGGGAGGCGGGAGCGGGGAGGGGAGCTGGATTGGCCGGTCGCGCTGGGGGGAGGGGCCGCGGGGGCAGCAGCGGCGGGGAAAGGTAAAGGGAGGAAATAAGGGATAAAGAAAAAAGGGAAAATAGGCAGAAATAAGGCACAAAAGAGCAGAGATGCAGAAAGGTGAAAGATAAAAGAGGGTAGAAAAACAAGTGAAAACTAGTGAAAGGGCAGAGCGAGAGGAAGGGAAAATGAGTGAAATAAGGCACAAAAGAGCAGAGATGCAGAAAAGTGCAGAAAGGTGAAAGATAAAAGAGGGTAGAAAAACGAGTGAAAACAAGTGAAAGGGCAGAGCGAGAGGAATGGAAAATGAGCAGAAATAAGGCACAAAAGAGCAGAGATGCAGAAAAGTGCAGAAAGGTGAAGGATACAAAAGGGTAGAAAAACGAGTGAAAGAGCAGAGTTAGAGGAAGGAGACAGAGGTCCACTGGACCACCAGGGATGAGGCGCAGGGAAACCTGCAGATGGAGGAGGGCCTCGATCACCAACACTCGAGAGTGCAGGGGCAGGGGCAGGCATCACTTAATGGTGGAGCTGCGGGGGTGGGAGAGCAATTTCACTGACAATGAGTCAGTGGTCTTGCTCGCCTGTCCCCGCAGTGGCCGCCATTAAGTAGGGGTCGGGAGGGCTGGACAGCTGGGAGGCGGGAGCGGGGAGGGAGCTGGATTGGCCGGTCGCGCTGGGGGGAGGGGCCGCGGGGGCAGCAGCGGCGGGGAAAGGTAAAGGGAGGAAATAAGGGATAAAGAAAAACGGAAAATAGGCAGAAATAAGGCACAAAAGAGCAGAGATGCAGAAAGGTGAAAGATAAAAGAGGGTAGAAAAATGAGTGAAAACTAGTGAAAGGGCAGAGCGAGAGGAAGCGAAAATGAGCAGAAATAAGGCACAAAAGAGCAGAGATGCAGAAAAGTGCAGAAAGGTGAAAGATAAAAGAGGGTAGAAAAACGAGTGAAAACAAGTGAAAGGGCAGAGCGAGAGGAAGGGAAAATGAGCAGAAATAAGGCACAAAAGAGCAGAGATGCAGAAAAGTGCAGAAAGGTGAAAGATAAAAAAGGGTAGAAAAACGAGTGAAAGAGCAGAGTTAGAGGAAGGAGACAGAGGTCCTCTGGACCACCAGGGATGAGGCGCAGGGAAACCTGCGGGTGGAGGAGGGCCTCGATCACCAACACTCGAGAGTGCAGGGGCAGGGGCAGGCCTCACTTAATGGTGGAGCTGCGAGGGTGGGAGAGCAATTTCACTGACAATGAGTCAGTGGTCTTGCTCGCCTGTCCCCGCAGTGGCCGCCATTAAGTAGGGGTCGGGGAGGGCTGGACAGCTGGGAAGCGGGAGCGGGGAGGGGAGCTGGATTGGCCGGTCGCGCTGGGGGGGAGGGGCCGCGGGGGCAGCAGCGGCGGGGAAAGGTAAAGGGAGGAAATAAGGGATAAAGAATAAATGGAAAATAGGCACAAATAAGGCACAAAAGAGCAGAGATGCAGAAAGGTGAAAGATAAAAGAGGGTAGAAAAACGAGTGAAAACTAGTGAAAGGGCAGAGCGAGAGGAAGGAAAAATGAGCAGAAATAAGGCACAAAAGAGCAGAGATGCAGAAAAGTGCAGAAAGGTGAAAGATAAAAGAGGGTAGAAAAACGAGTGAAAACAAGTGAAAGGGCAGAGCGAGAGAATGGGAAAATGAGCAGAAATAAGGCACAAAAGAGCAGAGATGCAGAAAAGTGCAGAAAGGTGAAAGATAAAAAAGGGTAGAAAAACGAGTGAAAGAGCAGAGTTAGAGGAAGGAGACAGAGGTCCACTGGACCACCAGGGATGAGGCGCAGGGAAACCTGCGGGTGGAGGAGGGCCTCAATCACCAACACTCAAGAGTGCAGGGGCAGGGGCAGGCCTCACTTAATGGTGGAGCTGCGAGGGTGGGAGAGCAATTTCACTGACAATGAGTCAGTGGTCTTGCTCGCCTGTCCCCGCAGTGGCCGCCATTAAGTAGGGGTCGGGGAGGGCTGGACAGCTGGGAGGCGGGAGCGGGGAGGGGAGCTGGATTGGCCGGTCGCGCTGGGGGGGAGGGGCCGCGGGGGCAGCAGCGGCGGGGTAAGGTAAAGGGAGGAAATAAGGGATAAAGAAAAAAGGGAAAATAGGCAGAAATAAGGCACAAAAGAGCAGAGATGCAGAAAGGTGAAAGATATAAGAGGGTAGAAAAACGAGTGAAAACTAGTGAAAGGGCAGAGCGAGAGGAAGGGAAAATGAGCAGAAATAAGGCACAAAAGAGCAGAGATGCAGAAAAGTCCAGAAAGGTGAAAGATAAAAAAGGGTAGAAAAACGAGTGAAAGAGCAGAGTTAGAGGAAGGAGACAGAGGTCCACTGGACCACCAGGGATGAGGCGCAGGGAAACCTGCGGGTGGAGGAGGGCCTCGATCACCAACACTCGAGAGTGCAGGGGCAGGCCTCACTTAATGGTGGAGCTGCGAGGGTGGGAGAGCAATTTCACTGACAATGAGTCAGTGGTCTTGCTCTGGTGAAGGACTCACATCAACGTATACGTGCACTCCAATCAGAAGTGACCTACCTGTGCGACCGCCTCGAAGACCTCGAAGGGCGGTCTTGTCGCAATAACGTATGCATAGTGGGCCTGCCTGAACGAGTGGAAGGCCACAATATGGAACTCTTTTTAGAAGATTGGTTTGTGGGAACAATACTTTAAAGTAAACAATCCACCTTCTTCTCGGTAGAGAGAGCCCACAGAGTCCCAGGCGGGCAACCCCACCAGGCGCAACACCAAGAACTGTGGTTGCAAGTTTATTTAACTATCGAGATAGGGACCATATCCTGCAGGTATCAAGAGCAAAGGGACCACGGTTAATTGAGAACGCCAAAGTACAAATTTACCCTGATTGTACCCCGGATGTCCAGAAACACAGATCATCCTTTGCACCAGTGAAAAGGGTGTTACGCGAACACGAAATAAAATATGCTTTACAGTTCCCAGCCACTCTTCGAATTCAATATGATGGCACATCGCAATTCTGGAAAACCCCAGAAGCAGCCTGGGATTGCTTAGAGCAAACAGGTTTGGTATTGATGCGAGGAGGAGAATAAACCTCAAAGCAACCTTGTCAAACACAGCAAAGATGGAGGAAACGCACAAAACATCAACCCAAAGGTCCCACCAAAGAACAAGCATTGAAAGACAGAGCTACGGTATTATTGGATGTAGAGAAACATGTGCTGTCTTCCTCCGCTGCAGCTTCTGGGTCAGAACTAGAGACTCAACAAGATGAACCACCTCATCTTTTAGCCACCCTGATAGCCGCAGCGATAGGCGATGGCCCGACAGTCACACCACAAACAGCAGACCATATGATATGACAATCCATCATGAGGTTTAGAGTAAACACGGGTCGCCGGGTGGGGCCAACATGCTAATAACATGAACATATTGGGACACCATCCCCTTTAGAATGAACATGGGGAGGCCGTACGTACTTGAAGGGCCTGAGTTGGCCGCTTGATAGCCCCCCTCCCTTCTAAGAATTTCTGTATAGACCATTGTTTCTTGATACACAGATCTGTGTTGTTATCATGTATTTCAGTGCAAATGGCCAGCCGCCAGATGGCCTACTGGCTAGGATGTGGGAGTTGGGCTTTATTGGGCTTTATTATTGTGTGTTTTGTTTCACCTATTCAACATGAGACAAATGTACATTTTTATTTATAAGAATGGAGATCCTGCCTAGAATATATTCAATAGGTTTTGAAGCCTGGGTGGGGGGGGAGATTTTATGTGTGATAAAAATACACCCTATTACTATGATATGAACCCACAGACACATGTTCCGGCCTCAACAATAACAATATTAACCCGGAATGTATGGGGTTTGGTGGGTTACACTAAACGGTACAGAGTGTTTCAATACCTTAGAAGGCTGAAAGTCAATATAGCATTACTACAAGAAACACATCTCACCACACAAACACTTGAGGCAATGCATAAACGCTGGAAGAGGACACTGATTGGTACTAACTACTCTAGTTATGCAAGGGGTAAGCTGATATGGGTGCCACCAGGGACACCGTTAGAGATTAAACACACCCACACCGACCCAGAGGGAAGATATGTGGTATTGGAAGGAAGATTAGACGGTCAACCACTAACGCTTGTATCTATTTATGCACCTAATACCAACCAGTCTTCTTTTTTACATTCCCTTTTACCTACATTATTACATGATACACTAGCACCTGATTTCTGGGGCGGAGACTTCAATTGTACTAAGAATTTAGACATGGACCGTTCCCGCCCCCCAATACCTGGCTCACAATCTATTGCTTTGTCTCGTAGCCTACAAGCTTGGTCCACGGACTTGCAGATACGTGACGCCTGGAGAGGTTTGCACCCAGAGGTCAGGGAATACTCTTACTACTCAGGTCTAATAACCTGCACACCAGAATGGACTTAATATATGGCTCACATGAAGCCCTTGCCAAGGTCTTCAGGGTAGAATATCTTGGCCAGACATTATCAGATCATAACCCACTACAGTTATGATTGACTTGGGGTAGATATAGGTCTACTATCCCTACATGGCGACTATCTGTAGCGACACTCAAAGATGTGCCATTTTGTGCCAATTTATCGAAGGATGTAACCACCCACTTTCAGGAACATGACGGCTCTGCCTCAGGACCAGGGATTGAATGGGACGCATTCAAGGTAGTATTAAGGGGAAACACAATTAAACTGCCTACAGGACTAAAATGGTCCTCCAGAAAGAACTGACCCAGTTGGAAACCGGAAAAAGACGCCTAGAACAAATGACCTTTGACATGAACTCACAGACAGGGCAATTAGCCGAGGCAAGATTGGCCCATAAGAATGCATTAGACCACCTAGGAGCGAATGATTATAGGGAATATGCGGCAAAATTACATGCAGAATGCAATAAAGCAGGCAAGGTTTTGGCATGGTTGCTGCGCTCAGATATGCCAAGAATCCCGATTCTGGCTATTATAGATGAAACAGGTAACATAGTTAATGCACAGAATGAAATAAATGCAGCCTTCCACTCTTAGTATGCAACACTGTATAGCACCCCCGAAAATGTGGATACCGCAGACATACAGTCATTTCTCGAGGACATTGCACTCCCACAAATACTGCAAGAAAAATACACAGATCTGAAATCTCCCATTTTGCTAAGTGAAATAGAAAAAGCCATACAACAGCTATCAAGAGAAAAAACACCAGGAGCAGATGGATGGCCTCCAGAATTTTATACGACCTATCAAACACAGTTAGCCCCACGTTTATATTGTATGTACATGGATGCATATGATAAAGGCATCCTACCCACCTCCCTACGAGAGGCGGTACTAGTGGTACTCCCTAAACCAGGTAGGGACCCATTACTCCTTGGCTCATACCAACCATTGTCCTTACTAAACACCGATTACAAGATACTAGACAACATACTAGCAAATAGACTAATTGACCTAATAGAATTATTAATACATCAAAACCAAAATGGATTCCTATCAAACAGGAGCACGTTCCTAAACTTGCGTAGATTGTTTATGATAATGGACTGGGCAAAGACACATGAGAGGCAAGGATAGGTGGCATCGTTGGACATAGAGAAAGCATTTGATACACTGGGGTGGCAATATTTAAAAGCAGTACTGCTGTGATATGGAATCGGACCACACCTCCAGAAATGGGTATCCCTGCCATACAACTCTCCGACTGCAAGAGTCCGTACGGGTACAGAAATCTCAGCACTGTTCAATATAGAATGGGGCACACAACAGGGCTGTCCCTTATCACAGATTATATTTGCTTTAGCAGTGTGACCCCTGGCATGTACACTCCATAAACATGCTCACGAATGTGGTCTAAAAGTACACAATATATGGCACCTAATATCATTATATGCAGATGATGCATTAATATACCTGCAAAACAACGCAGCAAATCTACCAGAACTGATGCGACTGTTAGAGCGATTTCATAAAATATCAGGTCTAAAGGTTAACAGGGACAAGTCACTCCTATTCCCACTGACACAGTTGAATCCGGAGCAGTGGATTATACTTTAAACCAACCCTTTGCCTTGGAACTGAGACACGTTTGAATACCTAGGTGTCTAAGTCTACCATTCACTCACGAACCTAATGAACAGAAATCTGGGCAACGTATTGACTAGTGCCAGATCTTCTCTACAGTTCTGGACAGGCCTACTACTGTCACCTATGAGCCATATTGCCATATCCAAGATGCTCCTATTATCCAGACTGCTATATTGTTTTGCAGCCCTCCTGGTGCAAATACCTCCAAGATACTTTCAGGATTTAAAGTCATTACTGACAGCGTTAAAATGGGGCAAGGGCAGGAAGAGGGTTTCTCTGACAAAATTACACGTGCCACTATCTGAGGGAGGTCTTGGAGCTCTAAATTATGAATACTACTAGGCTGTGGCACAATTGCAATGACCAATGCGGTGGATCACAGGCCAAACATATTTAAAGTGGGACACTGGGCGACTATGGCCCACTCAAACACCGTTTTAGAATGGCTCCTAGGCACAGAGACCGTGATACCGAAAAGACCAGGTAACTTACTAATGACCATAGCCAAGCACTGTTGGCACCATTGTGTACATAAGAAGCATCAACCACTTCCATATGCAACGGCTTTACCACTATGGGCTACCCCAGGCTAGACTGAATGGAGGAAGGTTTTTCTCAATTATGCTAGGGTTTGCAGGGTCTCCTTAAGTGCTAAAAGAAAATATGCTCTACTCTTGCACTGTTTGGGGTCTGAGAGACAAGATGTATATGAACAACCCCCCCGATCTTAGTGAGAGTGAGTCAGATACCCTGAATGAATTTGAAATTTGTTTAAAAAAACTTGACAAACATTACTTTCCTAAGGTGAGTACCATTTTAGAGAGGTACCACTTCAGGAGGTGGCTCCAAATGCATCAAGAATTAGTTGAGGCATATGTATCTGATCTTCAGAAGTTAGGGGCCACGTGTAAGTTTGAAGGGTCCCTGGAAGAATGAATTTGCGACCAATTCATGTTGGGTTGCAACATAGAGAAAATTAAGGATGAATTGTGGCAAAAAGATGATCTTAAATTAGACAAGGCTGTTTTAATTGCTAAAAAGAATTGAACATTCCCTTGCCTGCGTGGAGGTTATAAAGAAGGAGAATGGTACTTTGAGTGAAAAGGTGCACACTGTGAGTAGAGCCTCAACCGCCTAGAAACATTCGGGGCCTGTGAACCATCCTTCTTCGATCCCTAACTCCAAGAAGGGCTTTAAGGGAAAATGTTTCCTTTGTGATATGTTCGGCCACTTAGCTAACGATGAGACCTGCCCTGCTCGAACCTCCAAATGCCACAATTGTGGGAAAATAGGCCATTTAGCCAAGGCTTGCAGTGCTAAGAAGAACATAAAAAGCAAATGTGTGAAAGAAGTTTCCCTAGAAAGTGAGAGCGACTGTGAGTACGATGAGTTGCATTGTGGGGAAGTGGCATTGCAGGTCGGACAGAACAAGTGTAAGAGCCCCATCGACGAAGTCAAAGTAAATGGTAATTCCATCAATATGCTTTTTGATTCTGGGGCGAAAATTTCCCTTATTCCCAAGGATTTCTTTGATAAAACTTTAAAAGGGAAAGTGAAGGTTTTAAAACCTGATATCAAGCCCTTAGCCTACGGTGGCCAGCCCATAAAGCTGTTCAGCTACTTTCTGGGTGACATTGATTACTGAGGGAGGCTGACTGTGGGGAAGGTTTACATTGCTTGCAGAGGCGATAGTATTATCAGCTGGATCCATCAAGGGGACCCAGGTGTATTTTTGGTTCCTGGCGGCGATCCCTGCATAGTTCTCAGAGACATAGCCTCACATGAGGTCTCTGTGGATGCCATCTCTGGCGACCCAGTTAAGTCTGATCAGAAGTACGACTTGCGTGGTGAATTTGAGCAAGTGTTCAGTGAGAGGTTGGGATGTCTCTCAGGGTATACACATAGAATCACCATTAAGGCTAATGCTGTTCCTGTAACCTGCAAAGTATGCAGTGTACCTTTAGCTTTGAGAGAGTCCATGCGCACCGAACTTGAAAAGTTGAAGAAGGAGGGCATCATTGTGGAAACAAAATCGTGTGATTGGTTAGCTCCAGTTGTTCTTGCACGCAAGGCTTCTGGTGAGGTGAGGTTGTGTGTGGACCTTAGAGCCCTTAATGGGGCAGTTGTCGCAGACAGGTATCCCCTACCCAATATCACTGAAATGCTGACGCAGTTGGAGGGTGGCATAACTTTCTACACTTTAGACCTTAAGGCCGCGTATCACCAGATTACAATTTATGATGATTCCACAAACCTAACAGCCTTTATAACCCCTTTCGGAATGTATAAGTTCACCTGGCTTCCCTTTGGCTTAAATTCTATGGCCTCTGTGTTCCAGTGAGCCATGGAGGATGTATTGAACGGGCTATCTGGGGTTAAGATATACCAAGATGATGTTTTGGTTTATGGCTCATCCCAGCGGGAGCATGATGATAGGCTTAGGTCAGTTCTTGAAAGTTTTAAATCACGAGGTTTAACTTTATGAGAAAATAAGTGCAAGTTTAATCTTTCAGAAATCGACTACCTGGATCACAAGATAACTAAGGAAGGGGTTAAGCTTAGGGACAACCTTGTGAAAACCATTGAAGGTCTTCCAGTGCCTCAGTCTGGAGATGATTTGGTAAACTTTTTGGGGATGGCCGAGCACTACAAGTTTGTGCCCCAGTTTGCCTGCAGCACTTTTGCGTTGAGGACCCTTTTGGAGAAGGGGGCAAAGTTTCTTTGGACCCCTTAGTGTCAAACTGAATTTGGGGATATTAAGAAGGCCCTAAGCTGCGCACCCTCTCTTCAAAGTTTTGATACTGCTGCCCACTCCATTCTGATTACAGATGCTGGCTCCGAGGAATTGGGTGCAGTACTCAAACAAATGAAAGACGACAAGGAAGTGACTATCATGTTTTTGTCAAGGGTGCTTGTAGGTCCCGAGGTACAATATTCTGTGATTGAAAAAGAGGCTCTGTGCATCGTTTGGGCCATCAGAAAGTTAAAAAAGTTTCTCTGGGGTAATTCTTTAATTCTTTTGTTGTTCGTTCTGATCACAAGCCTTTAAAGGACATGTTTTGTAAGAACATTTTGGATGCTGTCTCCTCCAGAATTTGTAGGTGGGTAGTTGCTCTGAAGGACTACGACTTTGTTGTAAATTATATACCAGGTTTGGAAAACAAAGTCTGATGACCCAGATGAGTTGTGGGTGGATGATGACTACAAAGTGTGTGAGGTTATGGAGGAAGCAGTCAGTGAGGAGGAATGGAGGGAAATGATGAAGACCGATGCTGTGATCCCTGAGGTGTGCAGAATGGTGACTGAAGGTTGGGCCAGCTTAAAGAATTTGAGTGAAGAGTCCTCAAGTTCTGGAACGTATGAGATGATTTATCCGTGAGTGGGGGGCTTACATTGGAGGGGCACTAAACTTGTTCCCCTGTGTTGCATTCCCCTCTCCTCTCCTTTCCCCTCCTGTCCCCGCGCCCCTCCTTTGCCTGGAACATGGAACGCTGTACCTGCGTTGTACAATCTATGTTCCATGTTCCAGAGTTCTCTAGGGATCAGTTATTGCCTCAGCCTTGTGTAGTAGGGTTGTACTGTGCCTCTCTACAAATAAACTTTGAGTTCCACTTACCGTCTGGAGCCTCGTCATTACAAATTTGGCGACGACCATCTGAAGACTTCGTTTGCTACATCTTCCTTGGAGGCACAGGTGCTGCGATGTCTTCCGGACCCGTTTTCCTGTTCTTCACTTCTCTGCTGATCTAGAGCTTCCCTGCGCGCTGGATGCAGCATTCGTCTGCACAAACTGGGAAACCGCAGATTTCTGGCTTGTCGGGTGCCTTTCCTGAGCTTTTTCATCGTTTTGGTGAGTTTTTGCACACCAACGGCTGTCTTCCGTGGTCTAACAACTGCTGTTGCCTGGATGCTAGCTGTGACGGGCCGCCTGGATACTGCCTATGACGTGGGATGACAACTGTTGCCTGGCGACTTCTATCAACGCGCCACCCGGATTCTAGCTGCAACGCTGGATGCTTAGTCCGCTCCTCACGTTGGTCACGCAGTGCGTCGTTACGCCGGCGGCCATTTTGGAGCGGGCTCATTTTCATGCTTTACCGCGTCGATTTCTCCCGAAGGCTCTGGTACTTCGTGGTGTTTATTCCCAGCGTTTCATCACACTGGCATGAGCACACCTCGTTGAATGCTCCCCCGGATGTCTTATTGTGGTGTTGTTCCCAGCGTTTCATCACACGGGAATGAGCACACCTCATTGAATACTTCCCCGGATGTCATATTTACAGAAAAATATCTTCGTCTTTACAGTTATCTTCATCCGTCTACAGGTAGGAAAGCCTGTTCATCTTCCGTGACAGGCACACGTTGACTCTCAGTTCTACAGCCTGCCTCCCTTACGGTGACTGGCACACCTTGTACTTGTTGTCTATTTTACAAGAGTAGCACGTACACTCTTATCTTTCATGTAATAGCACATATTTATGCTTTATCTTTCACTCGAAAGCAGCACATTCACAGTAGGTTTGCTGCGTCGTCTACTCTGAAGATTATTTACCTATAATTTTTACCTGTTTTAGTACGCTACCTTATATACTGTATAAAAAAAATTTTTTTTACCATTATATCACCACCGTCTCATCACAATGCAGTTTGACCCACCCTCTAAATTTTTAAAAACAAAAGGAGAACCATCCATTCCATGGACAAGATGGAAAGAGGAATTTATCACTTACCTAAAAGCTATTGATGGAGAACGTATGTCTGCTGAGAGGAAAAAGAACATCTTTCTTCATTGCTTAGGTTCTGAGGGACAGGTAGTGTATAGGACACTTCCTCCTGTCAGATCGGGGGGTGATCACAACGTGTATGATGAGGCCATTTTGCGTATAGAGGGTAGATTTAAACCAACGACAAGTCTTGCCCTCAATAGGTTTAAATTTTACACTAGGGCTCAAGAAGAGGGAGAGAGTTTTGATGAATTTCTCACCGCCCTACGTGCGTTGTCCTTACACTGTAACTTTGGTTTGATTACTGATGAAATGATCAGGGACCAGATCATCGTTCACGTAAGAAGTAAGAAGGTACAGGAGCAACTGTGGATAATGGGCGACCCTAATTTGGAAGCGGCCATTAGCACTGCTAAGGCATTAGAGCAATCCGATAAGTGGATGAAGTCACTCAACAAAGAAACCAAACATTCCACTTCCAGTGAGGTCAACACTATCAATCCTAACACCTCTAAGGGTTACTCCAGTGACAGAAGTTACCCTAGTATCAAACAATTCTATTGTTATAGGTGTGGGAATCCTGACCATATAGCTTCTTTTCCACGTTGTCCTGCTATTAGTAAAGAGTGCAGTAAGTGTGGACGTGTAGGACATTTTTCTAAAATGTGTAGGAATACTATGAGTGGTGCCCCGAATTCCAAGAAGTCTGTATTGCCTTCTTCTAAATTCTCCAAAGGGAAAGTTTCTTGTGTCACTTGCAACCTTCCATCTTGTGATCATCTTCAAGGTGACTTAGAGTCTGGCATTGTTGTTTCGATCCAACATTCCTTTGATGTTTCCGAGGCTGATAAGATTTCTTCTCCTAAATGTACTGTATGTATCATGGGGAGGGAGTTGGAACTAATGGCAGACTCGGGTTCTCCTTGGACTATAATCACAAAGGATTATTGCTTGGAATCCTTGGGAGAATTAGTTGATCTCAATCTATTAAACAAACCTGATATTGTGGCGCAGAATTTTGATGGTTCCCATATTGATTTTATGGGCTTCAAGGAAGTATTTATTGAGTTCAAGGGTAATTCTGCCACCATCAAGTTATACATAGCTTTCAAAGGTGTTAATGTCTTGGGCTGGCGTGACCAGGCCAAGTTGGGTATTCTGTTGAACCCCAGAAGCAAAGAACCTGTTTCTGTCCTTGCTTTATCTTCTGCTAGTACCAATTTCAGTGTTTTATTTCCTAATGTATTCTCCGATGATCTTGGTAAACTTATAGGTTTTAGTCACAGGATCAAAGTCAAAGAAGGTTCGGTTCCGGTGAAACAGAAATTAAGGGGAGTTCCCATCAGTATTAGGACTGAGTTAAAAAACATGTTAGATGGAATGGTTGAGAATGGCATAATTGAGGAAATTGAGTCCTCAGAATGGGTTTCTCCCATTGTTTTAGCCCAAAAACCTGATAAAAGTATTAGGTTATGTGTTGATTTGAGGGCGTTGAATGCTAATTTGGTCGCTGACTGCCACCCACTCCCTAATATTAACGAAATGGTATGCATGTTGGATGGTGCCTGCATTTTTTCCACCCTTGATCTTCGATCGGCTTACCACCAAATTGAACTTACTGGGGATTCCAAACACTTCACTGCTTTTATCACACCCCATGGGCTTTTTCAATTTAAGAGGATGCCTTTTGGTCTTGCATCAGCCGCATCTGTGTTTCAGAGGGCCATGTACCACATCTTTAAAGATGTCAGCAAATTTGTTAAATGCTTCCAAGACGATATACTAATTTTTTCCAAAAATGAGGAAGATCACTTCCATCATGTTAAGGAAGTTTGCCTCAGGTTAGAAAAATGTGGTTTGACACTCAAAGCTGGCAAATGTAAATTTTTTTGTAAATCAGTGGAATATCTAGGTCACACACTTTCTGGTAATGGGGTAGTGCCCAAAAATCCTTGGTTGATGCCATCATCAATGCACCTGCTCCTGACAATAAAGAGAAACTCCTCTCTTTTGCGGGCCTGTGTGAATACTATAGTAAATTCATACAGAACTTTGCCACCAAGATGGAGCCCCTTAGGGAGTTGACCAGAAAGTCTACTGAGTTTGTCTGGTCAGATAAACAAGAGACAGCTTTCAGACAGATCAAAAACGAGATTGTTAATGCGCCCACCTTGAAGTCATTCTGCCTCAATAAGAGATGCATTATCACTGTCGATGCCAGTCTGTATGGTCTTGGGGGAGTTCTTAGCCAGTGTTCGGGAAAGGAAGAGTGGTGTGTGGCTTTTGCTTCTAGGACTCTTTCGGTTACTGAGAGGAGATATGCCGTGATTGAGAGAGAGTTGTTGGCGTGCATCTGGGCCATCGAACATTTTCGCAACTATTTGTGGGGAAACAGATTTACTCTCAGAACTGATCATAAGCCCCTTGTTGGCATATTATCCCCTGGGGGAGGATGGAACTCTACCGCCCGCATAGCCCGCCTCACATCCAGACTACAGGAATACGATTTCGAGGTGGTGTATGTCCCTGGTAGGAGCAATGTCACGGCTGATTTTCTTTCTAGGTTGCCGTGTCCTGACGAGTGTGATTTTCGTGATGAACAAGAAGTGGACGTAGTTGCCACTGTCAAGGATTTTGTAACTCAAGAGTTTTTGGGCTTGTCTGAGACTGAGTGGTCGGCTGAGATGAATAATGATGATGTGTGTAAACATATTATTGAATGTGTGAAAAATGGATGGCCCAGAGAAAGGTCTGCCAATGCCGACATTGCCCCTTTTTGTCGTGTCTCTGATGAGATTGAAGACATTGGTGGTTTGCTTTTCAAAGGAGGAAAGATTATCCCTCCTGCTTCTTTGCAGAACAAGATTTTACTACTTGCCCACCAAGGACACTTAGGCATGTCCTCTATGAAACGGCTTATCAGGGCCAACTTTTGGTGGCCTGGACTTGACAAAATGGTAGATAGGTCTGTCAGGGAATGCCCTAAATGCATTAGCAGCGATAAAATGCTCCAAGTTTCTTCCGCCCCTCTTAAACCAGTTGCTTGGCCTGAGTGCCCTTGGCAAAAAGTAGCTTTTGACATTTCAGGTCCCTTTAAACACTTGCCTTCAAATGCCCGTTTTGCTCTTGTCATGGTGGACTACCACTCCAAGTGGCCAGAGGTCAAGTTTGTTGCTAATACCTCTACTCAAGTCATCATCACCTTTTGCAAAGAGGTTTTTGCACGTGAGGGGTCCCCTGAGGTTCTTGTAACGGATAATGGGGTACAACTCACATCACAGGAAATGGAAAGTTTTCTCCATATGTGTAATATCAAACATATGACTACATCCTTATATGAACCGAGAGAAAATGGCCAAGTGGAACGGTTTAACCGTGTACTCAAGGATTGTATTCAGTTAGCTGGTGTGTCCAATGAGTCTTGGAAGGATGTTGTAAGGAAAAAGTTATGGATGTATCGCATCACTCCCCATTCAGTGACTGGAGTTAGTCCTTTCAGACTGTTGAAGGGCAGGAACCTATTTCGGAAATTTGTCCATGGTGGATCAAAAGATTTATTAAGGTTGACGATTCTGTTGATGTGAATCAGGTTGCAAAGCGGGTGGAAAGTAAGCAAGACAAGATGAAAATATTGTTTGACTCCAAAATGAATGTTAAAGTTCCAGATTTTGTTGTAGGAGACTGGGTTAGGATAAAAAACCTGGTTTCCTGGTGAAAGGTACTTCCAAGTTTAGTCATCCCATCAAAATTGTTAAGGTCTATAAGAACAGTGTCATCACTCAGGATGGTAGAGTATGGAATGTAAGGAGGGTTGCTAAATGCAAGTCTTTAAGTCTCACTGTAGATAGAGACGAAGCTTCACCATTACATGATTTTCCTGATTCCAAGTGTAACTCTCATCATTCCACTCAATCTGTGGCCTCCAGAGTTAAAAGTAATGATCGACCCAGGTTTTTACCTGACAGGTACTTGTCTTGATTTTCCTGCATTCCTTTCCCTTTCATTCTCTGTGTTAAGGGTGAGATGTGTTGCATTCCCCTCTCCTCTCCTTTCCCCTCCTGTCCCCGCGCCCCTCCTTTGCCTGGAACATGGAACGCTGTACCTGCGTTGTACAATCTATGTTCCATGTTCCAGAGTTCTCTAGGGATCAGTTATTGCCTCAGCCTTGTGTAGTAGGGTTGTACTGTGCCTCTCTACAAATAAACTTTGAGTTCCACTTACCGTCTGGAGCCTCGTCATTACACCCTGTCACAAGTTCGGATGAAAATTATTCAATTAGCTCATCAGGGCCACCAAGGCATATCTAAAACTAAGGAAAGAATCCGTTTACACTTCTGGTGGCCAGGAATTGTCCTCCTTGTGGAACGAGTGGTGAGGGACTGCATGGAGTGTAATACATGTGACAAAGTGTACAAGATGAGAGTCCAACCCATGGTCATACGTGATGCCCCCACACGCAGATGACAAGAAGTGGCCTTAGATATCTTAGGGCCAATGACCAGCAAATCTAGCCAGTCTTATGTTCTTGTTCTCATGGAAATGTATTCGAGATGGCCTGAAAACCGAGTCACACAAGGCATTGAGACAAGAGATGTCCTAAACTTTTTAGATGACATCTTCAGCAGGGAGCGGCTCCCTGAATGCCTCCTAACAGACAATTGTGTTCAATTAGTTTTGAAAGATATGGAGGAATTTTTGGCGAAGAGAGGTATCAAGCACAAGCGTTGTGCTCTCTATCATCCCGAAACCAACGGCATGGTGGAGAGGTTTACCAGGGTACTAAAAGAGTCTATCGAACTTGCTAAAGCTCAGGGCAAGGACTTGAAGGCAGAGATTTTGGAGAGGGTGATGGTTTACTGCCTAACCCCTCACTTTACAACAGGTAGGATACCTTTTGAACTATATAGGGGGCGAAGTCCCAACACTTATACGTTCCAGTTTTGGATGAGGGGTAATGGCGTGGCTGTCAAGAATTCAGAGATAGTCCCCTTGCGTGTGGCACAAGATCTAAAGACCATCAAGAGGAAGGAGTATTTTGATGTAGGACATGCTGTCTCGCACACTGGTGAGCGTGTGGGCGAGAGGGTGAGAGTGCGATATCCGCACAAGTCTGGTGCCTCACGGTACTCTCCTCCTTTCAAGGTGACAACGTTGTTCCAGAATGCGGTCAAACTTGATAATGGCTATATATGGAATCTTGGCAGGATTGCTGTTATGCGTTCTGGTGGTCAAACCAAACTGGACGCCCCTATGGTATGCCCTGAGGTTCAGTCACCTTTGCGCAGGAGCTCCAGCTTCTGTAAAGCTCCTGAAGCACTGCGCAACTTTGTTTTGGCCTGAGCATACTTTGATTATTTCACTATGTTTTCCCGAGGGCGTTGGGGGGAAGGTGTGTGCTATCTGGTATCCACCATGCTGTTGCAGGGACTTAGCCTAGACTCATTCCGTATCAGAATTGCTTGTGTTCTTAGAGTGTTAGAGTTACTGGAGTGTGTGAGCTCTAGAACTCCCATAGTCAGTTACTGTTGGAGCACACTGTGGATAGGACGTTTCTGTACTTGGAAGCTACCCTTTTTGTACACTGCTGGGCCTCATGTACTTCTTAGCATGCCTCTGTCCAAGTCACATTTCTGGGCTGCTTCTTAGAAGTCAGCTCTGTAAAGGGCAACAATGGTGCCATATCCCTTGACAAACTTCCTATAGAACCCAGACTGAGGTCAGAGCATTATTGGGCCTCACTGGGTACAATGTCTATGACAGCACCATGACTCAAGAAACCAAAACCAACAACGCAGTAAAGGATTGCACAATTCCTTCAAGCAACACTAGAGAGAACCCAACCTATACTCTACAAAATCATAGAAGCCCTGCAAAAAAATACAAAGATACCAGCAACTAAGAATCAAACAATCAGTAACCTACATTAAACCTAAAATAAGTAAACAAACCACTAGAATATACGGCATGCTACTATGTAAAATTAGAATCTTTTTTAGTAGCAAAGGACTGCAATACTTAGATTCTTGTTTGCATGTCTTCCATTCCTTGGAAAGCCTTGTTTAACTTGCGTCTAACCTTTTTTATCATTTGCCATCAGAATGTCAGGATTACTAATTAAGTCTAGTACGTGAACTCCCATATAGGTGTGGGACATCTGCTTTTACTATGTGGTCCCCCTGATTTTTCACATATTTTCAGACCACATTTTTGCTGGAATTAGAGCTCTGTGCACTTTACCCCTGCTAAACAGAAAAGCCAGCACTCCCTCTTGCACCGTGTAAAAATTGTCTTAATAAGCATGAATAACTTTCATATAAGGCCATGGTATATGGTGTAGAAATGAACCTCTGGCATGGAAAGTTTGATGCCTCCTGAGGACTGCAGCACCTAATGTGCAAACTACAACAGTGGCAGTGAAAACATGGCTTCAGGTGTACCCTGTATAACCTGACAGCAGTCCCCTCAAAATCACTCTGTTGACAGGTTGGAAAACCTGATTTTAAATATTAAATAAGGCACTCCTAAGCACACCTTTCTGTTC
Source organism: Calotriton arnoldi (assembly GCA_963921515.1). Taxonomy (NCBI): domain Eukaryota; kingdom Metazoa; phylum Chordata; class Amphibia; order Caudata; family Salamandridae; genus Calotriton; species Calotriton arnoldi. Next base: position 310,002 of record CAWUFW010012042.1, read on the forward strand.
CCAAGGTAGGGTACAATATAATGAGTGGAACATGTGTGACATTAGAAATGGCATGGTCCTTCAGTGACGAAGCACAAAATGACATTATCACTGGTCAGGCTGCAGATGGAACTTTTAACCTGAACCAGCTACTGACTTCATTCACAGACAAATGTTTAATGAATTTTTAATATTGAAGAAAACATCCATTCTAAAAGTGTAGTCGGATATTTATTAAATGTTTTGGAAATGTAACATTTAAAAAGAAAACTTTACACCGCCTGAGGCTGCTGGAATCTAATATACATTAGCTCTCCAGTTACAACCCAGCCTCTACATGGTCTGAATGAGGTGTTGAATAGGTGTGAAAACTACTCCCAGACCAGAGACAATGGCTTGTGTGTAGGGAAGTGTTTTCTTCCCCTTGCAGGGACCCCAGTTTAAATGGATCCAGATACTTAATTTACTCAAAGGGGCCTGCTCTGCCACAAGCAAATGTTAAATGACTCCTGGAAAGGCCCAGGCTTTGTCTACATAGTCAGGCTGACATCAAACCCAATGCGTGGAAAGGTAGCCCCAGGACCAATTTTGAGTGATGAACGAGGAAGGGTCTCATTACCCTGGCCCCATCTCTGGATTGACATAAATGCTCTACACAAGGGAAGAAGTGTTTCCCCATATTGGATTTTGAGAATAAGGTACACCGTGGAATTGTTTGTAGTAGGGCAAACATGGGCTGATGAAAAAGTGGGTAAGGTTACCCCCTTTTACCCCATTGGTTAGGGAGTGCACAGGAGTGATGCTCACCCACTCGATGGTGCTACATATTAATGGGGCATCTCCGGGTACCATCCTTAGATTACTTTCTGGACTTGCTGAAGAGCAGACGAGGACTGGACCTGTTGTCTGTGACCTGAAAGGAACCCTTAGGGACTGGATCTGCTCCACCTTGTACACAGGACTAAGAAGTGGACTCCAGTGGTCAGGCGCTGACCTCCAGTGTTGCTACAGGGACACAACAAGCTGTTTTCTTTTGAAGCCCTTTTTCTTGAAGTCTCAGCTGACAATGGCAACTGAACCTGGATTGTCCTTTGTTGTTGGTCTCTGGCTGGCACCCTGAGATTTTCTAAATGCCAGTCCTGGGAGCCTTATGTGTGAACTCCTGTTTGTGCACTAGAAAAATGTTTTTAAAACTTTGGAAATGGTATCCTCCAGAGCCTCAGTGTGACCCACCAGAAAAAAAACCTCCTACTGGCAGTTCCACAGCTTTGGATTGAATTTCAACTTCATCAGGACAAGGCTATCAGCACCTCAAAAAAAATGACTACTTCCCATTCTGCGTTAGGACTTCGAAAATTTGCAGCAGAAATCTCCAAAGATCCAGAGGTCCACCTGTACCAACCAGCTTCAAGTATCCAGTGACAAAGCCCATTTCTGACTTAGGAGTAATTTCAACGCTTTTCTTCAAAAATGTGACAAAGTCCCTTTCTGACTTCAGGGACTTTTCACCAGGACTAAACCACTTGGTGTATCCGAGCAGGGCTCCAATGCAATCCAACTCAAATTGCACCTAGATCCTCGTATATTGACTATTATTGCCGATTGGTGTTTTTTGATGCTATTTCAACTAAAAACGTAAAAAATGTGTATCTCCAGTTCTCCTGATTAGGTATTTGCCATTTTGATGTCATTTTCTTTTTTACATTTTACTCTATTTTTCAAACTTGGTCTCGGTTTGGGATTTTCATTGTTTGGTGTTTTGACTTTATTACTGCTTTGGTACTGCAAAAATATTTGACACATTGCCCTACGTTAACCCTGTCTGCTGTGTGCCAGATGTTGAGCTCAGTTTAATTTAGTGATTTTGAGTGTTCACCCTGATAAGAAGTGTTATTATTCCTTAAGTTGATCAGTTGTTCACCCCAAATAATGAGTAATCACTTTCTTCACTTTGACTCCCACATCTTCTAGCACTAGTCCAATTGATTAAAATAAAGTGAATTTAAGACAATAAAGATGCTAACTTCCAGAGTAAAGTTGTAAAGGTAACATGAAGGCATCTGGTAAATAAATGTACATTACCTGTTTATTACCTTCTCATCCCATTCCTCCTTCCAGTACATACTCATTGTCAACTCTCCACTCTCCAGTGAAGTACTCAGACAAGCAATCTGTTTTCCTGAAATTTCAACAGAACTTACCCAAAGTTAATAATGGTACCTTCCCCTCACAAATGGCCTCTAAAAAAGAACCACACCCTTACTGTTTGTGTTTCTTGTCTCTTTAGGAAAAGGTGGCTTTGCTAGGAATGGTTGCATTTTAATAAATAGCATGGGGCTAGATGAGTGCAGCTTTCTTGTTTGGCAAGACAATATGGCCTCCATTAGTGTGGCACTTATCTGGATACTTGGCCTAGTCCTGGTGGAGCATCAGAGGCATGAGTATTCCCTGATGTATTGGATCGGATTTCATTTTTTAAGCTCCAGTACTCTCTAAGGTGGGCATTGGGGACATAAAAGAAGCACAGCTAAAATTAGAGGAAGTCCACACTCTTAAAGGAAGAAGGCTTTCTAGCTTGCAGTATCTAGGTACAATATTTATCTACTAAGCAAAAGATGAGCAGTGAATCGCTGTGTGAGGTGACTATTTTCCCCTAAATCTATGGTAACAAACTGGCTGCATCTTGTTTCAATTTTGACGTAGGCACATTGGGTAGCAGATTAAGTCAGACACCCAGAGTGAGCCAGACAGGGGCCATGGCATTGTATTACTTATTTTGTTGCAAGAAACTAAGTTGCTGGTTGAGGGGGGTGAGAACCCACTTAAGGCAACAACCACAATCCTTTTCAGGGTGAACTGCAAAAGTCACTAATTTAACCTGTGCTAAACCCTCCAGATAATTGGCGCAAAACAGCCAAGTTTAATTTAGAGGCAAAAATGTAAGTATTTATTCACAAACCAATTTAGAAATATAGAGTACATCTTAATAATTAAAATGATACCGTTCATTCAGTAGAACCGGAGATATTCAGTTTGAAAGTTTTGGGTAGATACAACACCTAAATGCACAAAATGCCACTCACGGTCTTCTATTCATGCTAAGCTTACACTAACAACAGTTACCCGCCCCTAGGGAAATTTACATGAAGGCCCAACAAGGGGTCCTAGTATTATAGAACAACAACCACAGCTGTCAAAGGCATATTATCAACAAATTCAAAAAACAAATTGTTTTACAAAATTAGTTTTTTCTTTTTATTTTCATAACATCATAAGATAATTAACAAATTACAAAAAATTCATAAATAATTACATCTATAAAGTCTAATAATAGGTCCCAAACACCACAATCATATCATCAATCATACTAACACTCACTCATAAAGCTATACACATTTATTACTCAAGGCAAACATATTTATAAAGCATCACAGATGCCTCCAGATGGTAGAACTGCCATTAGAAGATAGAATGGTACATTCTCGTGAATTCTCCTGGTGATAGATGGAAATAAGGTCCAAGAGCACGAGAGAAGTAAAACGCCAACGCGCGTTTCGGTGTGGCGCCCTAAATAGGGCAACACCTTCATCAGGGCGGAGGTAGATAAAAGGTGTGGGACACACACACTCACCTAAAATCAAATAGAACTACATTAACAATTTATACATTCATATATTTATTTATAGTAAGCAAAATAGACTTAGTTTTTAATATCTAGATATATATAAGGATTTAGCCAAAGACAGCCAGGAAGTGAGACTCAATTCGTTTTTTATATAATGTTATAATTAGGGAGACACAATGGTCAGGACACGAAAAATGAAGTGCAAAAGGAAGCAAAATAATTCCAGATTAAAATACCAAAAGGAAAAAGAAGGAAATGACCCAAAATTTCACAATATTATACATAGACTGTGAATAGTTCAACCAATCAGGTTCCAAAAAGTGTGATGAAAGTTAAACATGCATGTGAGGAAAGACCCTGCCACACATAACAGACAAAATTGCAGACCCTACTCACTCGCAACTATAACTCGGTGAAATGGCAATATTCGCTCAGGTTCTGTTTGTAAAATCCTCAAAGGAACGCATCAAATGATAGAGACAATATCTGAAATAGAGGCCCAGACAACGCTATAGATATACACATATGGCCAAAGTTCAGATATATCGGATATCAGCAATCATATTCAGACTTATACGGACAAGAAGGGAAAGAAGTACCCATGTGCCCAGAAATGCATACCTGAAGTCCAGAGTACTTCGTACGAATACGTCAAGAGTTTAGTCCAATGGCATTGTATTACTTATTTTGTTGCAAGAAACTAAGTTGCTGGTTGAGGGGGGTGAGAACCCACTTAAGGCAACAACCACAATCCTTTTCAGGGTGAACTGCAAAAGTCACTAATTTAACCTGTGCTAAACCCTCCAGATAATTGGCGCAAAACAGCCAAGTTTAATTTAGAGGCAAAAATGTAAGTATTTATTCACAAACCAATTTAGAAATATAGAGTACATCTTAATAATTAAAATGATACCGTTCATTCAGTAGAACCGGAGATATTCAGTTTGAAAGCTTTGGGTAGATACAACACCTAAATGCACAAAATGCCACTCACGGTCTTCTATTCATGCTAGACTGGGGAAAAGTCACAAGTTCAGTGTGGCACTTATCTGGATACTTGGCCTAGTCCTGGTGGAGCATCAGAGGCATGAGTATTCCCTGATGTATTGGATCGGATTTCATTTTTTAAGCTCCAGTACTCTCTAAGGTGGGCATTGGGGACATAAAAGAAGCACAGCTAAAATTAGAGGAAGTCCACACTCTTAAAGGAAGAAGGCTTTCTAGCTTGCAGTATCTAGGTACAATATTTATCTACTAAGCAAAAGATGAGCAGTGAATCGCTGTGTGAGGTGACTATTTTCCCCTAAATCTATGGTAACAAACTGGCTGCATCTTGTTTCATTTTTGACGTAGGCACATTGGGTAGCAGATTAAGTCAGACACCCAGAGTGAGCCAGACAGGGGCCATGGCATTGTATTACTTATTTTGTTGCAAGAAACTAAGTTGCTGGTTGAGGGGGGTGAGAACCCACTTAAGGCAACAACCACAATCCTTTTCAGGGTGAACTGCAAAAGTCACTAATTTAACCTGTGCTAAACCCTCCAGATAATTGGCGCAAAACAGCCAAGTTTAATTTAGAGGCAAAAATGTAAGTATTTATTCACAAACCAATTTAGAAATATAGAGTACATCTTAATAATTAAAATGATACCGTTCATTCAGTAGAACCGGAGATATTCAGTTTGAAAGTTTTGGGTAGATACAACACCTAAATGCACAAAATGCCACTCACGGTCTTCTATTCATGCTAAGCTTACACTAACAACAGTTACCCGCCCCTAGGGAAATTTACATGAAGGCCCAACAAGGGGTCCTAGTATTATAGAACAACAACCACAGCTGTCAAAGGCATATTATCAACAAATTCAAAAAACAAATTGTTTTACAAAATTAGTTTTTTCTTTTTATTTTCATAACATCATAAGATAATTAACAAATTACAAAAAATTCATAAATAATTACATCTATAAAGTCTAATAATAGGTCCCAAACACCACAATCATATCATCAATCATACTAACACTCACTCATAAAGCTATACACATTTATTACTCAAGGCAAACATATTTATAAAGCATCACAGATGCCTCCAGATGGTAGAACTGCCATTAGAAGATAGAATGGTACATTCTCGTGAATTCTCCTGGTGATAGATGGAAATAAGGTCCAAGAGCACGAGAGAAGTAAAACGCCAACGCGCGTTTCGGTGTGGCGCCCTAAATAGGGCAACACCTTCATCAGGGCGGAGGTAGATAAAAGGTGTGGGACACACACACTCACCTAAAATCAAATAGAACTACATTAACAATTTATACATTCATATATTTATTTATAGTAAGCAAAATAGACTTAGTTTTTAATATCTAGATATATATAAGGATTTAGCCAAAGACAGCCAGGAAGTGAGACTCAATTCGTTTTTTATATAATGTTATAATTAGGGAGACACAATGGTCAGGACACGAAAAATGAAGTGCAAAAGGAAGCAAAATAATTCCAGATTAAAATACCAAAAGGAAAAAGAAGGAAATGACCCAAAATTTCACAATATTATACATAGACTGTGAATAGTTCAACCAATCAGGTTCCAAAAAGTGTGATGAAAGTTAAACATGCATGTGAGGAAAGACCCTGCCACACATAACAGACAAAATTGCAGACCCTACTCACTCGCAACTATAACTCGGTGAAATGGCAATATTCGCTCAGGTTCTGTTTGTAAAATCCTCAAAGGAACGCATCAAATGATAGAGACAATATCTGAAATAGAGGCCCAGACAACGCTATAGATATACACATATGGTCAAAGTTCAGATATATCGGATATCAGCAATCATATTCAGACTTATACGGACAAGAAGGGAAAGAAGTACCCATGTGCCCAGAAATGCATACCTGAAGTCCAGAGTACTTCGTACGAATACGTCAAGAGTTTAGTCCAATGGCATTGTATTACTTATTTTGTTGCAAGAAACTAAGTTGCTGGTTGAGGGGGTGAGAACCTACTTAAGGCAACAACCACAATCCTTTTCAGGGTGAACTGCAAAAGTCACTAATTTAACCTGTGCTAAACCCTCCAGATAATTGGCGCAAAACAGCCAAGTTTAATTTAGAGGCAAAAATGTAAGTATTTATTCACAAACCAATTTAGAAATATAGAGTACATCTTAATAATTAAAATGATACCGTTCATTCAGTAGAACCGGAGATATTCAGTTTGAAAGTTTTGGGTAGATACAACACCTAAATGCACAAAATGCCACTCACGGTGTTCTATTCATGCTAGACTGGGGAAAAGTCACAAGTTCAGGCAGACTGCGATGGAGTGTGGGCTGGGTACAGGGATAAGGTTAGCTCTGCTTAAAATGTTACTTTCCCAAAGTCTGGCGCAAGAGTTCTGTTCATGGTGGAGGAGGCCACAAGGAGCAGGGAGAGTGGCGCAGATGGTTGACACTGCAGCATGGAAAAAAGGCCTAGTGTCGCAGACAATCAGCGCTGTCGCGCAAAGATCCATTTTGGTGTTGCAGATGGTCATTGCTTGATCTTCGCATTGGCAGATCTCTTATTTCTGCCCATTGCTGGTGGTTGGTGTAGCGCCAAGAGTTGGGTTTACCGGAGCTTTGGGTTGACTGTTGTTGTGGACGTCACAGGCTTGGTGGAAATAGGCCATTTCTCAGTCGCAAAGAGCCCAAAACTTCAGGTTTTCTCCTTTCACTACAGGAGGAGCCCACTTGATACCACCCAATGGTCCAGGACCTGGGAAGGCTCCTCTTGGGGATCAAGAACTCACTACAGCGGAGACAAGCAGAGCTCAGGAAGGTTCCGTTGCAGGTCATTACAGGATCAGTGCAGCAGGTCAGCTGGGCAGTTGCTGGGAGGCCTCTGGAGCTTGTTCTGTCCCTGTAGCACAGATAGGTCAGTCAGCTGACCCTTGAAGTCACTCAGGTAGCCTGGGATGAAGAAAGCACAGCCAGACTTTGTTCTCAAAGAGCAGGGAGGTCCTAAAGCAGCAGGGCAACCCTCTGGTAGCAGCAGAGCAGTCCTCTGTGGACCAAGGCAATTCTTTTTCTGTAGTGTCCACAGGTCCAGGAGTGTACAGATGAGTGGCTCAGGAGGTTCAATATTTATACCTGGTGCCAGCCTTTGAAGTGAGAGGATTCCCTATACTACCCCCACACCCGGTTCTGGAAAATTCTTCCCTTCCCCTATCAAGGCTCATAAAAGTCTGGGCTGACAAAAGACTTGTGTTAGGTTCCTTTGTAGGTGCTGGAGGCAAGCTCATCGAAGTGAACGTGGTGCAAGACACGGCTCTACCCCCAGCTTGCCTGGTGGGGTGGTCCATCCTGCCCACACCTAGTTCCCTTTGGGACACTGTCTATAAGGAATACACAAACAGAAGAGCCATTCACATTCATGTGAACCAGGACACTGGAAGAAGTCACAAATGGTTATGTCAAGAACTTTCTAAAAGTGCTATTTTGCGATTAATGTGAGTGTAAACGAAAGATCTCTGTTTGTTTCAAATCAAAAGTCTTCACTTATTAAATGTAATAAGGTAACACAATGTTAGTCAATGACAGAGATAGCCTTACAATAGTGAAAAATGACTTTAGGAGTCTTTAACTGCCAGGGCATGTAAAACCTAAACACACATGTCCTATTTATTAAATACAATGCACCATGCCCTATGAGCCATTTTGAGCCTAAGTTTAGGGTGACATATGTATTCAAAAGGAAGGTTTAGGCTTGGCAAAAAGTTTATTTAGACAGGTTGAAATGGCAGTTTAAAGCTGCACACATGCTGCAGTGGCAGACCTGAGACATGTTTTAAAAGGCTACCTCAGTGGGTGACACAGTGAGTGCTGCATCCCCACTAGTAGCATTTAATGTACAGGCCGTGGGCACATGCAGTACCACTTACTAAGGACTTATAAGTAACTTAAAATGCGCCAGTCAGGTAGATGTATCTTGCTTTAGGGAGAGGGCACACAAGCACTTTACCACTGCTTAGCAGAGAAAAAGTGCACAGAAACCTAATGACAACAAAAACGGGTTCACAGCTATAAGTAGGGACCTTGCAAAGGGTGTTATACAGCGGACCTGGTCTTCACACTGGAGGTGATAGTGATTTCAGCATTTAAAAAATATTAAATGTCATTATATAGCCTTGCAGTCAGATGGCGTAGCATCGGGAATGAAGCATAATATGACAGCACAGGGCTTCTTCTTCCACTTTTACCATAGACTTTTAAAGATACGGTGAGATGGCTGGAAAGAGAGTTAGGTTTACTCATAGGGGATAATGATATCCTTGCTTCTAATACACCTTACGGACTCTAACTCAGAGGCTTTGGGTACATCTCAAAGGCTCACACATTTCAAGATGGTATACTTCAGAAGGTCCAGCCTATGATAAACGTGAAGGGCATCTTGAATTCTCATGTGCCAGTGTTGAGCAACGTTCACATTGATGCACTGTCTGGTAACCGTGCCACTAATCCCAGAAAAATTATTTAGAGTTACTACTTCAAGATGATGAATGCAGATTATATCATCAGCACACAGATCTCCAGACAGCAGGTTTGCCAGGCTTTAACATGTTGGCTGATAGGACAAAGGCCCTAGACAAGGATGACTATCATAGAGCACGCTAACAAGATCTATGCATATGATACCACAGCACTACTAATCATTGAGCTGGGTGATATGACACCAAATTTGACATGCAAAATAGGGCAACAAATTATGTGCAGTTTTCATTTTGGTGTCAAACAGACTAACAGATGTTCATACAACAATAAGTACCAGAGTACACGTTAGTAGTCCATACAGTAATGCTAAATAATGGCAAGTAAAAGTAGAAAGACAAGTGTAGTCCGTAGTGTTTCTTCTTCTTTTATGTGTGGTTTTATTTTTTGTATATATCTCAAATCTTGATACACATAGCAAAAAGAAGCAGCCGACACAAGTTTTGTCTTTGGACTTTTTCAAGGCTGCAAATAATATATACATATCGATAAGCACATATAGAAAAACAATATATGTTATATGTATACAAGGCAGGTAGAAAGCACATTGCAATGTGAATCCAAGGCGACCTGATGGATTCATAGGTTACGAAAGAAGTCAAAAAGAGTGTATGTTGAATAAGGAGAAACCTGCAGCAGCTCAAGAACCTGGATGCTCTAAACTGCTCCCTCGTCCTCTCTGACTCGGTAAAGTCACTAGGCATTACCTTGGACAAGAACTTGTCAATGAAGGACCACATCAAACTCTCTGCCAAAGATGCACTGTACTCCCTAAAACACCTCACGAAAATTAAACCTTCCACCCCCCAGTATGATTTCAAGGCAATAGTTCAATCGCTAGTCCTCTCTAGACTGGAATATGGGAACACCATCCTAGCAGGGACACCAAAAACCCACCTGGCCCCACTAAGGCCAGTCCTCAACATGGCAGCCCGGCTCTTAACTGGTGTTAAACGGTTTGAACACATTTCACCAACCCTTAAATCCCTCAACTGGCTTCCTATTGGAGGTAGATGTATTTACAAGTCTGCATGCAGCACACACAAAACCCTTCACACACATCCCCACAACTACCTAAACAGCAAACTCGTGAAAGCAGGAAGAGCCAGAACTCTGAGAAGCTTTAACTCACTGCTTCTCATCCCTCCGAAATTGAAAAAGAAAACCACCCAGTCCCAATCTTTTTCGGGTAATGTACCCAGGTTGTGGAACGCACTCCCTATTGAACTCAGATGCAACCCCTCCTTCTCCTGCTTCAAAAGGGACTTGAAACTCCATCTCCTCGATAAATACTTTACCGACAAAGCCAAGTGATCCAGGCTCTGATAACCCAGTTGACTCTCCTTACTATTCTAGACCATCAAGGATTGGTGGTCATTTGACTGTTTCACCTACCTACGCTATCACTCACCTCTCTAATGTATTCCGTCTTAAAATGTTTATTGTTATGCCTATCTCTTTATGTATCCTTATACCATGTTTTTCACCAGTCTATTTCATTGATGTTGTAAAGCACTCTGATACCCCCTGGTCTAGCTAGCGCTATATAAAACTTATGAATACTAAATATTAATAAGCAAGAGGATCAGTGATAGATATCTGCAGAAAGAAAGGCGGTGATAGAAATTGAGTAGAAGAGCAATATAAATATATTGCCCGTCTCAAAGTTATAGAACTTACATGCAAAGAGCAAAAAGAGAGTCCAATTATTTTCTCATAATGAGAATAATTATAGAAGTACCACATAACATTTCATGCCGATAGTGCTTAGTGAATGAGAGAGAGCACCACAACCCGTGTCAAAAACAAGACAGAAGAATACATGGAACTGGTCAAGTGATAATTACCTAAAGCGTCTTCTCCAAGCATTCAGAGACCGGACCGTGTTGCAAATTAGCTGTTGTGTATCGAGAGTACTGTGCCCAGCTACGTCTGGCCTTGCGCAAGAAATCTTATATGAGAGAGGAGCGTGTTCTCTAAAAATATGTAAATAAGGGCATGAGTATTCATGAGTAGTCAAAATTGGGAACACTCATATAGAATACAGCACATAATCTTCTAATAGCATATAGAACCATAGAGTATTCCACTGGTTCCATGGGGCAGACCTGAGTACTACTCAAGAGTATTTAAACATTGAGAGTACAGAAATAGATGTAAACTAGCAAAGTGCAATTCCTGTTCTCAGCAAAACCCCCAGTAAAAAATATGTGTCAGGCAGGATAAAATCTTTGAGGTTAATACTTTCTAAAAAAAAACCTTAAAGTCGACACCGTTATCAAATCAAGAACCTGTTTAATTGTAGTTGGTTGCTAGCAAAAAATAATTCCCAAGCGAAAAAAAACTCGCAGTGTGTATAACATGCATAGCGCTTAGTACCTACACACGATGAGTCATGCGTGAAAATTGCTAGTCCCCAATCCGGGAAAATCGTAATATGAACAGCATAAGTAAATACAGATGGTTAATTGCCACAAAGTTCGAGGCTTAGTCACACTCCAGTGAGAGGCAAAGAAGGCCCTGATAAGCCTGAAATTAATAAAAACATAGCGACGTGAATTGTCAAAAAGCATTCCCGATGTTAAAGAAGAGCCTAAAAACGCTAAAAGGAAGGAAGGCGTCCTCCTAACTGCATCTAGTTCCAGCGTCAGGTGAAGTATGGGAAGTGTTGGTGTATTACAATTTACAAAGACGGACGGCAGGCTATGCCGCGTTTAAAAATACTAGGCGTGCACGGGGGAGTGAAAATAGAAATATGACTAGAAGAGGGAAATTTCCGCAATCGATTAACCAGCGTGAGTGCCATGTTTGTAGTGGTATATTTAAAATTGGATGGATAGTATTCTGCAACAAAACTGTATCATGAAAAAAACGAGGTTTAGCAAAGGAGTACAAAGCAGAAATGAAAAGGGAGAGTAAGAAATAATGTAAATACACATTGTGTGTTACAAAGTACAGAGAGTGGACATGCACGCAATGAAGTATAAAAAGGTGTATCACCGATATTGTTGGCAAACATTTTCTGTGAAAGAAGGGGTTTAATTGGGCCCCAAGGAAGAATTGTGATTCACAGTCACAACAGAATATTTTTGACTTGAAATTATCAACAAAGGCATTTAAAAGCACATAAACGAACATGACAAATATGGAAACCATAAAGTACATGGTTAAGTGCTTACATTCTTTTCAAATGCAAGAAATGGAACATAAATGTTGTTGTCAATTAAAGGGTTGCGAAATTCTGTATGAGGGTGTCAGTATGCATATTACTCAAAAATCCTTTCGGGACTCAATAGACCCTAGTGATGGGCAGACAGTTCAGACATATGAACATTGTCATTGTGCTTCTTCCCACTCCTGTACCTCCGGAGTGATGCTGTTGGATGAGTTCACCAACTGGTAACTGGTGTCCTACTTCAAATCTCAAGGCTGTCAACCGGTGTGATGATACATCAGCTGTCTTATCTACAAGACGTTCGATCCTCTTCCATGTGAGGATTTAAGGTACTGTGCATAGCGTGATTCCTGGCAGTGGTTTCCTCCATCCCCGCTTTGAGACCACTGTGACATCTAGCGGTTCACCTTCTGCTCTTCTCCTTTTGTGGCATCGGGATGGAACCGGCTGGGAACCTGTCGCTGCGGCAAGCGGCTGACCCTTGCATTCAACTCAGCCTTTCATTTCGGCCTTTCTGTCCTGCTTGTTCCCCAACGTGACAGACTTAGCACCTGCTTCGGCGCGGCACCTCAGGGACACGCAGTTGCGGGTATTTTTTTCCCTGCCTGCACTTTTGCCCCGCTGCGACGATCAGCGGCTTACCCTGTGTGTCTCACAAAGTAGCGAACCTTTCACCAGCTGCTGGGGCAAGCGGCTGCCCCCGGCGATCCTCTCAGTGCGCCACTTCTGCAATGACGCCGCGTCACTATAGCGAGATCCACCTCTGCGAGCATTCAAACACTGTGCCGTCCTTCGGCCCACAGTCTTTCTCGACGTCGCTGTCCCGAGACCAGTCTCCGCCTTCCAGGGCCAACTGCTTCCGCCTCGGGTTGCTGCCCTCCGCTCCTCCCTTCAGGCAGGGCGTCCTGGTGGTTTCCGCCCCCCTCCTGTGGTGGTGTGTTGTGGGGGTGTGTTTTCGCTGCTGTCAGCTGAAGGAATCACCGGCTGTTGCAGCGTCTTCATACTGCTGGCTTCCTTCGAGTGGTGCGGGGGAAAATATTGTCCTGTTGTGCTTGCTTCAATGCTGACAGGCACAGCATTGCTCTTTGCTTAAGACCAGCAGCCTGTCAGTCCCGTGCTGTATTTTGTTCAATGCTGACAGGCACAGCATTGCTCCTTACGTAAAGCAACTGCCTATTGCTCGCTTATGCGATACAAAAGGGGATGATGGACGGAACGCTTGAGCCAATCAAACACTCACCCCCAGTCAACTGATCTGGGTTTAATCCATCATCATTCTTTAGCTCACTCCACCACCCCAGTTCAGACATGGCCATATGCAAATCAGTCTGACCCTGTGTCTCATGGGAACAGTCCAGCCCGAACTTCCAAGCCATGTCTTCCCTGGACCGGAAACAAGCATCCTAGGACCGGTTTCTGGCATTCCAGCCGTCATCAGCCAGGCTTGCTTGAATCCAGTGGCAAAGTGAGCAAGGGACCCACGTCTGGGCATACCCCCGCCAACTTAGGGCGAACAAAGCGATACAAAAGGGGATGATGGACGGAACACTTGAGCCAATCAAACACTCACCCCCAGTCAACTGATCTGGGTTTAATCCATCATCATTCTTTAGCTCACTCCACCACCCCAGTTCAGACATGGCCATATGCAAATCAGTCTGACCCTGTGCCTCATGGGAACAGTCCAGCCCGAACTGCCAAGCCATGTCTTCCCTGGACCGGAAACAAGCATCCTAGGACCGGTTTCTGGCATTCCAGCCGTCATCAGCCAGGCTTGCTTGAATCCAGTGGCAAAGTGAGCAAGGGACCCACGTCTGGGCATACCCCCGCCAACTTAGGGCGAACAAAGCGATACAAAAGGGGATGATGGACGGAACGCTTGAGCCAATCAAACACTCACCCCAGTCAACTGATCTGGGTTTAATCCATCATCATTCTTTAGCTCACTCCACCACCCCAGTTCAGACATGGCCATATGCAAATCAGTCTGACCCTGTGCCTCATGGGAACAGTCCAGCCCGAACTGCCCAGCCATGTCTTCCCTGGACCGGAAACAAGCATCCTAGGACCGGTTTCTGGCATTCCAGCCGTCATCAGCCAGGCTTGCTTGAATCCAGTGGCAAAGTGAGCAAGGGACCCACGTCTGGGCATACCCCGCCAACTTAGGGCGAACAAAGCGATACAAAAGGGGATGATGGACGGAATGCTTGAGCCAATCAAACACTCACCCCCAGTGTCATAAGGTTTCTGCACATACAGAGCTATGCACAGGATAATAGGACCTCGGAATATAGTGGTGAGCCAACCATAAACCTTAGCACCCAAAACCCCAACCCAACTAGCCTTAGCGTCCCATTAGCACTAATGTACCAATGATTAGACAACCCAGAACACGGTATCTCTCTCTCAGGACTCGCAGAGGCAAGAACACTCTTTCATTACTCTCGTACCTGTCCACAACATGCGTAAGAAGAGACACTTTATAGTTCAAAATATTTATTGCAACTTACGTGCTCTTAGATACAGTACACGTGTCAGTACTAATAGCATAATACATAAGAATAATATAATCAGCATAGTTACTACTCCATAGAATACGAACGGGGAAAGCATCTCATAAAGCAGTGGATATATGTCTAACTAACATTACCACCCTCCCCGTGCTAGAAGCCAGTTTATTATAATAATAGAAGACCTTTGGGCTTTGACTAGCGAACCCCCATACCTCAGTCCCTTGATGCAAGACTACATCAGCAAACAATCACAGCTCTTCTCTCTGGAAAGGTCGTCTCCAAGTGCTATCTTAGAGCAAGCAAACGCATTATTAAAAGCACACTAATTTCTCGATGGCAGCTGTACAAGTGTTATGTCTAGGTGCGAGGGACGGGCCAAATCAGTATAAACCAGGGGGTTGTTATTCGACCTTGTAACTGCTGTTCAGACTGAGCCCAAAAGGGAACAGGAGAAAAGGTGAGCAACAGAATATGCAGACTGTTGCAGAATCACTTGGCAATAACAAAGGGCGAAAGAACAACATCCAATAATAACGTGCGCAATAGTCATCATGGCATCCAGGCCTGCGGAACATGGTCAGACCATCCAGGAGGCCATGATCCACAAGACACCCTCCCCTGGACAGTCCATCGGCCGAAACAAAAACGAAGACAGAGTTCCAAACACCTGAGCAGAATTGAGGCTGTCTACTGAGAACTAACGGCAAGTCAATCAATCCAAAAATGTGAATGAGCAGAAAAACGCTATACCGTCCAACAGGACATCATTGGAATCGTCAAAAAATGTAGACGCCATCCAGTCCAACAGGTCAAAGCTGCAGGAATGTTCTTCAGAGTATGGAGCATCCAAAAGCAATGCGGGACAGCTTGCGTGATATTCAATGTAACTTTGTTGTAGGAGGTCCTGAGCAGCCGCCCAGATATCCCATTGTGCCAAAATCCCCAGTGCAGCCGCACGCATCATAAAACCAGCAGCGGAACAGTCCCGTTCATGGGCCTCTAAGGGACCCACCAACCGAACAAAATCCGGTACCGACAATGACAAATTGGAGAGGCAATAATCCATGGTCCATGTAAACGGACATCGGATGCAAGACATCACAGGTTGCACGCAAGTGAAATACGCAAAGCGAAAGGAAAGGGTGTAGGACACACTGATAGTTGCCAAGGGCAGAACATCGAAGCCAACCAGGAGTCGCTCACGGAGCAGCTGGAGGCGTTCAGGATCGAGAAGGGCCCAGTGGAGTGCAGCCATTGCGCAGAAAACAGACCAACAGCAAGACACCGGCCGCCAAAGCGAGGATTAATGGAAATCCACCAAAGACGCTAGAAAAAATGGAATGAATGAATGCCGGTATCACACCGAAAACAGTTTGAAAGGTGGACACGAGGCCAGACCCCACAACCTTAAAAAAGTGCACCAGACCCTCGGTGTTTGATGCGTTAAAAATACGATGAATTAACTCCCCAAAATGTTGGGGGAGGTCAGTGTTCAAAAGGGCCTGTATTTCACTGTGGGTGCTCGCCACCTGGAGAATGAATGTCTCCCGGGCGGATGTGAGCATAACCTCCTCATTCAATAATAGGGCCTTTATTCTGCTCAACTTATTGAAATCTGCCTCCATGGTAGGAATGGAAGGCCAAATAGAGCTATCAACGATGTCGTGAGGGGGAGGAAAAAGCACATTCTTGCAGCAGACAACTCTGTGCGAGACTGTAACAATATACGGAATGCCGGCCTGCAGGCCGCAACAATTTTCGTTATTTAAAAGCAAATAGCTACCGTTGGTAAGCAAAGTAAAAGTAGGAGAAATAGCAGGAGCAGGAATACCCTTCAGGACACATGCAAGATTTGGAACTGAAACGCTACAAGCCCCGTGCAATTTAATATGTTTACAAATAAGCGAATGACCCACAGTTGAATCACAAGACTCCCCCGTGAGAAATACTTCCTTGCCATCTCTAAGGCATTTATACATGAAAGGCAAGGACCAAAGTTCATGCAGGAAAGCACCACCCAAAGGCTGGAAACGGCCCACAGGATAATGCTTCATGCACGAACTGAACTCAAATAGGGAAAAAGGTAAAGCTATAACCCCATGAACTAGCCATACCGCAGAATCTAGTTCTGCCACTGAGAACGGTAAAGGATCCACTTTTTCAATATGTAACAAAGTGTAAGAGGCATCTTTCATGGACATGAACTGCTGTTTGTTAGTCAAATTAAAAGGCAGAAAGAGGGCAGTGGTGTTTAACAAATTCCAAGGAACTTTACCCAACTTAAGAGTTTGCAAAGTCCATGCAAACTGCATCACTGAGCGCAACTGATTCTGACCATGATACAACATAGAGACATCATCTTGTACAATATCAACAACAGAGGATACAATATTGTCTAATGTGTAAATGCGGGAAGACAGGGTATTTATACTATTGTCAACAACAGCAAGCACCTTTTCCAAATTTGCTTGGTCTATTTCTCTAAGACGGGAAGCAGCTTCCATTTGTGACAGCTTCCAGAGCTCATTATACGCTTCATAAATGAATCTCTTCGGTCGGGGACCACGAGGTCCCAAGATAAAGTCAGATAAGTCAATAGTGCCTGATAGGAGGGATAAATGGTTCTTAACAGAGTCTAAGGACGAATGTTGTAACCATTGTTTACATAATTTACCAACTGAATACGTGGTCACAGTATGAGTTTCAGTAAATCTCGGATCAGGCTTGTCCTGTATGTAGCCAGGAACTGTGCCATGAAAACGCAGTTGGCATGCATTAGATGATATGGGCCATGCCAACCAGGGTGACTGTATCAGTGCAGAAACGTTAAAGGAATTATTCTGAAACTGAGCCTGTAACGCCATAAGGGACATATTAAAATGCAAACTATCATTTGGCAGACTCGACAAGGATGGGATGGTTGGCGCATTTAGTTGTTTAACGGTAGCCAACCCCCAACACGTGGTCTGATAAATGGAAGCATTTAGAAATAGAATTTGGGCTGGGATAAGGCAAGCACGGTGCAAGGCCTCAGTGCCTTGCACCTGCCATGGCTTCGAACCCCAAATTGATTTCAAATTCACTGTGTCTTTCCAATATTCATAACCACCCACTGCCAAGGCGCTCAAAAAGGAACCCGAATATAATAATTTAGTATGGGTCAACATTATTTTCTGAGTCAATGGAGTTTTTAATTTAAAATAATATGACCCAGGGTTCGATCGATTAAAATCAGTAAAATAGGTGAATTTATTTAGAAGAGTTTGGGAACTACCTGGTACGGGGTTTGGGCAGTGTTCCCATTGGGTGTAAGTAGCAGGGCTACGTAGTGCACTTGGTTTGTGGAGAAAATGATTTCCCCAATGTTGGTAAAAATACAAATCGGCATAATTCGCAGAATTCATATACAAGTCTTCAGCATTAAAAGAGGCATAATATTTTAAATCAGCAAACAATGCTTCAACTGCATGCACATCCCAATCATCAGAATGAATATTACTTTTTACTACATCACCCATCGAGACTCGAAGGACATTTGGTACATTAATAATTTCTGTCGGACCATGTATTTGAAAGTTTACCGCATCCCATACTATGCCATCAGCAACTGGAAACGCTGAAATGTTCACAAATGTGTGGTCACGCTTCATGATGTGTGAAGAGGAATGTGGAGCCAAAGTTCCAGCAACACTGTTCACAGCAGAGCGTTCAGGTAAATAGTGACCATTGATGAGTAGAAAGAACACTGTGACAAAGCCAATGGACATGAACAAAAAAACCAAGAAAAGTACCATCCAAATGTATGTCCAAGGTGGGATCAAAAAATTGTCTCTAAACCACGATACAAAAAGACTAAACTTGGACGGGACTTGTGATGAATTGGATTCTGAGTCAAAAGAATAACGTGTCGGGCTCAGTGGCGTTGTTGGTTGGTGTGCCACCGACTCTGTGGCGGGATAAGTATATTCGTCCTCGTCTATGCAGGGTGATGCAGGGGGTTCAAATACATTTTCAGGCAAATCAACCATCTCTATGGTAACATCAGTGACTGTTCGTGCAGGCGTACCTCGAACGCTTGTCCGATAAATGGCAGGACAAGAGACCGCTGGTGTGACACTATTTAGGATCGGCCAGATGTTGTAGCTTGACATTTTCCACTGAGATGTATCTGTTTTCCTTGCGACCGGGAAGCGGTGGTAAGATGACTGTACGTGTTCCCTTCAAGCCCAGCACTGGAACCGGTGCACGAAAAGAGGGGCCGAATTCTTTTTTGTTCTCCACCTTCTCTCGTACCAGGTCGCCAATCTTCGGAAGCCAGCCGGCAACCGGAATCTGCAAAGCAGGGTCTGTGGCTGAAGGCAAATGTGCAATTGCTAGTTTGTCTCGGGCTTCTTGTAAGTCCTGTAACATAGTAGAATGATTATCTACATCAAACTTGGCGGATTGCGCCGCCATGTCTAGACCATCAAGGTCAGGCACAAACATTCGTATGCCAAAGAGCATTTCGTAAGGGGTCCGCCCACCCAGAGGCCTTCTAGGGAGATTATTAAGTGCACGTTGAACAGTATACAAGTGGGCCAGCCAGTTCCTGCCAGTACCTATAACTCTAGCTGTCAAGGATTGCTTTAAGTCACGGTTCATTCGTTCAACGATAGAGTTGCCCTCAGGCCTATACGGAGACGAAAATTTCACCCGCACCCCTAAGGAGCCCATTGCGTCCTTGTAAGCCTTAGAGGCAAACGCCGGACCTTGGTCAGAATGGAAGGTGCCGCATGCAAAAATTCCCACAAAGACTCGCAAATCCCTAATGACATTTCGTGCGTCAGCACTCCGTTGTGGCCAGACCCAGATGAACCGTGTGCACGAGTCCACTGCCACTAAGATATATTTATAGGCAGTGTCTGAAGAAAATGGACCGCAGTGATCCAAGCAAACACACCCAAAGGGTCTGTTCGAAATTGCAAGCGAGGTCTGCGGTGGTCTTGTGACTGTCGAAGGCTTGATCTGTTGACAAACGTCACAGGAAAGCACATAAGTACGTGTATCTTTGTATAAACCACGCCACCAGTAACGCTGCTGCAAAATGGAAATTGTCGCTGACACACCAGCATGCGCCGAAGCCATGCCTTCGTGTGCTGCTGCCATCAAGGAAAGTCTGCGGTCCGCGTTGGGGATCAGCCGAACCCCAACGTTAGGTATTGTTACATAAGGAGCCTGATCGGGACCTATCTGGTAAGAATATTTAGAAGGGAAACCTCTAGGGTAATTAATTCCTTCTTTTGTTGCAGCAATAGCTGCCAAGATATCAGTGTCTATTCTAGACATGGATCTAGTAACTGCTGCTACTGAACACGTGAGTACTGCTGATCTGGCAGCTTCATCTGCCAGACTGTTACCAACAGCGTGTGCGCCCACCCGCTGATGGCCTAGGGTGTGAACCACCTGTGTGAGTGGCAGACGTCTTTGTAATTCTGCCACCCTAACCCAAAGCATTTTATGCTTGATTGTGTTGCCTTTAGCGTCTCTATAGTCATTTTGCGACCAAAAGAACAGATTGTCATTGTATGATTGAACACAGTAGTAAGAATCGCACACGATTAAAGTGGTCACATCAGGATTTACGAACTCAAGCGCAAGCACCAAGGCACGCAACTCGGCCAATTGTGCGGTACTGTCCCCGAGTGCCTGTGTATGCACCACAGTGGATTTGAACTTTCCGTTCACAAACGTACCTGCAACAATGGCACATGCGGCTGAATAAGCATGCTTGGAACCCGTGGCCGGTTGTGCCGAACCATCGGTGTAGATTACACAGTCGTAATCCTCAAGCGGCAATAAGGACAAAGGAGGAGGATGAATGAATTCATACTGTAAAAACTCCTGAGTCTGGAGAGAAGAGTCGAAAATGTAAGTGACATCCGGAGATGTCAACGATGTTGCCCATTGAATCCAACGGGGGTGCAAGGCTTTAGAGTTTGGAACACTTGCTTTAGTCACTGCCTCTAGGGCAGGATAGGGTGTCACCACCAGAATGCGTTTTCCCTGTGCCAGTGCGCGCTCCTTCAGGATCGCCATTTGCACTGCTGTTAGCACTTTCTCCACAGATGAGAACCGCATTTCTGCAGAGGTGTATAGATGTGACTTGTATGCGATAGGTACTGTGTCTCCTTCATTAAAGGTTAAATACGTGAAGCCCACTGCCCCTGGAATGATTCTAATCACCAAGTTTGTGTGGTTATCACGCGTCAAAAGGTATTTAGACTCAAGAAGGTCTTTCTGCAGTGATTGCAGAATGGAGGTATGCTCCGGAAGCCAGCAAGACTTCGAAAAAGTAGGCTGTATCAAGGCATACAGTGGCTTGATACGCTGGGCATATTCGGGAATGTATGTACGTCCGAAATTCAGAAAACCCAGCAAAGACTGAAGCTTCTTCAGATTTGTAGGAGGGCACAGAAGTGCACATTTCTCCAGAAAATGGGGGGCTAAACCCTTACCTTCATTGTTGAGCTCATAGCCCAAGAACAAAACGGTAAACTCAGCAATATGGGATTTTGCAAAGTTAATTTTGTATCCCTGAACCGCAAATTCAAGAATAATGCGGTCCACTCGCGTCAGATGCGGAAACAATTCATCGTCTGTCAGATAAATGTCATCCACATACGAACAGGCGTCTGGATCTATGCCGTCTAATAAAGAGACAACACGAGCGGCAAACACTCCTGGACTATTTTTGTACCCCATAGGAAGACGCCTGAATTTGAACATTTTACCACCGGAAGTAAAGGCACACCATTGGCCACTCTCCGGGGCTAAGTTGTGCGTGTAGAATCCATTTGAAAGGTCAAGGGTCGTTTTGTATTTTTTACGAACAAGACTGTCTACAAGCGCAGAACTATGGGTATTTTGCACCGCAAAGGTCCGACAATGAGAGTTCAAATGCCGGTAATCCAATACTAAACGGTACGATCCATCGGGTTTAGAAACCGCGAAAAGGGGATTGTTCATAGGTGATACACAGGGTTCAATTACTCCCTGATATTCCAACTGTGTCAGAATTTCGGAAACGGGGCCTTTGGCTTCACGTTTTATGGGATATTGGGGTTGTGGCTGCGGCAACGATCGCAAAGGTATTTCATGGGGGGAGATTCTTCGTCCCAACCCACGTGATTGCGGAATAACGCTGGAGCCAGGGACACAGCCCATTCTGCTGCAAGAGCCTTTGCTTTGTCCTTTGGGACATGTCTAGAAAAGCTCGGAAGGATTACCTCCTCCCCTTTACGCGCAGTAAGTACGAATGGGGGTGGCCAATCCGCCTCTGCTAATAAAATATCATATGAAGAGGTCAGATTTTCCCAAAAAATACCTTTAATTACTCGCTGTATATCACCTTCAATTTGGAGGACAATATTAAATAGTCTGTCAGGGGGTGCCACTCTGGTGTCTGCTGTTTCAACAGTAATGAATGTTTCAGTTGCTGTCGCCTCCATATGAGGACGTAGCGCCTCCCGCACTATGGTTACTTCCGCGGCGCTGTCTAGGAGGGTTACTGCCCACGTCCAATTCAGGAGTCTCGTTCTCACCGTTTGTGGCATATTTAGCTGTTACAGCGGCAACTTTCTTCTTCTGAAATTGTGGTCGAAAACGTTGAGCGTCTTCTTCTTTTCCTCTGACTTGTTGTCGAGGCTGGTCTCGTCCCTGTGGGGCCTCACGGGCCCTTCCTCTATCCTGGCGGTCTCCTCCACCGGCCTGTGACGAAGTCTGTGCCTGTAAAGAATGAGGAGAACGCGTATCAGGGATCTGAAACCTATCCGGAGACTTAATTCTCGCTCTATCGCGTAAATCATAAGTACGTTCAGAAGAAACTGAAACCGGGGATGCGCCTCGCGATCCCGGCTTTGTCTGTTGCTTACCCTGTTTTTTCAGCCTCCAGCTCTTTTTAGTGAAGACTGGTTTCTCATCCTTCTCAGATTGAGATTTGGTTTGTTGCTGTTGTGGTTGCGATTGTGTTTGCTGTTTAGCAAAAGGCTTGTTACCCAGGCTGTTTCTACCAATAGTTTTGTAAGCCTGGGTAATAATTTTCGGTAATTCGCGAGGCTTGTCCAATTCTGGGACTAAAGCCAAAGCTTTCGCTACTTGAAAGTTCACTGCATCGCCCTTGACATTCGCAAGGATCAGTTCAGCTACTACTTCAAACACTCCCACTAGTCTCATCCCTAATTCCACCGCCGCTTCAGGGCCGTGTTCATCCTGTACTTTTTTAATTACAGAGGGGAGAACTGTCATGGAAGGCGTACCAAAACATTTAGAATATACTGCTGCGAATACTCTACCCCAGTTGTCACATGCTGTCAACTCGGGAATTAAGTCTTTTGGCAAACTAATCGTCAAAATACGATGTTTATCCACTGGAGATGTATGTGGAAAAACTGCCTCCAACTGATCAAATTTTTCTGCAAGCCAATAAGGGAAATCATCCTTATGTTGTGGACGTTTGCCCATCACAGAGTTCACCATGACAGGACTTATGGTTACTCCGGCTGCACCAGCTGGATGGCCGGCAACTCCAGGAGGGGCTCCCTGGATGTTGCCTGTAACATATTGCACTAAGGCTCGATGCACTCGTACTAAAGCCGAATACATGTTACGCAATTCCGCGACTGGTATCGTCATATATCGCGGATGTGGGGTGTACCCGGCCAAAACAGGCCAAGTGGCCCCATCAATAGATAAGGGGCCTAAACGAACCGTGGTAGTCGGTTGTGGAAGGGCGCCATTAAACCAAACACGGTGTTGCCAAGCCGTGAGCGGTACCTCAAGACAAGAATAAGGTATATAATTATTAGGAACTGCGGTGGCTGTATATTCATGGAACAAATCGTCAGTCCCATCCACTGCAGGAAAAGTTACCCATGAGTAGAACACCTCAAAGTGGTAAGCCGGATCGGCTTGTACCACAAAGATCAGTTCGACTCCAGCATCTGGCACTCCATACGCCCGTAAGTGTGTTCGAAGTGCTCCGCGGCTATGCGCCGCAATTTGAACAGCCATTTACGGCTAAAATACTTCGACAAACTAACAGGAGGCAGCACAAGTAGGGTTTTAATCAAGAAAAACCTTTTCTAATAACTTCAAGCTTGAAAGAACCTACAATAACTGTAATATAGGAGGTATCACCATCATACACGCTTCCGGAAGCGTACGTGAGGGTTGTGTGGACAAGCACAAGTACTACTCAAGCGTCTCGCAAGTAAGCTGCCCCACTTGTTGGTCGCGCCATGTCATAAGGTTTCTGCACATACAGAGCTATGCACAGGATAATAGGACCTCAGAATATAGTGGTGAGCCAACCATAAACCTTAGCACCCAAAACCCCAACCCAACTAGCCTTAGCGTCCCATTAGCACTAATGTACCAATGATTAGACAACCCAGAACACGGTATCTCTCTCTCAGGACTCGCAGAGGCAAGAACACTCTTTCATTACTCTCGTACCTGCCCACAACATGCGTAAGAAGAGACACTTTATAGTTCAAAATATTTATTGCAACTTACGTGCCCTTAGATACAGTACACGTGTCAGTACTAATAGCATAATACATAAGAATAATATAATCAGCATAGTTACTACTCCATAGAATACGAATGGGGAAAGCATCTCATAAAGCAGTGGATATATGTCTAACTAACATTACCACCCTCCCCGTGCTAGAAGCCAGTTTATTATAATAATAGAAGACCTTTGGGCTTTGACTAGCGAACCCCCATACCTCAGTCCCTTGATGCAAGACTACATCAGCAAACAATCACAGCTCTTCTCTCTGGAAAGGTCGTCTCCAAGTGCTATCTTAGAGCAAGCAAACGCATTATTAAAAGCACACTAATTTCTCGATGGCAGCTGTACAAGTGTTATGTCTAGGTGCGAGGGACGGGCCAAATCAGTATAAACCAGGGGGTTGTTATTCGACCTTGTAACTGTTGTTCAGACTGAGCCCAAAAGGGAACAGGAGAAAAGGTGAGCAACAGAATATGCAGACTGTTGCAGAATCACTTGGCAATAACAAAGGGCGAAAGAACAACATCCAATAATAACATGCGCAATAGTCATCATGGCATCCAGGCCTGCGGAACATGGTCAGACCATCCAGGAGGCCATGATCCACAAGACACCAGTCAACTGATCTGGGTTTAATCCATCATCATTCTTTAGCTCACTCCACCACCCCAGTTCAGACATGGCCATATGCAAATCAGTCTGACCCTGTGCCTCATGGGAACAGTCCAGCCCGAACTGCCAAGCCATGTCTTTCCTGGACCGGAAACAAGCATCCTAGGACCGGTTTCTGGCATTCCAGCCGTCATCAGCCAGGCTTGCTTGAATCCAGTGGCAAAGTGAGCAAGGGACCCACGTCTGGGCATACCCCGCCAACTTAGGGCGAACAAAGCGATACAAAGGGGATGATGGACGGAACGCTTGAGCCAATCAAACACTCACCCCCAGTCAACTGATCTGGGTTTAATCCATCATCATTCTTTAGCTCACTCCACCACCCCAGTTCAGACATGGCCATATGCAAATCAGTCTGACCCTGTGCCTCATGGGAACAGTCCAGCCCGAACTGCCAAGCCATGTCTTCCCTGGAACGGAAACAAGCATCCTAGGACCGGTTTCTGGCATTCCAGCCGTCATCAGCCAGGCTTGCTTGAATCCAGTGGCAAAGTGAGCAAGGGACCCACGTCTGGGCATACCCCCGCCAACTTAGGCGAACAAAGCGATACAAAAGGGGATGATGGACGGAACGCTTGAGCCAATCAAACACTCACCCCCAGTCAACTGATCTGGGTTTAATCCATCATCATTCTTTAGCTCACTCCACCACCCCAGTTCAGACATGGCCATATGCAAATCAGTCTGACCCTGTGCCTCATGGGAACAGTCCAGCCCGAACTGCCAAGCCATGTCTTCCCTGGACCGGAAACAAGCATCCTAGGACCGGTTTCTGGCATTCCAGCCGTCATCAGCCAGGCTTGCTTGAATCCAGTGGCAAAGTGAGCAAGGGACCCACGTCTGGGCAGACCCCCGCCAACTTAGGGCGAACAAAGCGATACAAAAGGGGATGATGGACGGAACGCTTGAGCCAATCAAACACTCACCCCCAGTCAACTGATCTGGGTTTAATCCATCATCATTCTTTAGCTCACTCCACCACCCCAGTTCAGACATGGCCATATGCAAATCAGTCTGACCCTGTGCCTCATGGGAACAGTCCAGCCCGAACTGCCAAGCCATGTCTTCCCTGGACCGGAAACAAGCATCCTAGGACCGGTTTCTGGCATTCCAGCCGTCATCAGCCAGGCTTGCTTGAATCCAGTGGCAAAGTGAGCAAGGGACCCACGTCTGGGCATACCCCGCCAACTTAGGGCGAACAAAGCGATACAAAAGGGGATGATGGACGGAACGCTTGAGCCAATCAAACACTCACCCCCAGTCAACTGATCTGGGTTTAATCCATCATCATTCTTTAGCTCACTCCACCACCCCAGTTCAGACATGGCCATATGCAAATCAGTCTGACCCTGTGCCTCATGGGAACAGTCCAGCCCGAACTGCCAAGCCATGTCTTCCCTGGACCGGAAACAAGCATCCTAGGACCGGTTTCTGGCATTCCAGCCGTCATCAGCCAGGCTTGCTTGAATCCAGTGGCAAAGTGAGCAAGGGACCCACGTCTGGGCATACCCCCGCCAACTTAGGGCGAACAAAGCGATACAAAAGGGGATGATGGACGGAACGCTTGAGCCAATCAAACACTCACCCCCAGTCAACTGATCTGGGTTTAATCCATCATCATTCTTTAGCTCACTCCACCACCTCAGTTCAGACATGGCTTGGCAGTTCGGGCTGGACTGTTCCCATGAGGCACAGGGTCAAGACTGATTTGCATATGGCTGGGTTCAAACTGGAATGGCACGGTGAGCAAAAAAACGATGGATTTAGGCCCAGATCTCTGTACTGGGGTGAATGTATGACATTGTTCTGCATTCTGTCCATCAACTGTTGTTTTTGCATTTGTCACCCCGAGTGGGACGGGTATGCCCAGACGTGGGTCCCGTGCTCTCCATGCCACTGGAATCAAGCTATCCTGGCTGAAGAGGGTGAAACCCGAAACCGGTCCTAGGATGCTTGTTTCCAGTCCAGGGAGGACCTGGCTTGGCAGTTCGGGCTGGACTGTTCCCATGAGGCACAGGGTCAAGACTGATTTGCATATGGCTGGGTTCAAACTGGAATGGCATAGTGAGCAAAAAACGATGGATTTAGGCCCAGATCTCTGTACTGGGGTGAATGTATGACATTGTTCTGCATTCTGTCCATCAACTGTTGTTTTTGTATTGCTTCGCTTATGGGCACAGCCTGTTCATTTTTAATCAGTGCAAGTTTACTCATTTAGCTGATAGGCACAGCTTGTAAATTTATTACAAACACCGTGTATAATTTTCAAATTCGCTGATGGGCACAGCCAATGATTTTTAGTGCTTGTCGGTCTCCTCTCGCTGATGGGCACAGCTTTTGGAGGCATTATCCAGCATAAGTAAATATTTATGTTGTGACTTTACCATTTCCTTCACTCTGTTGCCATGGCTTCTGCGAACATGACCAACCACCTCCTTTTCTAAACGAGGTAGGGGAACCTCTATTACCGTGGAAACAGTGGTTTGGATTGTTGGAATTCTATCTTATTGCCATAGGTGGGGAACAATTCTCACCGCTAAGGAAGCTACACACGCTACTTCATAACTTAGGTATTGAAGGTCGCAAAACTTATAATAATATTTCAGTGTCCGGTCCGGACGAAGAGGACAGCGATGAAGATGAAAATGTCTATCAAGCTGCAGTGAACAGGTTAGAGAAGCACTTCGGGAAGAAAATTATCGTAGTGCTAGAAAGGCACAAGTTTTTCTCAAGAGTACAAGGAAAAAACGAAAAAGTGAAACCGTTCATTGCTGCCTTAAAAGGTTTAGCGAATACGTGTGAGTTTGAGTCTCTCCAAGAGTCGCTTATTAGAGATCAATTGGTCAGCTGTACCAATAACCCGAAAATCCAGGAAACACTACTGGTTGCCAATCCTGACCTTAGAGAAGCCATTGACATTGCAGTAGGAATTGAGCACACAGCCGACTGCATTGTGGCTATGAAAGAGGGTGGAGACAAGCTAACTGATGTAAATGTCATCAACAAACATGATATAGGGAAAGACAACAAAAATAAATTCAGCAGCACCTCCTTTTCAGCGGTCAAACCCAAGTGCTGCAGGTGCGGCAGCCCAGCCCATTTGGCTAATAATGTAGCTTGCCCAGTGAGAGCAGTTGTGTGTCACAAGTGTGGAAGAAGAGACCACATGGCAAGAGTCTGTAGAGAACAATGCAATGAACCGGTCTTAGCCATTGAACATGACGTACCCGCTGAGTCCAAATTTGTGTTCCAAATTCAAGATAACACTGAAGCCACAAGTTTTCCTTCATGCAATATCACTCTTGATAAGAAACATGTGTCTGTATTTGCCGACTCTTGCTCCCCCTACACTTTAGTGGATGTGAAATGCTTTTCTGAACTGTTTCCTGCATGGCAAGACATGCTGCAATCTCCTGATATAAAACCTGGGGCCTACAATGGCGATCCCATACCTTTACTGGGGATGACTACTATGGAAATTGGATTCAAAGGCAGGAGAACTGTTGGCAAGATTTATGTTACACAGAAAGGTTCCAGTTTGCTTGGGTGGAGGCATCAAAAGGAATTGTGTATAAAGTTAGACCCCAATACCCCCGACCAAGTCCTTCTGGTGGACCCATCAGTAGGAGGGATGGAGGTCTGCAATGATTTCCCCAAGGTATTAACTGAAGTGTTGGGTCTGCTGCAAACTATCAACATTCTATCAAATTCAAATCTAAGGCCAAGCCAGTTGCACATAAAGTTAGGCCCATTCCCCACCTGATGCAAAACCCCCTAAGACTCGAACTGGACCGCCTACTGGCCTTAGGGGTCATTGAACCCATTGAAAGTTCCCAATGGTTGGCCCCTATAGTTCTGGCTACCAAAGCCTCTGGTAAGGACATTAGGCTGTGTGTGGATCTCAGGGACCTAAATGAAAACATCTGGGTGGACAGACACCCACTGCCACGCATCCATGTGGTCCTCACATTGATCAAAGGAGCTAGTTGCTTCAGTGTCCTGGATCTGTCAGCGGCCTATCACCAGGTAGAGCTCCATCCATATTCCCGCCACCTTACTTCTTTTATTACCCCGTTGGGTGCGTTACAGTTCCTGCGCATGCCGTTTGGATTGGCCTCGGCTGCGGCTGCTTTCCAACACATTATGCAGCATGTGCTAAGGGATCTTCCTGGAACATTATGCTTCCAAGATGACATCCTCATCTATGGAAAGGATTTTGGGGAGCATAACGTCAGGCTGAGAGGTGTGTTGTCCAAACTGGAAAAGGCTGGATTCACTCTAAAAAAGGCGAAGTGTCGGATAGGAGTGGCATTGGTGGAGTACCTGGGCCACACTATCTCACACGATGGCATCAGACCCAAGTTAGACCTAGTAGAAGCTATTCAAAACACTGAAGCGCCATCGTGTGTTGAGGACCTGAAGTCTTTTCTGGGCATATCGGAGTATTACTCCAAATTTGTTCGCAACTATGACAGCATTGTGGAACCATTACAAAGCTTGCTCAAGTCCAAGGTCCCATATGTATGGAGCAGTGAGTGTAATGACGCTTACAGAGCAGTGAAAGAAGGTAACTTGGCTGCACCATCTCTAGGCAGATTTGACCCCACCAAACCCACGATTCTATGTACTGACGCCAGCAACAAAGGGTTGGGAGCCAGTCTCACTCAATGTGTGGAGGGCAAGGAGCAAGTGGTGGCATTTGCCTCTCGTGCTCTCAAAGGTGCAGAAAGAAACTACTCGGTGGTGGAAAAGGATGCGCTCGCCTGTTTTTGGGCCATCAGACATTTCAAGTTCTTCCTATGGGGAATACCATTTACAGTAAAAACAGATCACAAGCCCCTTATGTTTGTTTTCACCACGAAAGGGTCGGACAGGACAACACCCAGGATTGCTAGATGGTTTTTGCATCTGGAAGGTTATAACTTCAAGGTCAAATATGTGCCTGGTGCGCAAAATATTGTGGCAGATTATTTATCCCGCTCACCTATTGAAGTAGAGGAGGATGCTGACAATGGGGAGTGTGGGGAAATTGTCTTACAGTTAACGAGTCTTAACAGAGAGCAATGGGAAGCCTGTGTTGGAGCAGATGAGGAAATAAAGTCCCTTAAAGAATACATAAGGGAGGGCTAGCCATCAACCAAAAGCGAGGTTTCTGCATCACTATGCAAATATTGGGAAGTGAGACTAGAGCTTAACATACAAGAAGGGATGGTTTGTAGAGGAGAGAAGATCATCCCTCCTGAAAAGTTAAGGAGAAAAATTGTTGAATTAGCTCACATAGGTCACCTAGGACGCAGTCTCACCAAGAACAAGGTACGCCTGGATTATTGGTGGAGAGGCCTGGACTCCATGACAGAGAGCATTGTGAAGGAATGTTTTGAGTGTGGGAAGAGTGACAAAAAAAATAACCAGACACACAAACCCCCGCTTTCCCCAGTAGAGGTCCCTAATAAACCTTGGTCCAAATTGGCAATGGACTTAACCTCAAAGTGCTCAGAGAGCGCTTCATTGTGGTGTTGGTGGATTACCACACTCGATGGGTAGTGTTCAAGTGTGTGCATCAAATAGACACAGAAGCTATCATAACATTTTTGAATGGGGCATTTTTTGAAGAAGGTATCCCTGATGTGTTGGTCACAGACAACGGAGTGCAATTCACGTCTGAAAACATTAATGGATTTTTGAGTGGCCTAGGCATTGTTCACCATAAAACGGCCTTGTATTGTCCCCGCACTAATGGGCTGGTAGAGCGGATGAACCGGATGTTTAAGGAGTGTTTACAAAGGGCAGAGTCTCTTGGCACTTCTGCTTTAGCCTCTTTACAAGAAACCATTTGGGTGTATCGCTCCACTCCCAATACCCTCACGGGGATATCCCCATTCATGTCCTTAAAAGGCAGAGCACCTAGAACGAGGTTATCCCCTCCTAACTCGAAGATGGAAAGGAAGTGTGTTGTGGACCGAAATTAAATTTCCAGGAAAGTGGATGAACACCAGGTCAAATATAAGGGCAGATATGAGCACACGAAACATGTCAAATATTATTTGTTTCAGGAAGGAGATTTGGTTCGGGTTGACCTCCCTAAACCGCGCAGGAGGGAGGGCTCCAGATTTTCTGAACCCATCCAAATTACCGAAGAGGGCAAGAATGTGGTGCAACTTGAGAATGGCCAAACCTGGAGTATGGACAGAATTATTCCCCACAAGGGAGGGAAGGACCCGGCGCCAACCCGGATCAAGTAGGAGCTAAGAGCAATGACAGTTCTGATCAAGGCGGAACTAAAGGGAATATAGTACCTCAAGTTCCCAGAATTTCCCAGAGGAATAAGACTACTCTGGTGTGGGTCAAAGGCTATAGCTTAACCTAAGTTCACGAACATTCCAGCCTCCCTCTTGCTCATGTAGAGTAATTGTTTAGTTGTTATCCATGCTATTGTACTTTCATTGCTCTGTTCCTGACACCCTTTTTCCTGCTCTCCTTCTTTCTCTCCCCCTCTCCTTTTCCCCTTTCTTCTCCTTTGTTCACCTTGCTTAAGAGGTGTGTTATAATCTAGCAGTTGGTACATTCCGTCCCCCCTCCTTCCATCCCCTTGGTTTATGCTTACCTTGTTATGAAGATTCCACAGCTGATTCCAGCTGACTGGACTTGTGGTGGTGTAAAGGTATAAAGTCTTCTTCAACATTTACCTCAGTGTTGTCTTCAATTGCATCAGTTCTCTCATGTCTTTCAATAGTTTCTCCCTCTTGGTTGTGGCATCTCTAATTAAGATGTCCATCATACCATATGATGATAAAGTAAGAAGATGTTCCCATTCCTTGAGTAGATCTGACCACAAATCCTCAAAAGAAAGGAAGATTCCAATACGTAAACCTCTTGGTATTTGTTTGTTGTCAATATATTTTTGCATAATAGTGGCATCCCACCATTTTGATAGTTTTTGTTTCTTGAGTCGTTCTAATCTCACGAATTCATCCTCAAGCCCTCATTCTTAATACCTGTCACACCCTCTAGTTTGGCATTGGGATTGTTTTGAAATAGTTCTTCTAAAAGATTATCTCTATTATCAAAGATAAATTAAGTAAATATACGTTATCAGGCTCCACTGGTACTTCCACAAGACTGGCAGAAATTCCCTGGTTGTTCATACACCTGTCAAACATTGGATTTCATGTTTAATCTCTAAGTGGGAAGAACTGGAAAATGCACAAATTCAGGTGACATAATTTTAAATCTGAAATGACAAAATGTTTGGTTGGCCCAACATTTCACTCCTCCTGCCATTTTTGGATAATTGCATATCCTGGAGGCACTGGCAATAAACATACTAACTAGGCCACAGCCTGTCACACTGATGTAGCCACCAGCATAAACAATTTTAGGATGCTAATACACAGAAAGTAGATCACAAAATACCATTTAGTTGGCAAAGACCTTGCAACTGTCTTGGTTTCAACTCTTTCAATTAAATCACAGTTGTCCATTAGGGGAAATATTGAGTGGTCATCAGGGAGCTGGTGTTTGGGCTCCATCAGGGCTTGCCTTCATACCCCACTGTCTTTAGTGTGCAAATTAGACCTTTGTTATGGTTAATCAGGGTCTGGAGTCTGCAGTTTCAATATTTTAGACATGATAGACGGTTTAGTATGAAGAGCACCTAGTATGCAAGGTAAGACACATTGAAGCGTTATCGTGATGAAGAATTGCAGATGATTTACCAAATTAAGCAATTGTTAAAAAGCATTTTTACAATCTTTCACTTGTGGCAAATGTGATCCCTGCATCATCTTGACCAATAGATGTGGGAGCAACAATGAACTAAAAATTAAAGTAAGCTAATAGTATGCAGGTTGGGATTCCCACGTATATGGTGAACAAATTGCTCGGGATGCAGGAATTAGGAGACCTAGGGACTCAATAGGAGGGAACTGGTATTGAGGGGCAACGTCTCAATTGATTAAGTGTTGAGAATAGTATAGGTATAATGATCACTACCTCTCACTGTAATGCCAGACAATGGTACAACCAGTCACCTACTCCAAAATTAGTTGTTCCTTTATAACACATTATCTTGGGGTGTGGTTTAAAATGGTCATAAAGTGCTCTTTGTTGTGATTCTGTTAAGGTTTATTATCACAATCTGGGACTGTCACAGCCATGGTACACCGCCCTTTCCCCAAAATCAGATGGTGCACTCTTGAGGGTATTCTCCCTGTACTCACCATGCAGACCATAGTCAGCTAGTCTGCAGACTAAACATTACCTGTTTCAGTATGTGCCAAATATATACACATCATAGCTCAAGATGGTCACACTAATATTTGCATTAGTTAAAATACAGTTTGCATCATACTTAGCTTGAGCATTGATTGTTTCCACAGTGCTATATGAAGATATGAAAACTGTTTTCTGGAGCATTTAAGGGAATATGTTTGTCAATTATAGTACGTATTAAGTCAGCAATGGATGTCAGAAAATGCTGGCTTACATCCTACCATATATGTGCACTTTGATATCTGCATGTAATCTATAGTTTGGAGTATTTAAGCCCTGAAAGAGCCCAGAGTCCAATAAGTGTAATGGTGGTGTCAGTTTTATGGTGGTAGTTCCGCCTTGACCTCTCAGTCTGCTTATTCCATCTTCTAATCCCCCCCAACATGTCCCCAAAAAATATAATGAGCATGATATTATTTAAAAAGGTCTTACCACATTCCTTCATCTAACCCAATATTTATACAGGCCGACAACATTTTATTTTAAACATTAGCTCAATTTAGAATTCCCTGTTTCAGGCTGTATGACCTGTGCTTCTTGAAAATAAGGCTCCAACTCCTAGAAATATTGGGAAAAATGAATTAACTGTACACGTTGCAGGTGCCAAAAACAGACACTCTGCTGTGCTCAGCCCATCATAATATGGCCACCTATCTATTTTTTAATTTGAAACAAATGACTCTGAGTCAAACACTATAGATATCCAAGATGGTCCGAATTTCAGTACATATTGAACCTCCGCAATGGCGGAGGAGCATCGCCCCACTGCCTGGCTCATTGCAGGAAGTGAAAAATAAAATGATGTCATTGTTTTATTTTTCATTTTCCTGCTCTGAGCCAGCTTGCGAAGGGAGGGGTGGGGCATTGGGAGGAGGAGTGCTATGTGCACTCCTTAAATGAGCAGATGTGTTTGGCTGGCCATCCCCAGCCATCCACAACACACATGCGCACTTAGCTTTCTCCAGCCCGGCTGCATTGAGCAATGTGTTTTGTGAAATATGTTCTTTTTGTTCAGTGTGATTAAATAACACTTGAGCATTCCTTTATTCTCTTTATTTTGATTTATGATTGTTAATTTCATTTTGCTACACTGTTTTGATGTATTTATACTGGGACCACTACTCTTTATACAGTCCTACACCCAGGTCCCAGTGATTTTGGGTATACCCTTCATTCTAACGGCATTGAGCAGCCGGGCTAGAGAAACCCCACAGACTCCCTGGTCTGAGCAGGGCGTCTTTCCTGCCCGCTCAAACCAATCCCCGAGCTGCTCTCACGTGAGAGCAGTGCGGGGATTGCAGCGAGTTCGTGACATGGCCCCAGCGCTTGCTGGGATCAGAAAGGACTGTGCAGAGTGCGACGCGGGAGGCAGCTCCAGGTAAGTTTTTCTTTTAAAGGAATTTTTTATTCTAACCCCCCCCTTTCACTCCCCCTCCCGCACCCCCTGCGCCTCAACTGATAATGAGCTCTAGCTCTAGCTCGAAGTAAGGAAGCCAAAAACCTAAGTACTGCTCCAATAGGGACAACCCAGCCCCAAATGTCAGGCCAGCCTCTGTCTCTGAACAGGGAAATGAACACAAGCAACTTCAGACTAGTTTTGGTCTAGTTTGGCCTTGCTAGTTAGGAAGATCTTGTTTGTGGTGGCACAGTGAGCATACCTGTCACACTTTGTTACTGGTAATTTCTTGGGCCACATTCCAGTCTATTATTTTTTGCCCACTGTGCCTGCGATGGCAGTTTAGACTGGACTGTTAGTTTTTGCAGAAGGACCAAGATTAATTTGCATATGACTGGCTCCTGTGTGAATTGACATGTAGGGCAAAAAAAACACAATGTGCCGTAAAGCAGCCATTTTGAGTAGGCTGAGATTAATTCTACATTTCCATCCATCACTTTTTTGTTGGTGATTTTTTTTCATCACTACCACCATAGTTTTACGACAGCACATCGTGTCTGTGTTTCCGCCTTACATTAACAGTCATTTAATACTATTAGAAATATTCCCTGAGTAATGCTGGGGTTACTTTTACCACCATTTGCATGACAAACGTTTTGAGGATTCACCTACTTGTAGCATGAACTTATTTTAATATGCTGTTGCAAAATACCTACAGCGCATTTTAAACCTGACAAATTAGGTAGTTCAAGACTGAAATCAGGAAGTTATGACAAACTTCCTAGGATTTGATTTTTCCCTTATCCCCTCCACAGTCGTTGAAATGTCATGATTGACACTAAGTAGGCTTAAATGCTATGGGAAAACATCACACGCTTCTGAAGTGGCATACAATTTACCAATCAGAACCCCGAATATGTTCTATTTTAATAACGATGTAAAATAGCTTGACATGTAAAACTTCTCCCACAATCTTTAATAACAGACATTCACCCGCCTGCCTGGTAGCCTACAACTAATTACCCGTGAAGGAACGATGAGTATTAAGAAGGACTTTCAGGCTATTATTTTTTATGAATTCTTTTTAAGTTGATGTTAAAATGCAGGCTTCTAATACCTGAAAAGTAGCTGGAATATAGGTAACATTAGTCAGCTAAATTATGCATATTAGCAGCACAAAATGTTGTCGGCCTGTCAGTCTCCCATTCTGTCCTTGGAATAACATGCTCCCTGTTAGCACATCTACCACACCATTCACCGTCATTTTTGTCCAAAGTTGCTTTATAATAATAATCAACAGTGAATAATGTGTGGAAGAAGGATTGCTATTAAGAACAAGTCATAAGGTTGATATGGGATTACATTTAGCAATAATCAACTAAGAATTTCAGGAAAAGATCGTGTTAAAAAGTAGAAGATAAAAGGCTTGCAAACTATTTTAAATGTAACTTACCTGCCCGAAATTTAAAAATGCATTATTTATAAATATTTTTCTTTATGTAGATTTTATTTGCTTTTGACATTAGGGTGGATGAGAAAGTTGGTGGTTATGAGTTTGTTTCCAAAGCCAAGATAAAGAAGAGTGCTCGAAGGCACCCCTACAGAGTTCTGCCAGCCAGTATGTCTCGTGATAGCACCTAATGACATCTGCTGAAGGAAGGCCCTACAGCCAGACAGCACATCCTGTGATTGTGCACTCAGACTTTGAATAATGGAAGAGTTTAAAGTCAATTAATGCATCCCATAGCTGTCCACTCTGACATTTACTAATGGTAGACTTTGAAGCCAACCAGTGCACCCCATGGTTGTGCACTCCGGAATTTACTAATGGCAGACATTAAAGACAGCCAGTGCACTCTGCGAGTATGAACTCAGAGATATACTAATTGTAGACGTTAACCAGCGGTACACCTTGGGCTGCTGCCATCGAATGATCATTGATTTTATATACAGCATAAACAAGAGGGGGGCAAGGACACAATCTTGCTGCACAGCTCAATGCATTTTGAAGGAAGCGGACAGCTCTTAGTAATGCATTAAATCAATTGCAACATTCGGTCAAAAAGCTGGGATCTGTAAGAAACTCTGATGCATTCCCATTAGGTTTCAGTACACTTCTAGCCCCATGCTCTCCCACTGTCCAAACAACCCCTTTCTTCTTTTTAGAGGGTGGTTCGCCGGGAGACAAAAGAGGTGTATTACTTGGGAGGAAGGAGATCCCAAACTTAGCTGGTAAGCTATTACCAATGTTACTGTTGTGTAGTTCCAAATAATATATAGGATATGTGCATTTAGACAACATAAACTAAGGGATTGGTGTCCAAACTGATATCAGACACCCCCAAAGGATATGTTAGCCTTTAGACCAACTAGCTCACAGTGCCACTATAAGCCCCCTAACCTTACCAAGGAGCGAATAGTTTCTAGCAACTATCGAACATGACAACCCTTGATCCTTCAGGGATCGTGGAAACAGTACAGTACTTTTTGTTCAGTCAGTCGTGCTCACTTCTCAGAGAGATATACAGAATAAACGATGGGGGCGTTTTCAATAAGCATTTATTGAACCAGCGTCATTCTAGTATAAAATACGTGTGCTGTGACAACCATTAGACAGAAACAGATATATATGATTACAAGCACCGACAGAGTAAATAAAAGGTAGAAATCTACCATGGTGCTAAAACAGTGAATATATGCTGGCATATAGATATGTAGCAATAATCAAGCGTACTCCTAGGTGCGAACCCTAGCTAAGTGTACCTAAGTGTACCTAGCATGTACGAAGGTGTGAAGCCAAGAATCCCCCTGGAAAAGAGCCAACCCCATTACCTGATAGAAGAGAACGAAGGAACCCCGCCTTGGTCTCGAGTTAGACACCCCGCAAGGGATGTCAGACCACTGCGTGTTGGAGTTCCTGCGTGTAGGGACTCCACGTCTTGTGTCAGCATGGAAGCTTCTCCTCAGGTTTGCCCAGTGAAGATGTGGTGCTTATATAGCCAAAAGGTACCCTCAGGGGTTCTACCTAGATGTGTGATGTTACTGTGGGCCTGTTGTACAAGGATGACAATAGCGGTAACTTTTTTACAGAGTTATTATGCAGAATATGGTAATCCTGGTGTGATACTAAGAATCCTCATGCATAATAAATGAGGCTAGCTTTCGAAGAAAACCACATGACATTTATTCGGCACATTACTAGGCAAAAGGTCAGCGCCAGAGCCGATATGTAGAGCAAGGTAGGACAAATGCAGGTAAAAGGTCGTAGAGCTACCTAGGCCTATATTTGGGTACATTTGGGCTTATAACACCCACTCCTCATCCGAAGGACGATAAGATAAACTAATGATAAAATATGCCTTTCTAAGAAGCATAAAAATATTTGTTAAAAAAATGAATGTAAAAAAACATCTAAAAACATGGTATATGTAAAACAATTAAAAAAAAAAAAAAAAAGCTCTATAAGTCCTCTAGAAAGTCAATATACTGTTTAGACCAACTGAGCACATTGAAAGCCATGGTGCTCAGTGAGAGCAAGGAGAAAAAATAAAACAAAATGATGTTTCCGAATTCCAATTTGGCTTGTTTTGGAAAAGGCTGAATTATTCCCATCACACGGAGAGCCAAATGTTTAGGTGTCCTGTGTGGAAGACACAACATCACTGTTGCTTGCTTTCGCAGATGACAGTCCCTGTAACACCTCTTGAAACAGGTCAACAGAACAAAGGTGATCTTCTCTGGTTCCCACAGCAGCTGCTGAGGAAGCACTCGACACCTGTGAGCCTGTTGCAGATCCGGTGTCCTTTCCGACAGGAGCTGAAGCATCCAGTGGTGGCTTAAGAATGCCGACATCAACATGGGACTACACTGAGGACACTGTTATACGTGGGCCTTTAAGGGGTCCAGTAGTACAGCTACATCCAGTGGCGCAACCGATGGAAGTGTTAGACATATGTCCAACACTCATTTGTATCCGCAGAATAGGCAGCGGAGCACAGGCAAGATGCAGTCAACCCAGACCGATCAAAAAATAGGAACCAATGCTCACTTAGCTCCCGAAGCCGAGGTATGCCCAGATAGAGTACCATGCGTTCATGGCATCGTCGCACCAAGAGTGCTTTTTCCATCTGGAAGCGGGGACATCCATTGCATAACAGGAAAATTAAAACCAGTATACCCACTACAAGGAGTAGGACCAGTGGAAGCCCTCCAAAAACACTTCCTAATACAGACTGTATGAATGATGAGATAGCTCCGAAGATCGTCTGAAAGGTGCTCAATAGTCAAGAACCTATGCTCTTAAATAGGTGTACTATCCCACTTGTGTCAGACATTTTAAAGATACAATGCACCATTTCCCCAAAATGGAGGGGGAAGTTCGTTCGGACTAATGCCTGTATCTCATCTGAAGTCCTTGCAACCTGGAGATCAAAAGTCTCTTGGGCTGAGGTTATGGCCCCATCCTTCTGTAGAAGCATGGCTTTCAGTCTGCTCAGAGAATCAAACCGTATAAGGGAAACATTCAATGAAGGCCATAGCAGCGCCCCCCTGACTGTGTGGGTCGGTGGAAACAATACTTGCATACAACAAGTAACCCTGGAACTTACTGTGACTAGATATGCGATGCCTGGCAGCATCCCACAACAAACTTGATAATTCAATATCACATAACTCCCATTTGAGAGTAGTTTGAACACTGGATGAATCACGGCAGCTGGGGATCCTTTCCAGTGACACGATGGGTTTGCAACCAAAGCATTACATGCTCCTTGAAGCATAATATACTGACAAATTAGAGACCCACTTAAAGAACTCTCACAGTTTGAACCGCTGAGAAAACTTTCAGTGTCCCCATTCATGCATCTAAATCTGTACAGTAATTGCCAAGATTCATGTATGTACCCCTCTCCCAACGCTTCATACTTGCCTACCTGGTGATACTGTAGACAGTACTGAAATTGGAATGTTGTGACTGGCAGTGTAATATGGCCATGGATTAACAATTCTGTGGAGGGTGACTCAGCCACGGTAAAAGGTAATTGGTCTACTTTTTCAATGTGAAGCATTGTATACTTCGCGATCTCTTTCTGCCATCTTTGTCTGCCTTTCTGTTAGATTGTATGCAGAAAACAGAGACGTACTGTTGATATACCACCAGGGCACGTGACCAGAACGCAATGATTGCAGTGTCCAACCCAATAACAGAATGGATTGCAACTGCGATTGTCCATGTTGAAGAATAGAATTAAACAACAGGAGAGCGAGGGAAGGCAAAGAAGTCACTCTTAATCCCCCAGGTATATATCAAACAACAACTAAAGAGTGAACTCAAAAGAAACAAAAAAGGGGCAAAAGAGAACACAAGGAAAACCATTAGTGTTTAAAAGAACCCTCACTCACCAACCAACTAGGTTGGTGAGTGAGGGTTCTTTAAACACTAATGGTTTTCCATGTTGAAGAATAGACAAATCCTGTTCTATTATATCTATTACAGAAGACACGATGTTGACCAATGAATAAATCCTGGATGTCAGTGTGGTCATACCATTGTTGACCACTGCCAAAGCCTTTTCTAGGTTAACCCTGTCAATCTCACGCAATCTCTCAGCAGCCTCTTGTTGAGAGATTTTCCATACTTAGTTGTAAATGGCATATAAGAAGCGCTTTCAACGTGGTTTCTGGGGACCGAACAAAAAATCCCTAAGATCCATGTCTTCTGAGAGTAAGGACAAGTGTTGTTTCACCTGGGACAGTGTTGAGGTTTTTAGCCACTCTAGGCATAACTTCCCAACACTGTAAGATGTCACCACCCGAGTGTTCCGTTTGTATGTAGCGTTGGTCAGGCCTATGGATATCAAACCCTTCGGTATTACCCCTCAATCTTGACTGACACCTATTTGTGTCGATAGGCCAAACCAACAATACATTCCAATTGGGTTCTGAAGAATTGTATGAACCGTCACGTATAATATCATCTAGCGTGTCCTCACTATGTGTATAGGTTTGCCTCCCCTCAAAGTGTGTGAGTTGGGGAATCTGAGGTGTGTTCAAGTCCTTTATCTTGGCTAGTCCAAGATAGGAAGTCTGTTGCACTGTGTTGTTCAGGAAGATAATTTGCTGTGGTATGAGGCAGGCTCTAAATAAGGCCTCAGTTCCCTGAACTTGCCAATCTTTAGTCCCCCAGACAGATTTTGTATCTATGGTGTCCCTCCAAAAGTCAAAACCCTGTAAAGACAGCTGGGAAATAAAGGAAGCAGAGTATATCTGTGTCGTATCAGTGAGCAGATTTTTCCTTGCAGGGGTAGGTGCAAGCTTTCAATAATAAGACCTCGAGTTGGAAGTATTAAACCCAGAAAAGTAAGCAATCTTTTGTTCAAATGTTTGTGAACTACCTTTTGGTGGTGTTGGGCAATGTTCCCATTGATGGTAAGTGAAAATGTTATGTGGGATACTTGCTTTGTGCGGGAAATGATGACCATAGTGTTTGTAACAATATATAGTGTCAAAATCAGACGTATCATCATACATTTCATTTTTTGAGAATGCAGCAGATACTTAAAGAAATTTTAAACAAGTGTGGTATTTTCAAAAGTTCAGTTGGGCCATATACATCATATGCAACCCTATCCCAAACTATTCCTTCCGGAACTGGAACTGCTGTAATGTTCACTAAGGACAGGTCTCTTTGTTCACAATGTGATGATGCACTCCGTTTCAGAACCAAGTTTACATGTTGTACTGTGGAGGGTTCTGGGAGATAATGGCCACTCAGGAGTAGGAAAAACACAGTCACAATACCTATCCAAAGGACTAGGAAACATAGACCAATTGCAATTGAGAGCTGTAGCCAGGGAGTATCAAAGTAAGTCTTTTCCAGCCAAAGGTAGAAGTCACATAGTTTTTGTTTGTGGGAAACAGGAGCTGGCAGTTACTCGGGTTCACTTGGATCCAGAGAGAAAGTACCAAAATCCATGAAGTAGCCAGACGCAGTTCGATCTATCTATGGTAGCTCAGCAGGTTTTGCAGAACTGGCAGAGGACTAATTTCGAGACATATTCACATAGATGTCAGAATTAGGCCGAATTGAGATCAGTGTTTTATTTGTATTTTGTTGCTGTTCAATTTCAATAGGCACGAGTTCCATTCCATTGTTGGTAACTCCTTCACTTCGGAGAATAGGATCTTCGAATGTTATTAATCTTTCTGTCTGAACTTTCAGTATTGTAGCGAGAGGAGATCAGCGGCTACCCAGGAGCC
Source organism: Calotriton arnoldi (assembly GCA_963921515.1). Taxonomy (NCBI): domain Eukaryota; kingdom Metazoa; phylum Chordata; class Amphibia; order Caudata; family Salamandridae; genus Calotriton; species Calotriton arnoldi. The sequence continues at coordinate 351,972 of CAWUFW010012042.1, forward strand.
CACGTGGCCTCCTATTCAGTATCGGCCACATAGTGTGGTTTGATCAGATCAATGGAGACAAATATCTTTTCTTTCTTGCTGGCAAGGGGCGGAAGAAGTACTGTTCATGTTTCTTTGACAGCCAGGACAGGTACAGGCACTCTGTAAGATGGCCTAAATTCTTTTTTGTCCAAAGTTTTCTTCCTGACCAAGTCCCCAATCTTCGGGACCCAGGCAGGTCTTGCTGGAACAGATTTCACTTCCCCAGTGGTGGTGCGCTTTACTTGGTGGTTGCTTTGTAATGCCCAAAATTTATTGAGTTTCTGTAAAACAGCCAAATGATCATTGATGTCAAATGGTTTTTCATCCGCCACTGCGCTGCGACAGTCGAGGTCAGATACCCACATTCTAGTCCCAAACAGGACTACATATGGAGTATGGCCTCCCAGGGATCTTCTTGGCATGTTATTAAGTGCTCTCTGGACCCCATATAGTTGATTGACCCAACTGCCATCCGAGCCTAATACCCTTGCTGGTAAGGATTGCTTTAAGTCCTGTTTTTTCCTCTCCACAACCGAATTACCCTCGGGATGATATGGAGAGGAGTACTGCAAGACCACACCCAAACTTCCCATAGCTTCTTTGTAAGCCAGAGAACTAAACGCAGGGCCACGGTCAAATTGTAATGTGCCAATTGTGTATGTCCCTATAAAGACTTGCAAATCCTTTTTAACAGTTCGAGCTTCAGCCGAGCGCTGTGGCCAAACCTACAGGAATCTAGATCATGAATCCACTGCCACCAGGATGTAACTGTAAGCCCTGTCAGATTGTAAGGGGCCACAGAGGTCCATATAGACACATGCTAGAAGTCTGTCTGATATCAGTAGTGGTGTTTGTGGTGGACGTGCTACGGTGGAACCTTTCATCTGCTGACAGATGTCACACTTAAGGACAAAACCTTTGGTCTGTTTGGTAAGATCTGGCCACCAATAACGTTGTTTCAGTTGTGAAACTGTTGCAGTAATACCTGCGTGTGCTGAACCCAGACCCTCATGTGCAGCTAGGATTAAACCTAATCTGCGATCCATGTTTGGTATTACTTGATCCACCTCTCCTGAAACTTGAGCATAAGGAATATTTTGTGCATTTAACTTGTAGGAGTACTTGAGTATAAAACCTTTTGGCTAGGCTGAGCTGTTGTTACGTGTAGCGTTCACAGCTATCATTATCTGTCCGTCTATCCTCATGCTAGAACGAGTTATTGCAGCAATGGCAGCAGTTCTCACTGTTGCCTTGGCAGCTTCATCAGCCAGTGAATTCCCTTCTACGTGCACGACAACATGCTGGTGACTCAATGTGTGAATTACATGAGCCCGTGGCAAGCCCTTGTTCAACTCTGCCACTTGTTCCCAAAGCAACTTGTGCTTTATTGTGCAACCTTTGGAATCTCTATACCCATTCTGGCCCCAATAGTGAAGATATTCATTTTATGACTGGACACAGTAAAATGATTTGCACACAATAAGTGTGGGGAATTCCCGACCTCTATTTTTTAGTGCCAGTATCAGGGCTTTTAGTTCTGCCAGCTGTGCTGTGCAATCTCCTAGAGGCTGCGCCTGCGTATTGCTAGGATGGAACTTACTGTCCTGCATTCGTCCCTTTACAATCACACATGCTGATCTGTATTGCTGTTTACTTCCTACAAGAGGCTGGGCATATCCGTCAGTGTAAATTATGTACTCATACTGATCTAGAGGCATTATTTCATTCAGGAGAGGATATTCTTGTTCGTACTGCAGGAATGCTTGTGTTTTTAATGTAGAATCAAATTTGTAGTCTACATCTGTTGCAGTGAGAGAATTAGCCCATTGCATCCATTGCGGATGCAGTGCTTTTGCGTTTGGAATGCTTGCTTTTGTAACAGCCTGTAAGGTTTGTACTGGAGTCACGATAATTATTAGTTTCCCCTGAGATAGTGCTCTTTCTCTCACTACAGCAGTCTGTACTGCTTTCAGTATCTTTTCTGTAGATGCAAAACGCATTTCAGCATTTGTGTACAAATGAGATTTGTATGCAATGGGTACTGTTTCCCCTTCATTGAAGGTGAGGCAGGTGTACCCAGATTGACACGCGATTACACGGATCACCAAATTTGTAGTATTTACATGTGTATGTAAATATTTGGAAGGTATCATGTCAGTTTGTAAGGAACAACGTTTTTCTGTGTGTTCCTGTGTCCAATGTCGAACTGAAATATCAGGTCTAATTAAGTCGGAGAAAGGTTTTACTTTTTTCTGCGTAATCCAAAATGTATGTTCTGCCAAAATTAGGAATCCTAAAATGAATTGTAAGTTTTTCAGAATCTTTGGAGGTTGGAGCAGCACACATTTTTCTAAAAAATTAGCTGCTAGGCTCTTCCCTTCACTTGAAAGCTCATATCCTAAAAGCAGGACATTGAGGTGGGCAATTTCTGATTTTTTAAAGTTAAATTTGTAGTCTTCAGGGGCAAATCCCAAAATGATGTTGTTTACCGTGTGCAAGTGATCCAATAATTCATCGACCGGCAGATAAATATCATCTACATAGGACAATGCCTCCTCATCACAATTTTGAAGTAACTCTGATGCTCTGGCTGTGAACAACCCAGGGCTAATATTATACCCTTGGGGAAGTCTACAAAATTGGCTCTGAGAGCCTAGGGCTGAATATGCTGTCAAATATCTGCTTTCAGGTGCTATATTTTGGCAAAAGAATACATTTTAGATATCATGTGTCGTTTTGTATTTCTTCCTCTCAATGTTATTCATCAATGCGGCACTGTGTGCATTTTGTACTGCAAATGTTTTTGTGCACAAGTTCAAATGCCTGTAGTCTAAAACTAGACAGTATGAATTAACGGGTTTCATTATGGGAAACAAAGTATTATTCATGGAGGAGGAGCAATTTTTGATTACACCTTGGTACTCAAGTTGATCTAAGATCTCCCTGGCCTGTTTCTTTGCGTCATGTTTAATTGGGTATTGCCTCTGTGGAGTTGGAGTAGTTTTAATTGGCATTTCATGGTGAGGTGACTCAGCATCCCACCCTACATGATTGCGGTATAATACAGGAGCTAGTGCTACTACCCACTCCTGCCCATATGAATGTTTAAGTGATTCTGGAACGAGGTCGCAGAAGGCTGGTAATATTACGGCTTCTCTTTTTCGGCAGTCCATAACGAACTCAGGTGGCCAATCTTTTTCAGCCAAAAGAATATTGTATCCATACGTCAGGTTCTCCCAAAAGAGGCCTTTTCACTTTCCTTGGTATGTCCCCCTCCATTTGGAGTGTTATTTCGTATAACTGATGTGGGACGCTTACCCTAGTATCAGGTGTTTCCACCGTGATATGTTCATTCAACGCTGCTGTCACCAGAAATTCCATCAGGTTCTGGTGAGCTATTGTTACTTCTGCTGCACTGTCTAGCATCATCAGAGCCCATTCCCCGTTCAGTAGTTGAGTCCTAAGTAGCTTGGGCATTTCTTATTTTAAAGCCAGCTACCTTCTTCTTTTTAAATTGAGGTTTAGATTTTGGTTTATCTTCTTGTTGGATAATATAGTCTGAAGTGCGATATGTGTCTCTTGGCTTTGCTCGCTCTTCTGATCTGTGTTCTGACCATCCTTCCCTCTCTGAGTTTTTTGATGAACCCTGAAAGGAACGAGAGGAACGTGTATCAGTATCCTGATACCTGTCAGGTTTTTTACTGTTGTCACAGTTTCTAAGTTTATATTTCCTATCAGAGCACTCCTGTTGGGGAGACCCACCCCGTGATTGTGATGCATTTTGCTTGTTTATTGATTGTTTATTGTCCCATTTCTTTTTATGAGAATCCGGTGCTTGCTTCGAGTGATTCTTTAATTGTTGTTTCCCTGGTTTAGCTTGCAATTATCTCTACCCAGTGAAGCATATGTATCTTCAATAATTTTTGATAATTCTCGCTCCTGTTGTGCAGGAGTGCACTCCCTCAAGCGTTTGCTTATTGCCACTGCTGCTGCCTCACCTTTTATGTTGGCTAACATAACAGTTGATACCTGGGCAAAATTGCCTATTAATTCCATCCCCAAGTCCAGGGCAGGTTCTGCCCTGTACTTGTTTTGAATTTGTTTCAATATTTCTGGTATAACTTCTATTGAGGGGGTACCATACATTCTGGTATAAACAGCAGCGAAAACTGTACCCCACGTGGAACTATCCCCATCGGCAAGAAAATAGTCAGTATTCTGCATTTTTTGTGTGTGTCAGTGTGTGGAAAAACTGCTGCAAGCTGTGCTATCTTTTGTGCTATCCAGAATTGCATTTGCTCACATTTAGTGGGTATTCTTCCCATAATCGCGTTCAATGTTTGTGGGGTGATTTTTGTTGCGGTCCCTTGTAGTTGACCAGCTTCAGTGACCCTTGTAGGTTGGATTGTTAGTGTTCGCATTACGAACTGTGTAAGATTTCTGTATAGTTTTATTATTTCTTTGTGAAGTGGATGTAAGTCTGCTGCTGGCAATGTGTCAATCTCTGGATGCGGTGTGTAAGCAGCTCGAACCGGCCAAGTCGCTCAGTCTCTGCTGAGCGGACCGAGTCTCACTTTATCTGTGGTATGGGGAAGGGTGCCTTTAAACCAATTTATATGCTCTTGGTAAGTTAACAGGACTTCTATATCCACGTATGGAAAGTATTCATCTGGTATTTCATTCGGAGTATAAGAATTACATTTATGTGTGCTTGCATCTGCAGGAGGGAATTTAGCCCAAGAATAGAACACCTCTGTGCTGAATGCCTCGTGTGCCTCAATCACGTAGGTAACGGTCCTGCATAACACTGAGAGACCAAAATCTTCCAATTTTACAGCAAGTGCATTTCTGCAATTTTCTGAAATGGTTATAGCACCTTCCTGCTCAGCTTCCTCCCTGCTAGCACTACTAGTACCATTAGTACCACTAGCACCTGTCTCTGCAGTTTGAGACATTATGGGTGGAAGTTCTATGGAAAAAGAGATAAGGTTTTGCACAAAGTGGGGAACTATAATTTTTCAAGCTTGAATAAACCTACAGCCAATACATAGGGTATACCTACTCAGCTGTGGTGGATTTTCCATCCCCACTCCAGACGTCTCTGGGTAAATGTGAGTAGGGGTCTCTGTGAAAGCACGACTGAACTAGTCAGATTTGACCATTAAATAAGAACCAAATCAACATTGGCAGCGCTGTGTCATATAGTTCCTAATAATAAAGAGGATCTGTGTGTTTAGACAACATAAACCTAGGGATTGGTGTCCAGACTGACTCTAGACACCCCCAAAGGATATATTAGCCTTTAGACCAGCTAGCTCACAGTACCACTATAAGTCCCCTAACCTTATCATGGAGCAAATAGTTTCTGGCAACTATCAAACATGACAACCCTTGATCCTTCAGGGATCGTGGAAACAGTACAGTACTTTTTGTTCAGTCACTCGTGCTCACTTCTCAGAGAGATGTACAGAATGGGGGCGTTTTCAATAAGCATTTATTGAACCAGCGTCATTCTAGTATAAAATACTTGTGCTGCAACAACCATTAGACAGAAACAGATGTATAAGATTGCGAGCACCGACAGAGCAAAAAAAAGGTAGAATTCTACCATGGTGCTAAAGCAGTGAATATATCCAGGCATATAGATGCATAACAATAATCAAGCATTCTCCGAAGGTGCGAACCCTAGCTAAGTGTGCCTAAGTGTACCTAGCATGTATGTAGGTGAGAAGCCACAAATCACCATAGGAAAGAGCCAACCCCATTACATGATGGGAGAGAACAAAGGACCCCGTCTTGGTCTCGAGCTGTACACCCCGCAATGGATGTCAGACCACTGCGTGTTAGAGTATCTGCGTATAGGGACGACACGTCTTGTGTCAGCATGGAAGCTTCTCCTCTGGCTTGCCCAGTGAATGATGTGGTGCTTTTATCCCAAAAGGTACCCTCATGGGTTCTACCTAGATGTGAGATGATTCTGTGGGTGTGCCGTACAAGTATGACGATAGTGGTGACTTTTGTACAAAGTTATTATACAGAAGATGGTAATCCTGCTGTGATACTAAGAATCCTCATGCATATTAAATGAGGCTAGATTTCGAAGAAAACTACACAACATTTATTCGGCACATAACAGATAAAAGGTCAGCGCCGTTATGTAGAGCACAAATGTAGGTAAAAGGTCGTGCAGCTACCGATGCCCTCCCACTAGGTTTCAGTACACTTCTAGCCCCAAGTTCTCCCATTGTCCAAATACCCCCTTTCTTCTTTTTGGAGGGCGGTTCGCTGTGAGACAAAAGAGATGTCTTAGTTGGGGGGAAGGAGATCCCAGACTTAGCTGGTAACCGGTGTTACCTATGTTACCACCTTCATTAACAGCATATGTAGCCTCTGAAAGTCCATTAAAAATAGTGGGGCCCATTCCTTTCATAGACAGCTTTCTGTCAGTTAGCGCAATTTCTTTTGTTGTAACCCCCACCGCACATTTAGTGCAATTTCTTTTGTTGTAACCCCCACTGCATGTTCAAAACAGAATCAATAACGGTTCAATTAGAAGTGGAAACAGAGTTACTCACAGCCTTTCTTTTGGTCATAATGAGGTCAATTCGACCGACTACATTTAATATTGCAGACGAAATGGCCCAGGCCAGCCTCTACCAGGCTCTGAATGGCTCAGACGGGCCAACTCTTGGCCCGGTCTTCGTAACACCAAAGGATCCCGTGCTGCGGGTAGCCAAAGAGCACAATATGTGCTATGGCCACCTTGCCCTGCCTTCTCCTCCCCCCTTATAGGCTCTGCTGCAGAATGTTTTTTGGGTAATGAAGTCCTGCTCACAGCAACACCAAAGGATCACGCGATGCGGAATGCCAAAGTACATTATATGCTCAGTGGCAGCACCTTTTCCTCCTCCCTGGCAGCCTCTGCTGCACAATGGTTTTTTGGCAATGAAGCCCTTTCCACATCAACACCAATGGATCCCCTATTTAATAGTCATATTGATGATCTAAGTTGGTACTGTGGCTAATTATTATCATTTTTTATAATTATATTTAGTTTTTTTCTCTCTCATATCTATAATACTGCTCTTGATAAGCTCATAGGGACATCATGTCCCCAACAGACACTGCTGACCTCAAAGAAGTGTGATTTGTGTGATTCAGGATTCAAATAATGTATGTTCTACGTGCTATACAGAGAATTTCTATGTAACTAAGTAATATTATTTTGAATGTAGGAAAATAATTACAAAAAGTTCAATAAAACTATGACTCACAGTTGTCAGAAAGGCATGACAGTGCATTACGTTGAGTACATGCGGACAAAAGCCACAAGCAGGAGGTTTCAGACCAATGTAATGTAGTTTAGTTGTTTAGATGATGAGAGGGAAACCTCAATGCGGCCTTTCATTTTTTAGCGAGGGCTGGTGAATAAGATGCCACTACCATAGCGACCAATCCAAGATGTTCTCCATTTGTTGAAATAATTCAGTCCTCTTTCTATGGCACTCACCACCTGGCCCAGGTTCGCTGTTCCTCTCCTTTACTGTCTTTCACCCCATGTTGTAATGGCAAGAAAGGTCCCTCCAAGGTGAGTGCTCAGAGCCCATCAGGCAGTGATTTGTGCCCTAAGGTTGGTCATTCTAGCTTCTCACGCTGGGTAAAGCAGCATTCCATCAGAACAGATCAATTAAGATGCCTCTCTTTAGTGCTGCCCTCTCTGAGCAATTAAAGGGGTGCTCAGTTCCCACCTCTATGCATGGGGGATAACAGGAAAACCTTTGGACAGATGGTGCCGCCGATGTCACTTCTGTGAGGAAAATCAGCATAGAGCTTCAAAATGGTACCACCATTTTCCTCAGCATGAAGCTCTGCCTTCCCACAGTGCAATTGCCACTGTACTATTTTTTGCATTCACCAGCCGCCACTGCTCATTTATTTGGCCATTTTGCAAATGGATCACTTTCACTGAGTGGCTACTGGTGTTCCTTTTAAAAGCCTATCATCTAATGCTCAATCATAAGGCAATCTTTTTCAACTGAGAACATCCATCTCTCAGGCAACTAAATATGATCTCTGTCTTGTAACCTGAATGGCAGCTCTTTCCCTTAGCCCACTGTCCATTTGTAGTTGAATTCATGTATCAGGAAGGTTTAGGTAACCTTATGACCGGCCTGGCTGTCAGATCTTGTGCAGTATGTTTTTCACCTGATGGATATTTTTTAGCATAATGTTTTAGAGTGTGAGATCGCAGTGGTCCAAGGAATATGTTTGTCACCGAAACATGAGTCTTTATCATCTGTTTAACAGGAGCAATGTCTTTGCTGTCAGATATCTAAGCGGGAATACTTCTATAACATTAAGAATAGCATCTGGAGCCCATAAGATACACCATATGCAACCAGAATATTAGCTTTACTGTGGTACATTTGAGTGTATAAGTGATTTGTCCTATGTAGTGAATGTCAAATGGAGCCAAGCACTACACAGACACTTGGGTGTGGAGTAAACTGGAGTGAGGGCACGTGTGCCCACTTCTTTATAAGCGCAGTCACTTGACCTATGACCAGTGCAAAAATTATAAACGAATAAATGCCAGGGCCCAATGTTTTGTTCAGAAGACTTTGGCCAGTTTTATTGAAGGATGAGGTGCTGTATTACAAGGCTAAATAGTCCTGATTCCACCACATGCCTCATTATTAAACCAGCAGACACTCATGGCTTCCTGATCTCCCTCTTGCAAACTCTTTTTCATCCCTGCTTTTTCTCTCTGTCACTGTTTTGTCATCCTTCTCTTGCTCCTTTTTCCCTCTTTTGTGTTTTTTTCTCTCTCTTATCCTGGATCGAAGTTTGTTGAGAAAAAGTAAGGTCACATCCCCAATTACGTGTGCTGGTGGGCCCTGCCTACAACCACCAGCTCAAATTAGGCACCTCTTGGAGGTGTGTCCTTATTGACACTATAATAAGATCTCCAGTCCAAAGGATGGCTTTTGGAATACAAGTGAACTTTTCAGATCTATGTAACCTGAGTGTAGTGATCTAATGTTAATAGGTGTGCTTGGGTATGGGTAGAATGTTAATATGTCAAGGTTGGTATGTTATTAGATAAATGCTGGAATGTTGTGGGGAAAATTCTTTATCAGTTGATGAGGGGCTGAAGGCTGCTGCTTGATGATTCCCAAGTGTGGCAGCTCCAAATGAAAATAATCATCTAGTTTTACTACCTCTCTTCTTTGGTCTCTGCTGTTTACTGGAAAATACACCATAGGGAGGGATAGCTAAATATCTATTGTCTATACTCATATTATATATTTAACTAGAGGGCAATAATTTGGTCAATGAACCTAAGGAATCTACTTTACTCCAAACATAATGTTTGTAATTAGTATATACATTAATGGCTATGCTGGCAGAGGTCTGAGTCAAGGATGTTTCTGCGTAACCTGAGTCATAGCTCTACTGCTATAGTCTATTCTTGTGGGACCACTGTAACGTGAGAAACAGCCTTGCTGTTAGATGTTTTGAATCTGTAATCTTTCTGCAACATAAGGGATAGCTTTTATTAGAAAATTGGATCTCTAGTTGGCAGTGGTTTGCACCCTATCCAAGTTGGGGCCACAATCCTACTCAAGGTAAGTCAGATACACAACCTAAATTAACCTGTACTCACCCTTTGGTAGCTTGGCATGGAGCAGTCAGGCTTAACTTAAGAGGCAGTATGTAAAGTATATGTGTAACATGTAAATTACAGTAACACGGTGACAACATCAGTTTAGAAAAACTGAGAATATTTATTTGAGTAAAACAAGACCAAAACGACAAAAATCCAATAAGTAAACCTTGAGATATGAATTTTTAAATAATAAACTGCAATATAGTGCTTAAAAGCCAATAACACTTAGGGGTTACTTGAGGTCACACTGGACCGGGGTAAATCCAAAGTTCAGGCCGACCACGATGGAGAGCAGGCTGGCTATTGGCCACTGAAAAAGTACCTTTGATGGATTGGTGTTATGCCTCGCAGTCAGGTCCCACATAGTCTTCAAATCCTTTTCTAAGCAGGCAATGTTTCATCATCGAGCCTTGCAGCTGGGTCCAGTGTCAACTTGTTGCTTTGTCGGCGTTGAAGGGCACTGCATCGGTTCTGATCAGCGCAAAGTTGTCAGTGCATTGATTTTTGTAAAAGAAAACAGTTGCAGAATCCATATTCAATATGGAACATCTTGGCAGGGCAGGACTCACAGGTGGCAGAGTCTAGCAGCTGAAGCAAGGTTGAAGGAAGTATAAGATGACCCTGAGACTTCAAAACAGGAGGGAAGCCAGCAAGCCCTTGGAGAGACGAGGGTTCAAGCCTGTAGAGAGCAGGTCCAGTTCTTCTCACTCCAAAGCAAGAAGCAGCAGGTCAACACAGCAAAGCAGGTAGCAAAGTGGCAGTCCTTGCTGCAGCACAGCAATCAGCAGGCAGCAAGCCAACACAGCAAAACAGTTAGCAAAGTGGCAGACCCTCCTATAGCACAGTAGCCCTTCACCCTGGCAGAATGTCCTTAGTTCCAGTATTCTGAATTTGTGGTTTTATGGGTCCAGTACCTATACTCAGTTGTGCATTTGAAGTGGGGGATGCCTTTGAAGTATACAAGGTCCCTGCCTTTCCTGGCCTGGGCCCAGACTCACTAGAGTGTGGTATGCAGCTCTTTGTGTGGGGTCAGGCACAGCCCTATTCAGGTGCAAGTGGCAGCTCTTCCCTCCCAAGCTAGCTCAGGGAGCTCTATCAGCCTGGAGATGGGCCATCATGATGTGAGTGTCACACCCCAGCTCCCTTTGTTTGTGACTGTTTAGAGGAAATACACAAAGCCTAGCTATCACCCACCCCAAATGTGTATTCAGAGACAGGCAGAGCCACAGAATGGTTAAAGTAAGAAAATGGCAACTTTCTAAAAGTGGCATTTTCAGGCTTACAATTTAAAATACGACTTCACCATCAGTTGTGATTTTAAACTGTGAGTCCAGAGACCCACAAACTCCAAATTTCTATCTGTTCCCAATGGAGAATTACACTTATAAACTGTAACAAGGTAATCCCAATGTTAGCCTATAGGAGAGACAGGCCTTGTAGTAGTAAAACACTAATTTAAGAGTTTTTCACTACCAGAACATGTAAAATTCAAAGGTACATGTCTTACATTTTAAATACACTGCACCCTGCCCATAAGGCTGTATAGGTCCTATCTCATGGATGACTTATATGCAATAAAAGGAAAGATTTGGACCTGGCAAGTAGGTTAACTTGCCAGGCCCAAATGGCAGTTTAACTACACACACAGGCCCTACGGTGGCAGGCCTGAGACATGTTTAACACTCTACTGAAGAGGGTAGCACAATCAGTGCTGCATGCCCACTAGTAGCATTTAATGTACAAGCCCTCGTCACATGTAGTGCACTTTACTAGGGACTTATAGTTACATTAAATATGCCAGTTGTAGATAAGCCAATGTTACCATATTTTAAGTAGAGAGCACATGCACCTTAGCAGTGGTTACCACTAGTAAAGGGCCGAGAGTCCTAAAGCCAACAAAAAGGAAATCAGCAAAAGGGGAGGAGTAAGGCAAAAGGTTTGGGGGTAACCCTGCAGAAAGGGTCATTTCCAACCGCTTTGAAGCTTTGATATTCAAAGTATGAGTCTGTAGTTACCAAATAGTCTGCGGCATATCTCTACTGCCAGATGTCTGAGCTTGTACACTGTTTGTATTTGAGAGATAATGGGTAGGGCTTTACTCAGTTATCTACCACTAAACAATATACAAAATAGTCTGAACTTTCCTGATTTACAAAACCCAATGCCCCCAGATCACCTTGACTAGGTCATTGAGAAATCCAAATCAATGAGGAAAAGGTGCCAAGATTTGAAAACACTAAAGGAGCATATGGATAGTAGAAATGTGCTTTGCAAATGCTGTTAACATAAATAACATGGTAATTTCAATAGCTTTACCCAAAGCTTTGCGTTCACAAATGGTTGATGTGTTGCTCAGTATAAATGGGTTGTCTCACGCACTCACATTTTCCATTAACATTTGCACTCACTAAAGCTTTCCACACTTTCAAAGTGCTGTGCAAAGCACTCCTATTATAGTTTTCAAGATTGTGAATAATCTTAATAATGTAGGAAGTGGTCTTCATTGTTCAGATATTTAGCATTCTAACCCCCAAGATTCAGACAAACAGTATGGTGGTGTTCAGAGAAGAAACCTGCTTCATTGGGTTCTGAAAATCCTTATGTATCTTTCAGTGTTTGGCCTCTCCCCAAAACGGTCACAAACATATGGATTTGGCAGGTCTAGACGCAGCATATTTCAACATTCTAATTCACGAGACCAGTTTTACAAATTTAGTAATTACTTTGTTAAGCGTACATGGGTATATTCATCAATTTGCAAGAAAGATCATTGGGAACATAATGATAGTCCCTATATTGCAATTGTTAAAATGTAAATTAAATTAGAAATAGTGAGCAGCATGATAACCGCAAAACTTGGGCCCAGATTGCAACTCTACAAATTCCTGCAATCTACCTGGTTTCTCCTAATTGAATATCACCCCTGCAGCCAGTAACACAAAATGAGTGACCTTGATGTACAGTAAGATGTCATTGACATCACTATCCTTCTCAAGGTCAAAATATTTGTATTACTACTTTCTATACAAAACAATACATTCAAATTACTGTCTAATTTGCTGAATCTCAAATGACATTATCATCAAAAATAGTCAATTAACCCATGGTCAGACAATGTAAACAAGCAGTACATTTAGATACAGAAATAAATCTAATCACCACAAAATGCTGCAGTTCAATTCAGTGTAAGAGTAAGACTCAAAACCATCCAAAGGCTAAAAAGTTTCTTGAATTCTAGGGATGCAAAGAAAACATTCTAAGCAGCTGGCTGTCCTATCAGGTCAGTACAGTGGCTCCTGTTTATATGAACCTCATAATCCACAAACATTCAATCAAATCAACGTCAAGATCCTGTTGCCAGGATCATTTAGAGTAACTAAGATTTTAAAGTGGGTACTAAGGGAAAGCCACTGTTTCTATCCTTGTCATAGTGTTTAGGAATCGCATCCCTTTTAGCCCTAAGATGGAAAACTAATATAAAACAAAATAAGAAACATAATGATTGTTACTAATGATGAATAGGTGTCTCTCTAGCACAATCAATGTGGGTTCACAAGTACCTGAGGAGGCCACCTCTGCAGCTGAGTTTTAGATGTGCTCCTTGTGGTTGGTTTATTAAAACTGTCAAATGTTACGCAACTTTCTAAAATGATATCTACATTGTTTTGTTAGCTGTTAGCATTGTTTCACTGTTTCTCTATCCCATCCCATACCCAGACCTAATCCCTAAAAATTCCTTTACCACCCAATTCCCTCAGCCATCCCTAAACCCTAAAGTCACCCTCATTACCCCATACCCTTAGCCGCCCTTGAACCTTAAAACACCCTTACTTTACTCCAAAACATTTTTTAGTGAAAAAAAAATATATATACATATATATATTTATACACACACACACACACACATATATATATCCCATGCCACCACATCCCTAAAATCACTCTCACCACCCCTATATCCTTACCCACCCTTGAACCTTAAAACACCTTTACTTTAATCCCATACGTTTTTAGCAAAAAAAATCTCTCTATATATATATATTTATAGATATACTCACACATAAATATATCTATATATATATATATATAATTCACTGAAAAAACCACAGGTTTCAGGGACGTTATAGTTAGTTGGACATTTCACTCGTACAAAACCAGTGAAATTCGGCCGTTATAGTTTGTTCAGCTAACTATAACTCGCGCCCCCGCAATGCACTGCTGATGACGTCACATATTACATCATTCATGACATGGTCAGTGACATCACTGATGACATCACTGATGACATCATCCAGTGACTGTGTGTTTTAATAAAGTTTAAATATGTTTTATATATATGCCAAGGTGTATTGAAGAATGAGTGGGTGTATAAGTGTCTGGATGGAGGATTGAGTAGGTGCGTGACTGACTGTATAAGTGAGTGATTAAATGTGTCTTACTGAATGCATGGGTTAGTGACTAAACTGTGTGAATGTCTGTATCAGTCTGTCTGTTGTTGTGTAAGGTGCTGCATGGGTTGGTGAGTAGCTACATGAGTGTCTATATGGGTTATTGATTGGTTGCCTGAGTATTTGTATGGGTGCCTGAGTGTCTGTGTGGGTGGGTGACTTTGTGCATAGATGTGTGAGTGGGTGATTCACTGGGCATATGGGTTCAAGAGTGTGTCTGTGAAGGGCTGTATGGGTGAGTGAGTGTGCGTATGGCTGTGTTGGTTAGTGAATGGATGTCTCAGTGGTATATGTGTGAGTAACTACATATGTGAAACGCAGTACATGTGAGTGTTGGAGTATATAAATGACTATATGTGAGAGTGAGTGATTGTGAGAGTGGCTGTATGAATGAGTGTATGCTTCTGTCAGTGATTGTATAAGAGAGTAAGTATGTGTTAGTATCTGTATGAATAGGTGAGGTGGTGTGTGTATAACTGTATAGGTGAGTAAATGGGAGTGTGATTGATTCTTTACAGAACTGACTAGGTGTGTGAGTAACTCTATGGGTGAGTGGCGGTGTGTGAGTGTCTGTATAGGTGTATGAGTGCATATGATAGTGGTGTATTGATGAGTGACTGCATGTATGAGTGACTGTATGGGTGAATGACTGGATGTGTGTGTAGACCTAGGAATCAGTGAGTGAGTATGTAGTAACTGGTGTTGGTGTGTCTATGGTTTCGAAAATGGTAGTCTGTATTTTAGAGTGGGTGTATCAAAGGTTATATTAGGGTGTGAGGAGGTGCATCAGATTATCACGTGGATGATGTCATCAGTGATGTCATTTGAGATGTCATCAGTGATGTCACTGACCATGTCATGAATGATGTAATATGTGACATCATCAGCAGTGCATTGCGGGGGCGCGAGTTATAGTTAGCTGAACTAACTATAACGGCCGAATTTCACTGGTTTTGTACGAGTGAAATGTCCAACTACCTATAACGTCCCTGAAACCTGTGGTTTTTTCAGTGAATTTCTAAGGTTTTTTAAATGCTAATTTCTAACTATAACGTGCCTGAAACCTATGGTTTTTCAGTGAATTTCAAAGGTTTTTTAATGCTAATTTCTAACTATGCCTACAGAGGTAGGACATGTGAAGAACGAGAAACAAAGGCACAGAAATAAGCAAGAGAAATGCAGAAAGAGGCAACAGAAGTCCAGAAAGACGAAGAAAAGTGCAGGAAGAAGCAAGAGATGTGCAGAAAGAACCAACAGAGGAGCAGAAAAAGGCCTTGTTGCAAAGACATCCTTTTGCTGATGGGTACTGGTGGTAACTGACTCTGACTAACCAGGTCTAGAGCCAGTGCTATGCTAAAAGACACTTAGAATACAGTGAAAACACCTACATACACTAGGGAACACTATGCGTTGGGGTACCCCTGTGATTGGCATGACCTGCACTGTAAGGCCCTAGTACATAATAGGGCAGGGGGATTAAAACTACCTCCAAGTCAGAGGTGCAGAAAGATGCTTCTTTAAGTAGTAGTCACGTTTGCAGAGTGGTGGAGAAAGGGTGCTGGGCCTCCGACCAGCGCTCAGGAATTCCGTTGCGTAGGAGTTACAGGAGGTACCAGGAGGGCTTCTTGGCCCCCAAACTCCCTCAGGAGTAAATTGGACTTCATCCCCCATCCCGTAGTCTGCCATGAGGCGCGTTTGCAGAGTGGTGGAGAAAGGGGGGCATGGTCTCCGAAGACGTCTTAGCAATCCCACTGTGTGGGACTTACTGGAGGTAAAAAGAGGGGTAGCTGGCCCCCAAGGACATCCTTGGGGGCCAACTACCCCTCCTATTACCTTCATTAAGTCCCACACAGCAGCATTGATAAGTACTCGTAGCAGGCCATGCCCCCTTTGCCCACCACTCTCCAAAGGCGCTCCCTGGCACGCTCTTGGATGGGGATTCAAGTCCCCTTTGCTGCTGAGGGTCCTTTAAGGGCCAACTAGCCTACCTCTTACCCCCAGTAAGCCCCACACAGTGGGATTGCTGAGAGATAGAGAAAGGCCATGCCCCCTTTCTCCACCACTCTGCAAATGCGCCCCCTTGAATACTGAGTTGGCCCCCAGGGACCCTCAGGATTGAAGGGGACTTAATCCCCCAATTTACAACGCGCCAGGGGGCACGTTTGCACAGTGGTGCAGGGAGGGGGCGGGGCCTCCGGCGAGTTGCTGGTTACTTTTTTCTTTTATGGGAGGGGGGCTGTGTGTCCCCCCTTCCCTGGGACACTTTTGGCCCCGGGGACCCCATCCCCCGGGGCCGGCCTTTACGTTTAAAAAAAAAATTAAAAATCATATATATATATAATTGCAGTGGAGGGGGGCTGTGTGGCCCCCCTCCCAGGCCACTTCTGGCCCCGGGGACGCCATCCCCTGGGGTCTGGCCTCTCCGTTGGGGACCGTGGGGGGAGCCCCAATGCCCCCACGGTCCCACCGGCTCCCCGCCTCCTACGGGAGTTGGCATTGCTTTTGCACAAGGGGAGCTGCTGACATGCAGCTCCCCTTGTGCAAAAGCATTCTGCTTTGGTTTTGGAAGCGAGAGCAGGTTTCTGCTCTCGCTTCCAAAACCAAAGCAGAGTTTGCTATGACAGGGCGGAAGCCGCATGGCTCCCGCCCTGCCATAGCAAACGGCAATGTCCCGGGGGTGGGTACCCCGGGACATTGCAGGAGCCGGCCCTGGGGGTGGCGGTCCCCAGGGCCATCAAGGGCTCCTGGAGGGGGGCCGCGCGGCCCCCCTCCCATCAAATACAAAGCCCCGGGGAGGTGGTGGTTCCCGGGGCTTGGGGGGTCTATGAGGCCCCCCGCCTCTAATTAATCAAAGCCCCGGGGAGGTGGTGGTCCTCGGGGCTTGGGGGTCCCGTGAGGCCCCCGCACTTAATTAGGCATGCCCCGGGGAGGCGGTGGTCCCCGGGGCAGCGTGGGGGGCAGGAGCCCCCCCATGCATTTTTTTAAAACAAAGCCCTGGGGAGGTGGCGGTCCCCGGGGCTGCAGGGGCACCCGTGGGCCCCCGCTAATTAAATAGGCATTGCCCCTGGGACCTGGCCCACCCGGGGGCTTAAGAATAGCGAAGCGAGGGAGCCCGCGCTTCGTATTTTTTTCATTTTCTCGGCCGGATTCGCTACCCCAACGCGAATTTGTCTGATTTCTTTTGTAAAAAAATGCTTTTTTGGGCCCTGGGGGTCCTTGTGGGACCCCCTGAGCAGGCCTAGGGGGTCAGGGTGTTTGTACCCTGTCCCCTTTTCTTGTTTTTCACCTTTTTATTTACTCTTTTCTTGTGACTCGGTTACCGAGTCACAAGATGGCTGCCAACACTTCCTGGTTTGGAGTGTTGGCAGCCAATCAGAGTGAAGCTCGTGTCCGGGAGGGTTCGCGAACCCTCCTCGGTGCTCAGATATTGAAACTTTTCTTTTTCTAATTTCTCAGGAACTACTGAACGGATTTACACTATTTAAAAAAAGGGCTCTTTCTGAACCAAGTCCTACCTTTTTGCCAAATTTGGTGTAATTCCGTTCAGCAGTTCGGGCTGTAGCTTTGTCTAAAGTTCCTATGGAAATTAACATAGGGAAAATGCGTTTTAGGACCCCCCTTTTTCTCGGCCCCCACTTGACAAATCACCCCGAAACTTTCAAGACAGGAGCTGGCTGGAGCGCCCCATTAGTTTTGAAAATTTCGAGAAGATTCGTCAACCGGCGCCAAAGATATTGTCAAAAGAAAAAACGCTTTTTGAATAGAAACGAGGTCCTAACTATAACTACCTACTGGCGACCGCCAGTAGGTAATATATATATATATATATATATATACCTCTTGGATTGAGGGCGACCTGGCAGAATAAATTAATGCTGATTCTTCTAACTCCTCAAGTCCGTGCCTTCTTCCATGGAGTTTCTGTGGGAGCTGGATTGTTGTTTTCATATATATATATATATATATATATATATATATATACATATATATATATTTATATATATATATTCACAAAATAGACAGAAGGTTACAGGGAGGTTCAAAACCATCGAAATTCAGCAGTTATAGTTACAGTTATGTCAAGAAACTATAACTTGCGCCCCTGTCACGCACTGCTAATTACCCCACACATTACATCACTCATGACATCTTCTATGACGTCATTCATAATGTCACTGCAACATTTGCTGTAAAATTATTAATGAGAAGACTGTGCATGGCAGGGGGTCAAGTTACCGTTACCTTAGAGCACGAGTTATAGTCACTTGCGTGTGCAAAATCTGAACCTAACTATAAAGTCTGTAGCCTTTGTTTTTTTGTTGCTGTTTGACGAATCCTCGCGTAATTTTCAAAACGAATTCAACGTTCACTTCAGCAGCTATCTTCAAGGTGATCCATCAAGTGGGGGCAGAGAAAAAGGGGGGGCCAAAACGAGCTTTCCAATGTTAATTTCCTTAAGAAACTTTAGACTGGCTACATCTGGAACTGCTGAACTGAATTTTAGCAAATTTAGCAGAAAGGTAGCTGTTGGTACAGAAAGCTACCTTTTTGTGATTTGGTGTAAATCCATTCAGTAGTTTTTGAAATATTAAAGAAAATCCAAATTTGTATGTATAGGGACGCGGAGGATCCGCAACCCGTCCCTATCTCATGCTGAGATCTGATTAGCTGCCAACACTTCAAACCAGGAGGTATTGGCAGCCAACTTGGGACTTGGCTTGAGCCGAGTCCCAGTAAAACAGTAAAAAAAAGAAAAAGAAAAGGGGGCATGGTAGAACTACCCTGACCCCCTAGGCCTCTTGGGCCCGTTGGGCCAAAAAACGCATTTGAACAAAGAGCGGTCTCCTGTGCTTCAATAATTATAGGACCAAGGATGGGCCAGGTCCTAGGGTCATTTTTTAAATGAGGGAGGAGGGTGAATGGGCTTCCCCTCTGATACACAGACCCCCTCCTCGAGCCATCGGAGGCCCCAGTGAGCCCATTCCTTGAGCCAAAATCATTAAAGAAAGGGAGCCCACTCCTGGGGTGGAAATTTTGTAAAATGTGGTAGGGGATGGGCTGCCACCCTCCTGAGTCATGACAAGACACAAAAAGCCCACCCCCAGGGCCAAAATTGTTGAAAATGGGGAGCGGGGCTGCGTAGCCTCTCAAGCCTCTAAAACCCTTAGGGAGCCCACCCCTAGGCCTATTACTTGAAGGGAGGGGGCCACATGGCCCCCCTTCAGAGCCATTAATGGCCCCAGGTGACCCCATCCCTCAGGGCCAGCTCAGATGCTTTGTCCCGGGAGTCCGCCCCCTGGACATAGCGGTTTCCCCACCTGCACAGGCAGGGAAACCTGTGCTGCTCTCTCTTGTGGGGAGGATTTTCAAAACTCCTACCAAGTGGGAGCAAACACCAGGTCTGACTCCCAACTGGCAGGAGCTCTTAAAAGTCTGCCGCCTGCTGGGAGTGGACTTTTGATCGTTTTCCCATCCCCCAGTGATGCAGGCAGGGAAACAGATCAAAATATTGCTTCGGCTCTCAGGAAGTAGCATTAGAAGCTGTCTCCTCCTGTATGCGGCAAGCCAGCTGGGGCCTTGTGGGCATTGTGGGCCTTGGGGCTCCACCCCAGCCCCCAACAAGCCTTGGGTGTGCTGGGGGGGCATGTCACCCCCATCCCCCTAAAATTTATGCTAGGCCTCAGGGGAATGAGGTCCCCAAGGCCGAAATCAGCCCGAGGAAGGCGTGTTCCCCTCCCCCTAATAATGGCACCAGGCCTCGGGGGATTGGGCCCCCAGGGCCAAAATCAGCCCAGGGAGAAGGGCTGTGTTCACCCCCTCCCCTTTATTTTGATGAATGGCCATGGGAGATGGGTCCCCTCCCCCTAAAAATGATCCTGATGATGATGATGAGATGTTGAGTGGAGCCACGTGCACCCCCTCCACTTTATTTAAAAATGTGGACCTGGGACATGGGATCCCCAGGGCCTAACAAGGGTTGGGGAGGGTGGGCCATGCAGCATCCTCCCCTTTATTTAAATAAGTGGCCCCAGGGAATTGGGTCCCTGGAGCTGATAACGGCTCGGGTAGAGGTCCCCCATCCCCTTAAAAAAATATACATCCCTTGGAGATGGGGTCCCCAGGGCCTAAAGCGGCTTGAGGAAGAGGGGCATGCACCCTCCAGTTTAATTTAAAAAATAAATGACCTTGGGGGATGGGGTCTCAAGGGTCAGGCCCTATGGCCAACACCCCACTGCGGATGACTGAGGGCTGTGTGCAGCATGGTGTTGTCTGTATGGAGGAGCGTTTGGCTGCAAGGCCTGGCCGCAGGTGATACGTTTCATTTACGTATGGAAATTAAGTATTCACTGAAAAAATCAAAGGTTAGGGTAAAGTTATAGTTAGGTGTGATAGCAAGATCTGTTTTCCTTGAAAAAAAACTTCACTGTAAAAACAAAGGTTGAAGTAACGTTTTAGTTCGGTAAGTTTGTCAATGAACACATTAATGTTTCGAACTAAAAATAACACAGAAATCCACCAGTTATAGTAAGCAGCACTAACTACAACTTGCACTCCTGTCATGCAGTGCTTGTGACCTCACATACAGCATCAATCATGACATTTTATATGACGTCATTTATGACATCATTGATGACATCACTGAGGACATCATCCAAGCTTCCTTTTCCCGCATATCGCTCTATAAATTAAAATGGCATTAGAGGCCTGACAGTAAGTACAAAATAGTTCAGGAGAATATCAGCTGTCATTACTGCCATCACAGATACAACTCCCTTAGGTGTAGAAAGCATGCATTATATGCAACATTGACTCTATACCATACACTACATTAATAGATTAATAGATCGAGCTGGGGCACTTTTGGGATTTGTTTGGGGGATAATGATTGTTTTAACCTGTTCTCTGTGTTTTTACGATTGCACCCACAATTGCCTGACTGCACCACTTAAAAATATAAAATTATCAAGATTTGCGCTTCTTTTCGGCGTGCTGTTGTCTTCTCCTGCCTTCGGCAGTACTCGCACACTGACTGGTTGGCTCTCGGCCAATCAGTGCGCAGCCCGGGTGGAGCCTGTTGAGCCCCCGCGGTATTTAATGACTGCCGCTACGAGGACGCGCAGCGGGCGCGCCGCGGGCGCGCCGAAGGCGCGCCTAAGGCAAGCTTGTCTGCACCCGTCCGTGCTTGGACATCGCTAGAAGCCAGAGATCTTGCCCCTCCCAGGGCACAAAGATTAGTCTACTCTCGCAAAGCACTACTCGACCTACAAAAAGTGGGTGCCTGCGGGACTCATAGTTGGGTCCCAGATGATTGCCCTACCCTCTGTGGAGAATGTACCCTCAGGCGGCTGCCCTCTGAGCGCTCCATACTCTCAGGCCCCAGGACTTCAACACACTCGATTCTGAGTATTAATTGCCGATCACTGTCCAAACACCATGCCGAGGTATTTGATCTTCTCCAGGATTACTCACCTGAGGTCCTCCTTCTAACGGATACTTGGCTATCCGAGGCCTCAGTGGCTATACCGGCACTCGCCCTCCCCACAGGTTACGCCATTAGCAGTCTTAATAGAACAGGGGGGAGAGGCGGGGGTATTGTGATTGTGTATAAAACAGCCCACGCCTGTAGTTTTATTCCCCAAGATCTGCCAGACTGTGAGAGCGCACTCTTTAAAATTGCACTGAGTGCAAATTTTACCTTTTCCGGCCTCCTAATTTATCGTCCACCTGGTCCATCGAAAAACTTTAGAGAAGCCTTGGCAAATATTACCTCGGTACTAGCTCTCCAGACCGCCAACTTCAATATCATTGGTGATCTAAATCTTCATCTTGAGATGCTAGATTTCCCGGATACTCTCAGCTTCTTAGGGGACTTGGCAGCCTGCCAACTGATACAACTGGTCCCTGGCGCCACACATAGCGCTGGGCATCTCTTAGATCCGGTCTTTTCCAATCTTGAGTCACTGGAAGTTCTAACACCCCTCCCTATGATCTGGACAGATCACTTTCTTATCCTTATGCGGCTAACGCTGGCCGATCTCAAGCCCGAATTAACCCAGCACCCTTCACTGAAACGGCCTTGGCACAAATTTGACCAAGAGGCCTTCCTCACAGCCCTGTGCACTAATCCACCAGGCAGAGCTACTAATATAGAAGAGGCTGATGCTCTTTTCCATAGGTGGGTAATCCAAGCTCTGGATACCTGCATTCCTCTCAAACTTACCCACTCCAAAGGTACGCGGGCTAACGCCTGGTTTAATGAGGATCTGACCCTAGCCCGGAAGAACTGTAAAGTTCTAGAAAGAACGTGGAGACGTGCTTACGATCCCCAGGCTAAAGTACTGTATAGATCAACTATACAATCCTACCACAAACTAGTGCGTAAGGCTAGGGCAGCCCACTTTTCCAGCTTGATCTCCATGAGTACCAATCGTAGCAAAACCATTTTTTCTCTTCTGAAGGATCTGGTCTCCCCTCCCTCAGCATCAGGTAGCATTATATCATCCAGCCAACAATGTGAGGAGTTGGCGAACTTCTTCTTGGAGAAAGTGGAAGGCATCTATCATAACTTTGCCCACACTGGTACTCCAGGCGCTAGCTGGAAGAACGCTTACACGGGTTCGGAGACCGCTTCTCTCACATCATTTCCTACCATTCTCCTTAAAGACCTGGAGGATTTAGCGATCAAAATTAAATCAGGGTCCCCAGATGACCCCTTAAGACCAGACGCCTTTAGGAAAGTTCAACAGGATCTCCTACCGGAGTGCTTGGACTTGCTCAACTTATCCCTTACCTTGGCGGCAGTCCCAAAATCTTGGAAACACGCTAAAGTGGTCCCCCTACTGAAAAAACCGTCATTGGATACCTCCAAGCCAGAAAATTATCGTCCAATATCACTGCTCCCATTTTTATCCAAAATCTTGGAAGCTCACGTGAACTCAACGCTAATTCACTTTCTGGAAGCTAATCACATTCTTGATAGCTCCCAGAATGGGTTCCGACCACGTCACAGTACCGAATCTGCACTGTTGACGGTGGTAGAACAACTTAGATCCGCCTCGGATGCCGGCAGGACCTCTGCTCTGGTCCTGCTGGATCTGAGTGCGGCATTCGATACGGTTTCCCATGAAATATTGCTCCACCGTTTGGAGGAGATAGGGATCAGTAACAATGCCTTGCTGTGGTTCTCCTCCTTTCTGGCCGATCGGACCTTTCAAGTGATTGCCCCCCCTTTACCTCCCAAGTTCATCCTCTGTGCTGTGGGGTTCCTCACGGCTCGGCACTGAGCCCTACGCTCTTCAATATATATATGAGTCCACTGGCCCGGATGGCCAAAGCAAGGGGAATCTCCTTGGTGTCGTACGCTGACAACACCCAGTTGGTGATCACCATGTCTGACAACCCCAGCCAGGACAGAATAAAATTTAGGGAAGACCTACTGGCCATTGCAGAGTGGATGTCAGCGAACTTTCTGCAGCTGAACTCCGCGAAATCCGAGATCCTTCTGCTAGGCAAAGCATCCCACCTCTGGACTAACAAATGGTGGTCTTTGGCCCTTGGAGTCCCTCCGGCCCCCAAGTCCGTAGTGAAAAATCTTGGCTTTATGGTTGATAAAGACCTCACCTTTGAGATGCATTCCAAATCTGTCGCAGGGAAATGCTTTGGGATACTACGCGGCCTTAAACCAATACTTGGTCTTTTTGATGCCCAAACGCGGCAGCTGATCATTCAGGCCTCTGTGTTGGCCCATTTGGACTACTGCAATGTGCTTCTTCTTGGCTCCAATAAGTCGGTGCTGACTCGACTGCAGCGGGTTCAGAACGCTGCAGCACGCGCCATTTTCGCTCTTCCTAAGCACAGCCATGTCTCCAACCTCCTTCTCCGCCTGCATTGGCTGCCCTTTGCACATCGTGTGCATTTCAAGGCGCTCTGCACCGTGCACAAGATTTTGACCGGCATCGGTCCGGACATTCTGAGCGACCTGTGTACTCTCTATCATCCTCCTCGAGCATTGCGATCGGCTAACCTTGCCCTCGCATGCATTCCACGCGTTCGAAGGACCAGATCTGGCAGTCGCTCTTTCAGGCGACTGGCCCCTGCCCTCTGGAACTCTCTTCCCCTCTACATTCGTAACATCTCTGACCATCAGACCTTCAGACGGCATGTGAAGACATGGCTTTTTCCTCAACCCTAATCTCTTCTCCGCCTCTCTCCGTCTTGCTCAGCGCTGGGACGCCTCATTGCCGAGGCAGCCATGCGCTCTACAAGTATTCTAATCTAATCTAATCTAATAGTCAAACAGATATTTTTATCGCACCTAACTATAACTTTACTTTAACCTTTGTTTTTTCAGTGTATATATATTAATCACCTCTCATTTTCACCTTCCAGAATAACGAGCGTGAACCCAAATTCGTGCTGCAGTGTATTTTATTTTCAGCAAACACAGATGTCAGCCATGACGCGTTTCTGCCGTCCAAGCGGCCTTGATCACATATATATATACACACACACACATACTTGCCTTATATACACTTGCCATTTAATTGTGAAGGCATGCATGGTAAAGGCATATGCGTGGTAAAAACGTGTGTGGTAAAGGCATTGCGCTGTAATGCCTGTGTGGTAAAGCTGTTTCCCATCCTTCCGGAATGTATAGTGCAGCACACATGCAAAGGTCGAAAAATGCAGAGAGTTTAAAAGCTGCTCTACTGTTATGCCTGTCTGGAGGAGGTGTACATTTTTAGCTCACATTCCTCGTTAAAAATTAATTTACCACCCTTTGTACCCCCATTGATGCAGGGTAGTAAAAAGTAGAGAACAATGCTACTTTAAGTTAACATAGGCAACTTTCCAAAACAAATCATGGTTTCAGTAGTAAAGTAATTCCCACCTCAACACTTTGAACTAAGTTTGCATCACTTACATGATGCAAACCTGGCACAAAGTGTTAGTAAATCTGGTCCTTCATGTGATATGGTCAAATCTAGCTCTCTGTCTCTCTCTTCCTCCATCTTCCTCTCTCTGCTTCTCGCTCTTATTCTCACTTTCCATTTTATTTTTATTTTTTCTCTCGTACACACACACATTCTCAGTCAGATTGCTCCCAACTTTTGCCTTTGAAACAGCTTAAAAAATAAATTCACAAATAATGTCTGTGTAATAATCCTATAGATTAAAAAAGTTACAGGGATGTTCTAATATTTAAAGGGGTCCACACGGAGATTATTATATGATGGCAAACATATCCTATTGCTAATATAAACCGTATCATAGTAAGACCACTTTTCAGAAATACTCCACACTGGAATCCCAAGATAAATCCTTGTCTGTGCATTGCTCGTATGTATTTTCATTAAAATACATTTTGGGCAATTTCGAAAACACACTGACTGCATGCAGCCTGCTCACTTACCAATTATTATACGTTTATATATTTAAACAAGGCGGCTCACTATCAAAATATCTGTCATTAGTTAATTAAAACAGGAAATAAAAAGGTCACCACGTATCTCCTGAATTAGCTTCCAACACTTCTTCACTAATATTTGGAGAGACTTTGCTAGAATACTAGCACTGACGCTGTAATGTAATAGTGATTGATGTACAAGAGCATTTCATTTTAGAAAACAGAAGACATTTAAACCACTTGGAGATAAATGTTGTCTAGCATCTATCTCTTTGAGACACCTCAATTTTACACGCTAATGTGGAACTTGTTACTTACTAATTTAAACATTATTCAACATATTTTTTGGGTTGATGTGATTTATGAACTGCTATTTTTAATTCATTTGTGACACTACACATACTATTTTGCATATATTTCTTGCTCTGATATAAAAGCGTTCCCATTTCACACCCGGCATCTGGTACTGTTCAACGGATTTAAAAAGAGAAATCACACTTTGCTTTGCACAAATTTGCATATTAATAGTTTGCATATTAAACAACTACTTGAGAGGGAGGGAGGCCCAATGAGTATAGCAATTGCCTGCATCTTAACCTAGTTTGATTTTCCATATTCGATTGACTTTGGTGATTGGTATCTCGTTACCTCTTAAATTATCCAAACCAGGCCTAATTTGTGTTGCAGTTCTAATAAACCAATTAATTAGCTCCATTGATAAATACTTCATTTGCAATGCAGCTTGTCCGTCGTGGCTACAGCAAATGACTGCCCAGCATCTAAGAAAATAATGTAGAATCCAAGGGATCATTCCATCCTCTATGTACAATGCAGAAAAATGTAGTTTAATTGCCTACTTTGGACTTGATAGATTAACATGTTTACAATATTTAACATAGGAAAAAGAGCTATTTTTATTTTTGATCATTCATTTTCAATTTGTCATGACTGCTTTTATTCTCTGTTGATGTTAAAGAGATCTCCCTGTACATTACTAGTAAAAAGGCCAGAAACACAATAAAAGGGCCAGTCAAGGTTTCAATAAACTATTCCCTTGCTCAACCCTTAGTAGCTGGCATTGAGCCGGCAGGTGAAACTTAGGAAACAGGTGTGTAAAGGATTTAAATACACCAATACATTGAAGCTTGTACTTCTCCGCCCACTGGAAATCCATTGTGTCCTCTGACAGTACAATTCACACCTCATTAAGCAGCCCTGGCACAGCCTGGGAACAGGCTGGCCAATCAGGAGAGAGCAGATGGAATGCTGGACTTTGACTCACAGAAAAGAAGGTTTAATAACTTCTTCCTATAATAGTTATTATAAATCTAACAGGTGGCATCGCTATTCAGCAGGAGTCTCCCATGAGCTCCAGCAGGATTAAAGAATAAACTAAATCTGGGGTGGAAGTCTGTGGCTAGTGGGCACTCGTGTGCTGAAAAAGTGCTACAGTTTACAAACAAAAAAAGAACTGAAAGTCAGCAGTTATACATAACTGACATAAGTATAGTTTGAACTGCTGTAACTCTCATACACTGCTTATGACCTCACACATTACTGGTGACATCTGAAATCTTAAGTGCAAGTGGCAAATTTCAGTGCTTTTCAGTGAAATTATAAGGTAAAATCTTACTACCTTCTGTTGTGTTGCTTGGCAACCTGTTGTTGTCAAGCATTCTTGGAATGCTTTCAGGGAACGTTTAGAGACGGTTTGATTTACAAGGCACGATATAGACGTGCCGTTTTGTGCTCCTCAGAGCAATAAAGGATTTTACATGAAACCGGTGTTTTCGTCTTTACACTGGCAACGAGGACTGCGCCTGAGGAGCTTACGAACCACGCGTGCAAAGACATTGTTTAAAGTTTCAAGAATTACGATTTTATTGGAATACCGATTTATTGGGAGGATCGTCACCCTTTGTATGGAGTGAGATGCACCTTTGAAGACTGCGATATGCACCTTCGAGACTACGTTTGGTGAGCACTTGGAATCTACATGCTTGGTGTGAATTTTGCTCTATTTGATGAAAACGCATCAACGGCTATTGAAGACTTGCCTGCTTACGTCATCTTCGCCGTTGCTCCGTCTTGGCATTCTTCAAACTCAGAAGGAATTAATCTCTCCGTGTTCGGTGCCTCCTCCGCTTCGTTCCAGGTGATCTCTTCTTCTCCGACGTTCTGTGTGCTACGCTCTTCACGCATTACGCGCACACGCATTCACGTGAGGTCACGTTGCGTGCCCTCACTGGCAGCCATTTTGGAATTTTTTGTTGTTGTTATATATTCTGTATCCTGGCAACCGATCTTACGCTGCTGCTACCGGAACAACTTTGAAGGTATTCTCTGCCTGTTACAGGTATTTATCGACGTTTTGATGATTAATGAACTAACAAGAAGTTTGAAGTGTTGAACTTGGCCCTTATTCAGTGTAATTATCCTGGTGAATTCGGGTGAACTTTATACTTGTGATTGTCTTCATTTTCGACCAGCAAGATGACCACTCCTGCGTCCAGTTCAATTTCCATGAGTGCACAAACCTACAATATTTCTACACCTCAACCTTTTTGGATTTCAGGAACTGAACCTCCTCTCAAATGGCTTGAATGGAAACCGTACTTTACCAATTACATTGATGCCATCGATGAAACGAAGAAAATGTCTGCAGATCAGAAGAAACGTTTACTTTTACACTCTTTAGGTCCTATTGGATTGAAAGTTTTTAGTCAAATGACTAGAATTGTAGTTTCAGGGATTTTAATGTATTTGATTTAGCCTTACTACAGTTAGACAACTATTTTTCACCAAAAGTATGCATTGGTGTTACCAGATACCGTTTTTTCCAAAGGAAACATGGTAAATCGGAACCTATAGATAATTACGTTTCCGAATTAAAAAGGTTGGCACTGGATTGTAAATTTAGCAATTTACACGACGACCTTGTTAGAGACCAAGTGGTCATGCATACCTCAAATCCAGCCATTCAGGACAGGTTGTGGGTGAATGGAGATGCCCCACTGGAAGATGTCTTAGCTATTGTGCGCAAGGCAGAAATTTCCAATAGGTGTGCTGTTGTTTTAAAAGATGACACTCGTGAACACGACTATGTAAATAAGATTAATACTCCTTATGAAAAACCAGCTTTTACAAAATATGCTAATGATAGATCTTTCACTAGAGGGAACATTAAATGTCACCGGTGTGGTAACCCTGGTCATCTAGCTTATAGTAGAAATTGTCCAGCACTTATACAAAAATGCACTAATTGTGGATTAATAGGCCATTATGCAAAACTTTGTAGAAAAAAGAATTCCAGAGTTAAGTATATAGGTGATTTAGAAAATTCGAATGAAGATAATAGTCCTAACAACCTTCAGAATGCTCCTAACCCAATTGTTCCTGCAAATGATTTGTCATTAGACTTTAAAAGTAATTTGATGCTCAACATCAATGATGTTACATGTTACAACAAACCTATCTGCAACATGTTTATTGGTGGCGTCAATATTAATATATTTGCAGACTCGGGCTCACTGTATACAATTATTAATGAAAGGTTGTGGAAGGAATGTTTTGTTCAGAAAGTAGGTACACATTTATTGGCACCAGATGTACATCCTGAAGGTTTTAGTGGAGAAAAAATTGATCTTTTAGGATTTAGATGGTTTTCATTTGAATTTAAAAACAGAAGCAGCCGGGGAAATTGTATATTGCAAAAACTGGTCCACCTGTTCTTGGCTGGCTAGACCAAAAGATGTTACATATTATCTTAGACCCTAACAGCAAGGAGCAAGTATTAGTTATCGACGAAGGCATATCCTTGGGAGATAGGATGATTAAACAGTTTCCTTCAGTATTCAGTGGCAAATTGGGCAAACTTGTTGGGTTTGAACATTTAATTAGACTTAAAGATGATGCCACTCCCAAAGTTCATTGTTGCCGCAATGTTCCTTTATTAGTTAAGGATGATGTAGCCAAAGAACTTGAAAAGCTTGTGTCTGCGGGTGTAATTGAACCTATAGAAGCTGCGGAATGGATTTCGCCAGTTGTTATCGCTAGGCGGTCCAATGGCAAAATCAGGTTGTGTGTTGATCTACGCCATTTAAATAATAACATTGTGGTGGATAGATTCCCCCTTCCAAAAATAAATGAAATGGTAAGTTGTCTCAAAGGTGCCAGATGGTTTTCAACCATCGACCTTTCGTCAGCTTATCATCAAATAGCCTTGTCTCCTAATTCAAAAAAATTTACATCTTTCATTACCCCTTTTGGTTGTTTTCAATTTACTCGTATGCCCTTTGGCCTGGCGTCAGCTGCGGCGGTTTTTCAACGTCTAATGTTCCACCTCTTCAATAAGGAAAGTGGCGTAACATTTTTTCAGTATGACATATTCATTTTTGGAGGTTGCAAGTCTGAGCATGACTCTAGGCTTATGAAGGTGTTGAGCATTCTGGAAAAACAAGGACTCACCGTTGAGTTTTCAAAGTGTAAATTTGCTTGTGAAAGTGTTTCTTACCTTGGTCATACCATTGATTGTAATGGTGTTAGACCAAAGTCCTCACTTATATCTTCGATTGTGAATGCACCTACTCCGTCCAATAAGGATGATGTCAGATCCTTTATAGGTATGGCAGAATTTTGCGCAAAATATGTTCCAAATTTTGCGGAGAAATGTTACAACATTTGACAACTGCTGAAAAAAGATGTTAATTTTGTGTGGACAGATGATTGTGGGAAAGATTACACCATCATCAAACATGCTATTGCAGATGCCACTAGTTTAAACAGTTTTGATCCAACAGCTGAGAGCTTTATCACAACTGACGCAAGCAATAAAGGCTTGGGGGCTGTTCTGTCTCAGATAGATGAGAAGGGTAATGAGTGTATTATTGCATATGCCTCCAGATCTTTGTCACCATGTGAGGAAAAATATCCTATTATCGAGAAGGAAGCATTAGCTTGTGCATGGGGTTTGGATCACTTTAAGTCTTTTACTTGGGGTAAAGTTTGTACATTAAGAAGTGACCACAAACCGTTGGTGAGAATTTTGACCTCCGATGGTTCTATGAATGTGTCCTCCAGACTTGCAAGGATTTCAATGCGGATGCAAAATCTGTTGTATAGGATAGTTTATACTCCTGGTAAGGACAATTTAGTTGCTGATTTTCTTTCCAGGATGCCCACTATGTTGGAAAGGTGCGAAGATGATAAATGGAATAATTTTCAAGTTGCTTTGGTCTGTGACCATGGCCGTTCTGCCATTAACAAAGTTGAATGGGAGACTGAATTTAAAAAGACAAAATTTTGGAGGAAGTGGTTTCTTACGTTATGAATGGTTGGCCTCGTAAAGATAGTTTGGGAGATTCTATGAGACCTTTTTGGGAGGTTAGATTTGAACTTTCTTTCAATGATGGATTTTTATTAAGAGGGGAGAGAATTATTCCTCCTTGTGGTTTGAGGTCCATTATTGTGGAATTGTGCCATGAAGGACATTCAGGCATCATCAGAACCAAATCAGTTTTAAAAAAGTTGTTTTGGTGGCCTGGTGTAGACATTGAGACGGAGAGAATCGTCAGAGACTGTATTTTGTGTAGCAATGCTGACAAGTCGTTGAGGACTTTGAGACCTCCTATGTACGACAATTTAGTGGTCAAAGAACCTTGGGACACTGTGGCAATCGATATTTTAGGACCGGTCAGGAACTCATGTGGTGATTCACAAAAGTTCATCATCGTCCTCATGGATTTGTTTTCGCGTTGGCCAGCTGTTAAAATTGTGGATAAAGCAGATACGCTTACTGTGTTGGAGTTTTTAGATGAAATTTTTTCATCCGAAGGTATTCCTGCTTGTTTGATTAGTGACAAAGGGGTACAATTTGTGTCCAACAAGGCCAAGAATTACTTTGAGAAATTGGGTATTAGACACAGAACCACCTCATTATATAATCCTAGCGGGAACGGAATGGTTGAAAGATTTAACCGGGTTTTGAAAGGTATCATTCAACTTGCTTCTAGTGGGTCAGAGGATTGGACCACTGAGGTTGGTAAAACTATTTGGGCATATAGAGTAACTTCCACTGAGGCCACTGGTCTTCCTCCTTTTGTGTTGATGAGAGGTCGTAAACCAAGATCTAAATTTAATCCTGGTTGGTTGTGTTCTTCCGGTGTTGTTAATTGGTCGAAAGATGATGTGTGGAATAGGATGGAACGCGTTCATGAAAGAAGTAAAAGTTATTTTGATTCAAAACATGGCACTCAAGCCACCCATATTGAGGTTGGGGATTGGGTACGTGTAAAAAAACCTGGTTTTGTAAGCAAGGGTGAAAGTGTTTTTTTTGATGCTGAAGAAGTAGTTGAGGTTTTACAGAACGCTGTCAGGCTGAGAAATGGAGAGGTTTGGAATCTCAAAAGAGTGGCTATGGATAGATCCAAAAGAAGTGATGGAACTAATGTACACAGTAATGATAGTTCTGAATGGATGGAGGATGATCTTATCAGGGAATCCAATTCTGTGGCTGATAATTCTGCTTCCAATATTGATATGTCTCTCCTCACTTCCAATTGTGAAGAGGGGGATGGGATGGTTTCATCATCCTCTTTGGATGAGAATTCGTCATCCTCTTTGGATGAGAACTCGTGTCTTACTTCTCGTGAGACAGGAAGTCTTAAACAAAGATTAACCAGGAACAGAAAGGCACCTACTTGGCTCAAAGACTTTGTTGTTAATAATATGTAATTGTATCATTTCCTCTTTGCTCTCTCACACATAATTTTATATTATTTAAGTTTCCTTTCATGGTTTTGTTTTGTTTCCTTGTATTGTGAGAAGGGGGAAGTGTTGTGTTGCTTGGCAACCTGTTGTTGTCAAGCATTCTTGGAATGCTTTCAGGGAACGTTTAGAGACGGTTTGATTTACAAGGCACGATATAGACGTGCCGTTTTGTGCTCCTCAGAGCAATAAAGGATTTTACATGAAACCGGTGTTTTCGTCTTTACACCTTCCTCATGTATAATTGCAATTTAGCAATCTTTGTTTCGTTCAGTGAATATATATTTATATACATATACAAACACACATATACATAAATATATACATAATATATGCATATATATACATAATACACACACACACACATGGTTGTATGATGGAACAACTACCACTTGAACAACTACAGTCTAAACAACTACTCCTTAACTACTACTTAGTCTAAACCACTACAGTTTTAACAACAACAATTTTTTTTTTACAACTACTATGCCTTTACCACGATTGCCTTTACCCCATTAATGTATCTATTTTACAGGTAAGTATAAACCTATATATATATATATATATATATATATATATACATGTATGTATGTGTTATGGGTTTGTATGTACCTGTAAAACACTTACATTTCGTGGTAAAGGCATGCATGCTAAAGACATGTGTTGTAAAATTAATGTTGGTAAGTATTAACACTATATACACACACACACACACCCCTATACTCACTATTAATGTTATAAAATCCCTTTCCACCCCAAAAACCTACACCCACCCCAAACCCTATGAATTCCCTTTCCACCCCAAACCCACCCTAAAAATACCCTTGCTACCCAAAAACCCACACCCACCCTAAAATTACCCTTGCCACCCAAAAACCCATACCCACCCTAAAATTACCCTTGCCACCCAAAATCCCATACCCACCCTAAATCATAAAATGACCCTTGCCACCCAAAAACCATACCCACCTTAAACCCTAAAAATACCCTTGCCACCCAAAAACCCATCCCCACCCTAAACCCTAAAAAATACCCTTGCCACCCAAAAACCCATACCCACTCTAAACCCTAAAAATACCCTTGAAAATCCATACTCACCCTAATCCCTTAAAAATACACTTGCAAATATATATATATATATATATATATATATTATCTACTGGCGGTCGCCAGTAGATAGTTATAGTTAAAACCTATTATCCATAGGAAATCCGCGACATTCTATTTGAAATAACGTTGGCGCCGGTTGACGAATCTTCGCGAAAGTTTCCAACTTGTTGGGGCGCTCCGGTCCGCTCCTATCCTGAAAGTCTCGGAGTGATACGTCAAGCGGGGGCCGAGAAAAAAGGGGGGTCCCAAAACGCGTTTTCCCCATTCATTTTTCCATAGGAACCTTTAGTCGCAGCTACAGCCCGAACTGCTGAACGGAATTACACCAAATTTGGCAAAGAGGTAGCCCTTGGTTCAGTGTCGTGCCTTTTGCTTAAATGGTGTAAATCCGTTCAGTAGTTCCTGAGAAAATCAAAAGTAAAGTCACATATATATCTGGGCGGAGCCTAACCACACATGTCATCGTGAGATCTGATTGGCTGTCAGCACTTCATCCTGGAATTGCTGGCAGCCATCTTGGGACCAATATAAATGATAGTACCTCATTGAAATGCATTGTAGTGAATAGAA
The DNA here is from genome assembly GCA_963921515.1 of Calotriton arnoldi. NCBI lineage: Eukaryota > Metazoa > Chordata > Amphibia > Caudata > Salamandridae > Calotriton > Calotriton arnoldi. The sequence continues at coordinate 385,963 of CAWUFW010012042.1, forward strand.
GATTTTGAGGGTCACCAAAAGGAGAACTATAAAGGGTGATAACAGGCTTTAGTTACATTAGAATTTATTTGTTGATGGTACCATACTAATTTTAGGAATTGTGGTGTATTCTAAGGTGATTTTACCATGTGAAAAACCTTCTGCTGGGATATCATGAATCATGTTTGAGAGAACACTATTTTCTCATGCTTGTCCCATGGAGGTTTGGAAGGTGCTCCAGAAGCTAAAATGAGAGCATATTTTCTGTAAATTCACATTATCTTTCTCAGTCATGTGAGAATGAAGTCTGACTTTCTCAGTAAAACATGTACATCCAACAAGGGCAGAGACTGTCAGTTGATTCCTTTGTGTTCTACTGCAGCTTCCCAGAGTGTTCTAAAGAACAACTAGAGTGCTAACAGCCTTACTTATGACAAAAGTATGGCACACCTGAAGCCATCTTGATTGGAATAAACTGGTAACACTTAAACAATTTAATTTAAAAAGGAACAAAATGATGGGGTTCATTTTGTCATAGAAATTATAGTTAGTGCTGTAGAAAGAAAAATTAGGACATGTTTCAAGTGTGATCTCAAATATCTTCCTGTTATATTTCAACAGGAGCAGCCTGCCAGTTGATGCCTTTGTGTTCTACTGCAGCTTCCCAGAGTGTTCTAAAGAACAACTAGAGCGCTAACAGCCTTACTTATGACAAAAGTATGGCACACCTGAAGCCATCTTGATTGGAATAAACCGGTAACACTTAAAACATTTAATTTAAAAAGGAACAAAATGAGGGGTTCTTTTTGAAATAGAAATTATGGTTCGTGCTGCAGAAAGAAAAATTAGGGCATGTTTTAAGTGAGATCTCAAATCCTCTTCTATTTCATTAGAAAATTCTGACATGCAGACTGAAACAATCACTTTCAATACCAGCAGCAGACTACCAGTTAACTCCTGGTGAGCAGTAGCTTTACTCCAGTGATCTAATGAGCAACTAGAGTGCTAACATTCTGAATTTATGGCAGATGTGAGACACATCTGAATGCCTTCTTGATGGAATCAAAGTAAAAAACTGAAAGCATTTCCTACTGAGGAGACTGCAGTAAATGAAGAAATTTGGAAACTTCATAACAAAGAAGTCTTCCAAGATGGCCACCAGTGAAAAAGAGCCCAAATGTAGCACAAATATTACCCAGATGTAGCCCACATATAGCCCAATGACAAAAGTGTGCAAAACACTTTTTATTTTGAGTTTTTTGCAGTTTTATGTAGTGCAGACTGGTCAGGTATTGGAGCATTGCATCTTAAAACATGACCCCCTACACTACAAAAACACCACTGCACTACCTTAAACCCTAAAACACTACCCCCAGCACGACCCCCTACACTACACAAGCACCACTGCACTATCCTAAACCCTAAAACACTACCCCCAGCACGACCCCCTACACTACCCAAACACCACTGCACTAACCTAAATCCTAAAGCACTACCACCAGCACGACCCCCTACACTACCCAAACACCACTGCACTACCCTAAAACATGACCCCCTACACTACAGAAACACCACTGCACTACCCTAAACCCTAAAACTCTACCCCCAGCACGACCCCTACACTACACAAGCACCACTGCACTACCCTAAACCCTAAAACACTACCCCCAGCCCGACCCCCTACACTACCCAAACACCACTGCACTAACCTAAATCCTAAAACACTACCCCCAGCACGACCCCCTACACTACCCAAACACCACTGCACTACCCTAAAACATGACCCCCTACACTACACAAACACCACTGCACTACCTTAAACCCTAAAACACTACCCCCAGCACGACCCCCTACACTGCCCGCACACCACAGCACTGCCCTAAACCCTGAAACACCAGCCCCTGCATGACCCCCTACACTGCCCGAACACCACTGCACTGCCCTAAACCCTGAAACACCAGCCCCTGCCTGACCCCTACACTGCCCGAACACCACTGCACTGCCCTAAACCCTGAAACACCACCCCTAGCACGACCCCCTACACTGCCCGAACACCACTGCACTGCCCTAAACCCTGAAACACCACCCCTTCACGACCCCCTACACTGCCCGAACACCACTGCACTGACCTAAACCCTGAAACACCACCCCCAGCATGACCCCCTACACTGCCCGAACACCACTGCACTGCCCTAAACCCTGAAACACTACCCCCAGCAAGACCCCCTACACTGCCCGAACACCACTGCACTGCCCTAAACCCTGAAACATCACCCCCAGCAAGACCCCCTACACTGCCCGAACACCACTGACCTAAACCCTGAAACACCACCCCCAGCACGACCCCCTACACTGCCCGAACACCACTGCACTGCCCTAAACCCTGAAACACTACCCCCAGCATGACCCCCTACACTACCCGAACACCACTGCTCTGCCCAAAACACTGAAACACCAGCCCCAGCACGACCCCCTACACTGCCCGAACACCACTGCACTGCCCTAAACCTTAAACACCAGCCCCTGCACGACCCCCTACACTGCCCGAACACCACTGCACTACCCTAAACCCTGAAACATCACCCCCAGCACGACCCCTACACTGCCCGAGCACCACTGCACTGCCCTAAACCCTGAAACACCAGCCCCAGCACGACCCCCTATACTGCCCGAACACCACTGCACTGCCCTAAACCCTGAAACACCAGCCCCAGCACGACCGCCTACACTGCCCGAACACCACTGCACTGCCCTAAACCCTGAAACACCAGCCCCAGCACGACCCCTACACTGCCCGAACACCACTGCACTGCACTAAACCTTGAAACACCAGCCCCTGCACGACCCCCTACACTGCCTGAACACCACTGCACTACCCTAATCCCTGAAACATCACCCCCAGCACGACCCCCTACACTGCCCGAGCACCACTGCACTGCCCTAAACCCTGAAACACCAGCCCCAGCACGACCCCCTACACTGCCCGAACACCACTGCACTGCCCTAAACCCTGAAACACCAGCCCCAGCACGACCGCCTACACTGCCCGAACACCACTGCACTGCCCTAAACCCTGAAACACCAGCCCCAGCATGACCCCTACACTGCCCGAACACCACTGCACTGCCCTAAACTGTGAAACACCAGCCTCAGCATGACCCCCTACACTGCCTGAACACCACTGCACTGCCCTGAACCCTGAAACACCAGCCCCAGCACAACACCCTACACTGCCCGAACACCACTGCACTGCCCTAAACCCTGAAACACCACCCCGTGCATGATCCCCTACACTGCCCGAACACCACTGCACTGACCTAAACCCTGATACACCACCCCCAGCGAGACCCCCTACACTGCCCGAACACCACTGCACTGCCCTAAACCCTGAAACACCACCCCCTGCACAACCCCCTACACTGCTCGAACACTACTGCACTGCCCTAAACCCAGAAACACCATCCCCAGCACGACCCCCTATACTGCATGAACACCACTGCACTGCCCTAAACCCTGAAAAACTACCCCCAGCAAGACCCCCTACAGTGCCCGAACACCACTGCACTGCCCTAAACCCTGAAACATCACCCCCAGCAAGACCCCCTACACTGCCCGAACACCACTGCCCTAAACCCTGAAACACCACCCCCAGCAAGACACCCTACACTGCCCGAACACCACTGCACTGCCCTAAACCCTGAAACACCAGCCCCAGCACGACCCCCTACACTGCCCGAACACCACTGCACTGCACTAAACCCTGAAACACCACCCCTGCACGACCCCCTACACTGCCCGAACACCACTGTACTGCCCTAAACCCTGAAACCCCACCCCCAGCATGACCCCCTACACTGCCAGAACACCACTGCACTGCCCTAAACCCTGAAACACAACCCCCTGCACGACCCCCTACACTGCCCGAACACTACTGCAGTGCCCTAAACCCTGAAACACCACCCCCAGCACGACTCCCTACACTGCACGAACACCACTGCACCGCCCTAAACCCTGAAACACTACCCCCAGCAAGACCCCCTACACTGCCCGAACACCACTGCACTGCCCTAAACCCTGAAACATCACCCCCAGCAAGACCCCCTACACTGCCCGAACACCACTGCCCAAAACCCTGAAACACCACCCCCAGCAAGACCCCCTACACTGCCCGAACACCACTGCACTGCCCTAAACCCTGAAACACCACCCCCAGCACGACCCCCTACACTGCCCGAACACCACTGCTCTGCCCAAAACCCTGAAACACCAGCCCCAACACGACCCCCTACACTGCCCGAACACCACTGCACTGCCCTAAACCCTGAAACACCAGCCCCAGCACGACCCCCTACAGTGCCCGAACACCACTACACTGCCCTAAACCCTGAAACACCACCCCCAGCACGACCCCCTACACTGCCCGAACACCACTGCACTGCCCTAAACCCTGAAACACCAGCCCCAGCACAACCCCGTACACTGCCCGCACACCACTGCACTGCCCTAAACCCTGAAACACCAGCCCCAGCACACCCCCGTACACTGCCCGAACACCACTGCACTGTCCTAATCCCTGAAACACCAGCCCCAGCACGACCGCCTACACTGCCCGAAAACTACTGCACTGCCCTAAACCCTGAAACACCACCCCCAGCAAGACTACCTACACTGGCCGAACACCACTGCACTGCCCTAAACCCTGAAACACCACCCCCTGCACGACCCCCTACACTGCCCAAACACTACTGCACTGCCCTAAACCCTGAAACACCACCCCAGCACGACCCCCTACACTGCCCGAACACCACTGCACTAAACCCTGAAACACCACCCCCTGCACGACCCCCTACACTGCCGGAACACCACTGCACTGCCCTAAACCCTGAAACACCACCCCAGCACGACCCCCTACACTGCCCTACCACCACTGCACTGCCCTAAACCCTGAAACATCACCCCCAGCACAACCCCCTACACTGCCTGAGCACCATTGCTCTGCCCTAAACCCTGAAACACCAGCCCCAGCAAGACCCCCTACACTGCCCGAACACCACTGCACTGCCCTAAACCCTGAAACACCAGCCCCAGCATGACCCCCTACACTGCCCGAACACCACTGCACTGCCCTAAACCCTAAAACACCAGCCCCAGCACGACCCCTACAATGCCCAAACACCACTGTACTGCCCTAAACCCTGAAACACCACCCCCTGCACCGCCCCCTACACTGCCCGAACACCCCTGCACTGCCCTAAACCCTGAAACACCAGCCCCAGCATGACCCCCTACACTGCCCGAACACCACTGCACTGCCCTAAACCCTGAAACACCAGCCCCAGCACCACCCCCTACAATGCCCAAACACCACTGTACTGCCTTAAACCCTGAAACACCACCCCCTGCACCGCCCCCTACACTGCCCGAACACCCCTGCACTGCCCTAAACCCTGATACACCACCCCCAGCGAGACCCCCTACACTGCCCGAACACCACTGCACTGCCCTAAACCCTGAAACACCACCCCCTGCACAACCCCCTACACTGCTCGAACACTACTGCACTGCCCTAAACCCAGAAACACCATCCCCAGCACGACCCCCTATACTGCATGAACACCACTGCACTGCCCTAAACCCTGAAACACTACCCCCAGCAAGACCCCCTACAGTGCCCGAACACCACTGCACTGCCCTAAACCCTGAAACATCACCCCCAGCAAGACCCCCTACACTGCCCGAACACCACTGCCCTAAACCCTGAAACACCACCCCCAGCAAGACACCCTACACTGCCCGAACACCACTGCACTGCCCTAAACCCTGAAACACCAGCCCCAGCACGACCCCCTACACTGCCCGAACACCACTGCACTGCACTAAACCCTGAAACACCACCCCCTGCACGACCCCCTACACTGCCCGAACACCACTGTACTGCCCTAAACCCTGAAACCCCACCCCCAGCATGACCCCCTACACTGCCAGAACACCACTGCACTGCCCTAAACCCTGAAACACAACCCCCTGCATGACCCCCTACACTGCCCGAACACTACTGCACTGCCCTAAACCCTGAAACACCACCCCCAGCACGACCCCCTACACTGCACGAACACCACTGCACCGCCCTAAACCCTGAAACACTACCCCCAGCAAGACCCCTACACTGCCCGAACACCACTGCACTGCCCTAAACCCTGAAACATCACCCCCAGCAAGACCCCCTACACTGCCCGAACACCACTGCCCAAAACCCTGAAACACCACCCCCAGCAAGACCCCCTACACTGCCCGAACACCACTGCACTGCCCTAAACCCTGAAACACCACCCCCAGCACGACCCCCTACACTGCCCGAACACCACTGCTCTGCCCAAAACCCTGAAACACCAGCCCCAACACGACCCCCTACACTGCCCGAACACCACTGCACTGCCCTAAACCCTGAAACACCAGCCCCAGCACGACCCCCTACAGTGCCCGAACACCACTACACTGCCCTAAACCCTGAAACACCACCCCCAGCACGACCCCCTACACTGCCCGAACACCACTGCACTGCCCTAAACCCTGAAACACCAGCCCCAGCACAATCCCGTACACTGCCCGCACACCACTGCACTGCCCTAAACCCTGAAACACCAGCCCCAGCACACCCCCGTACACTGCCCGAACACCACTGCACTGTCCTAATCCCTGAAACACCAGCCCCAGCACGACCGCCTACACTGCCCGAAAACTACTGCACTGCCCTAAACCCTGAAACACCACCCCCAGCAAGACTACCTACACTGGCCGAACACCACTGCACTGCCCTAAACCCTGAAACACCACCCCCTGCACGACCCCCTACACTGCCCAAACACTACTGCACTGCCCTAAACCCTGAAACACCACCCCAGCACGACCCCCTACACTGCCCGAACACCACTGCACTAAACCCTGAAACACCACCCCCTGCACGACCCCCTACACTGCCGGAACACCACTGCACTGCCCTAAACCCTGAAACACCACCCCAGCACGACCCCCTACACTGCCCTACCACCACTGCACTGCGATAAACCCTGAAACATCACCCCCAGCACAACCCCCTACACTGCCTGAGCACCATTGCTCTGCCCTAAACCCTGAAACACCAGCCCCAGCAAGACCCCCTACACTGCCCGAACACCACTGCACTGCCCTAAACCCTGAAACACCAGCCCCAGCATGACCCCCTACACTGCCCGAACACCACTGCACTGCCCTAAACCCTGAAACACCAGCCCCAGCACGACCCCCTACAATGCCCAAACACCACTGTACTGCCCTAAACCCTGAAACACCACCCCCTGCACCGCCCCCTACACTGCCCGAACACCCCTGCACTGCCCTAAACCCTGAAACACCAGCCCCAGCATGACCCCCTACACTGCCCGAACACCACTGCACTGCCCTAAACCCTGAAACACCAGCCCCAGCACCACCCCCTACAATGCCCAAACACCACTGTACTGCCCTAAACCCTGAAACACCACCCTCTGCACCGCCCCCTACACTGCCCGAACACCCCTGCACTGCCCTAAACCCTGAAACACCACCCCCTGCACGACCCCCTACACTGCCCGAATACCACTGCACTGCCCTAAACCCTGAAACACCACCCCCTACACTGCCCGAACACCACTGCACTGCCCTAAACCCTGAAACACCACCCCCTGCACCGCCCCTACACTGGCCGAACACCACTGCACTGCCCTAAACCCTGAAACACCACCCCCTGCACGACCCCCTACACTGCCCAAACACTACTGCACTGCCCTAAACCCTGAAACACCACCCCAGCACGACCCCCTACACTGCCCGAACACCACTGCACTAAACCCTGAAACACCACCCCCTGCACGACCCCCTACACTGCCGGAACACCACTGCACTGCCCTAAACCCTGAAACACCACCCCAGCACGACCCCCTACACTGCCCTACCACCACTGCACTGCCCTAAACCCTGAAACATCACCCCCAGCACAACCCCCTACACTGCCTGAGCACCATTGCTCTGCCCTAAACCCTGAAACACCAGCCCCAGCAAGACCCCCTACACTGCCCGAACTCCACTGCACTGCCCTAAACCCTGAAACACCAGCCCCAGCATGACCCCCTACACTGCCCGAACACCACTGCACTGCCCTAAACCCTGAAACACCAGCCCCAGCACGACCCCCTACAATGCCCAAACACCACTGTGCTGCCCTAAACCCTGAAACACCACCCCCTGCACCGCCCCCTACACTGCCCGAACACCCCTGCACTGCCCTAAACCCTGAAACACCAGCCCCAGCATGACCCCCTACACTGCCCGAACACCACTGCACTGCCCTAAACCCTGAAACACCAGCCCCAGCACCACCCCCTACAATGCCCAAACACCACTGTACTGCCCTAAACCCTGAAACACCACCCCCTGCACCGCCCCCTACACTGCCCGAACACCCCTGCACTGCCCTAAACCCTGAAACACCACCCCCTGCACGACCCCCTACACTGCCCGAATACCACTGCACTGCCCTAAACCCTGAAACACCACCCCCTATACTGCCCAAACACCATTGCACTGCCCTAAACCCTGAAACACCACCCCCTGCACCCCCCTACACTGCCCAAACACCACTGCACTGCCCTAAACCCTGAAACACCACCCCCAGCATGACCCCCTTTACTGCTCGAACACCACTGCACTGCCCCAAACCCTGAAACACCACCCCCAGCATGACCCCCTACACTGCCCGAACACCACTGCCCTAATCCCTGAAACACCACCCCTGCATGACCCCCTACACTGCCCGAACACCACTGCACTGCCCTAAACCCTGAAACACCACCCCCTGCACAGCCCCCTACACTGCCCGAACACCACTGCACTGCCCTAAACCCTGAAACACCACCCCCAGCACGACCCCTACACTACCCGAACACCACTGCACTGCCCTAATCCCTAAAACACCACCCCCAGCATGACCCCCTACACTGCCCCACACCACTGCACTGCCCTAAACCCTAGAACACTACCCCCAGCATGACCCCCTACACTACCCGAACACCACTGCACTACCCTAAACCCTAAAATACTCCCCCAGCACGACCCCCTACACTACCCGAACACGACTGCACTGCCCTAAACCCTAAAACACTCCCCCAGCACGACCCCCTACACTACCCGAACACCACTGCACTGCCCTAAACCCTAAAACACTCCCCCCAGCACGACCCCCTACACTACCTAAACACCACTGCACTGCCCTAAACCCTAAAACACTACCCCCCGCATGACCCCTACACTACCCAAATACCAATGCACTACCCTAATCCCTAAAACACTACCCCCCGCACAACCCCTACACTACCCAAAGACCACTGCACTACCCTAAACTCTAAAACAATACCCCCCGCACGACTCCCTACACTACCCAAAGACCACTGCACTACCCTAAACCCTAAAACACGACCTCCTACACTACACAAACACCACTGCACTACCCTAAACCCTAAAAACTACCCCCAGCACGAACCCCTACACTACCCAAACACCACTGCACTACTCTAAACCATAAAACACTACCCCCAGCAGTACCCCTACGCTACCCAAACACCACTGCACTACCCTAAACCCTAAAACACTACCCCCAGCAGTACCCCCTACACTACCCAAACACCATTGCACTACCCTAAACCCTAAAACACTACCCCCAGCAGTATCCCCTACACTACCCAAACACCACTGCACTACCCTAAACCCTAAAACACTAACCCCAGCACGACCCCCTACACTACCCAAACACCACTGTACTACCCTAAACCCTAAAACACTCCCCCCAGCTCGACTCCCTACACTACCCAAACACCACTGCACTACCCTAAACCCTAAATCTACCCCCAGCATGACCCCCTACACTACACAAACACCACTGCACTACCCTAAACCCTAAACCCTAAAACACTACCCCCAGCACGACCCTCTTCACTACCTAAACACAACTGCACAATTTGTTACAGGCGTTGCAACGCAGGCCTGTGGTGCTTACTGGAAGTACCTGGTGGGCTAGTTGGGCCCCAGGGACTCTCAGGATTCAAGGTGACCTAATCCCCCAACTTAAAACGCGCCACGGGGCGCGTTTGCACAGTGGTGAAGGGAGGGGGCGGGGCCTCAGAGACATGTGCGCAAATACGCCCTGTGGTGCGTTTTAAGTTGGGGAGTTAATTCCCTTTGAATCCTGGGGGCCAACTAGCCCACCAGGTACCTTCAGTAAGCACAACAGAGTTGCGTTGCAGAGAGGTGAAAAAGGTGCGTGGCCTCGGAACGCCTCTCTGCAACTCAGCTCTGTGGTCCTAACTGTAGGTACCTGGGGGCTAGTTGGGCCCCAGGGACCCTCAAGATTCAAGGGGACTTAATCCCGCAACTTAAAACGCGCCACGGGGCGCGTTTGCACACATGTCACCTCAGGACCCCCCTCCCTTCACCACTGTGCAAACGCGCACTGGCTCTGGTTAGTCAGAGTCAGTTACCACCAGTACCCGTCTGAAAAAGTTGTGGGCACAGGATGATTTTGCAACAAGGCCTCTTTCTGCTCCTCTGTTGGTTCTTTCTGCACATCTTTTGCTTCTTTCTGTGCGTTTTTTCTTCTTTCTTCACATGTCCTACCTCTGTTGGCATAGTTAGAAACTAGCATTTAAAAACCTTTGAAATTCACTTAAAAAATCATAGGTTTCAGGCACGTTATAGTTAGAAATTAGCATTTAAAAAACCTTTGAAATTCACTGAAAAAACCATAGGTTTCAGGCACGTTATAGTTAGAAATTAGCATTTAAATAACCTTTGAAATTCACTGAAAAAACCATAGGTTTCAGGCACGTTATAGTTAGAAATTAGCATTTAAAAAACCTTTGAAATTCACTGAAAAGCCATAGGTTTCAGACACGTTATAGTTAGAAATTAGCATTTAAAAAACCTTTGAAATTCACTGAAAAAACCATAGGTTTTAGGGACAGTTATAGTTAGTTGGACATTGCACTCGTACAAAACCCGTGAAATTCCCCTGTTATAGTTAGTTCAGCTAACTATAACTCGCGCCCCTGCAATGCACTGCTGATGACGTCACATATTACATCACTCATGACATGGTCAGTGACATCACTGATGACATCACTGATGACATCTCAAATGACATCACTGATGACATCATCCATGTGATAATTTCATGCATCTTCTCACACCCTAATATAACTTTTGATACACCCACTCTAAATTACAGACTGCCATTCTCAAAACCATAGACACTCCAACACCAAAAACTACATACCCACTCACTGATTCTTAGGTCTACACACACATCCACTCACTCACCTGTACAGTCACTCATACTTACAGTCACTCAGTACAGGACTATCATATGCACTCATACACCTATATAAACACTCACACACCGCCACTCATCCATAGAGGTACTCACACACCTAGTCAGTCATGCAAAAAATTAATCACACACCCATTTACTCACCTATAGAGTTATACACACACCAGCTCACTTACTCATACAAATACTAGCACATTCTTACGCTCTTATACAATAACTGATACAAGCACACACGCATCCATACAGCCACTCTCACAATAACACACTCTCACTTATAGCCATTTAAATACTCTAACACACATATATACTGCCTTTTACATATGTAGTTACTCGCACATGTACCACTGAGATATACATTCACTCACTAACACACCCATACACACACTCACCCACCCAAGCAGTCCATCACAGATGCACTCTTGAAATCATGCACCCAGTGAATCACCCACTCACACATCTATGTATAGAGTCACACACACCCCACCCACGCAAACACTCAGGCAGCTATACAGATACTCAGAGAACCAATCAATAACCCATATAGACACTCATGTAGCTATTCGCAAATCCATGCATCCACTTACACACCAACAAACAGACGGATACAGACATTCACACAGTTTAGTCACTAACCCATGCATTCAGTAAGATACGTTTAATCACTCACTTGTAGAGTCAGTCACTCACGTACTAAATCATCCATTCAGACACTTATACACCCACTCATTCTTCAATACGCCTTTCCCTATATATATTAAACATATTTAAACTTTACAGAAACACACAGTCACTGGATGATGTCATCAGTGATGTCATCAGTGATGTCACTGACCATGTCATGAGTGATGTAATATGTGACGTCATCAGCAGTGCATTGTAGGGGCGCGAGTTATAGTTAGCTGAACTAACTATAACAGGGGAATTTCACGGGTTTTGTACGAGTGCAATGTCCAACTAACTATAACTGTCCCTAAAACCTATGGTTTTTTCAGTGAATATATATATATATATATATATATCACGTAATACTTACCAAAATACTTACATTTTAAAGTATTTTTTTTTTACTGCGAGTATGCCTTTACTTTTAATGCATTTACAACAAAATTCAAACACGTTTTCACATAATAAACACTATTTCCCTAAACTTATTTTGTTAAAAAAAACAACACATCCACTCTACAAAACCATATAAAATGCGCCCATCCACCATTTTTTCAATAGTAATACATCTGTCATATACAATCCAAGGATGCCATCTACTGGCCAGAGGTAGTTGTAAATGCATTAGTGGTTAAAAGACTTGTGATTCAGGTTGAGGTCGTTGTTAAGGAGTCGTGGTTCAGGTCCTTCGTTGTCAATGAGTTGATGTAAAGGCTGTTTCCCCACACACATATATGTATGTGTATCTATATATACACACACACACATACACTGTGCTTCGCAGATGAACAAAATGTCCTTTGAAAACCTCACTGGCCGGTGTGGAAACCTCAATCTGATATTTGCAAAAGAAACTGTTGATAATGTATAAAATTGTATAGCAGCGTGTGATATGCTGCAAATTCTGTTGTTAATCATCTTTTCCATATATATATATGCCCATACAATGCAGCAGCGCATTTATATGTGATCAAGGCCACTCAAGGTGGCTGAAACGCGTCATATGCATGTTTTGAGCAATAATATTTGAAGCACCAGATCTTTGGAGTCCGTGCCCGTTTCTACTATGGATGTACGATTACATTTGGGATTGTTGTTTCAATCCCAAATGTAATCGTACATATATATATATATATATATATATATATATATATATATATATATATATATATATATATATATATATATATATTCACTGAAAAACCATAGGTTTCAGGGACGTTATAGTTAGTTGGACATTTCACTTGTACAAAACCATAGAAATTCCGCTGTTATAGTTTGTTCAGCTAACTATAACTCGCGCCCCCGCAATGCACTGCTGATGATGTCACATATTACATCATTCATGACATGGTCAGTGACATCACTGATGACATCACTGATGACATCTCAATGTCATGTGATCAAGGCCCTCCGGGGTCGAAACGCGTCATGCTGATGGTGAATTTGGTGATGAAATAAACAAAAAAATCTGCACTTACTCTGTGGTCCGTGGTCCTGTTCCTGGTCCTGTTCCTGTGAGTTCGGGGGAAGGGTGGAGTTTCAAGGATATATATATATATATATATATATATATATATATATATATATATATATATATCCACGAACCCTCCAGCAGAAGTGTAGGAAGAGGCCACGCGGGGAACTCAGGAAGGAGCCTTTATTGGACAAGCAGGTAAGGCATAATGCATTTCGATTTTTCAATCTTCTTCAGACGCCACTGCTGCACCAGCATATATATATATATTTGTATATATATATATATATATATATATATATATATATATATATATCCACATTATCTATACATCTATATATATATATATATATATATATAAATACACATATATATATACATATATATATACATTACCTACTAAATTTGAAGCTGCTATAAAAAGGTTAAAAAAATGGCGGCGAAACAGGTTTGATAAAGACTGCTTGCGCAGTTGAAACGCGTTACCTGGTTGTGCGTGGTTCAGGAATAAAATCTCTATTTAGCTACCCCGAGCGTGCTGGAGTCTGTTTCGTATGGTGGAAACAGTCGTTTGTAAAATATATATATATATATATATATATATATATATATATACATTACCTACTGGCGGTCGCCAGTAGGTAGTTATAGTTAGGACCATGTTTCTATTCAAAAAGCATTTTTCTTTTGCCAATATCTTTGGCGCCGTTTGACAAATCTTCGTGAAATTTTCAAAACTAATGGTTCGCTCAGGTCAGCTCCGGTCTTGAACATTTCGGGGTAATTCGTCAAGTGGGGGCCGAGAAAAAAGGGGGGTCCCAAAACACATTTTCTCCATGTTAATTTCCATAGGAATTTTGGAACAGGCTACAGCCCGAACTGCTGAACGGACTTACACCAAGTTTGGCAAAAAGGTAGCTCTTGGTTCAGAAAGCGACCTTTTTTTTAAATGGTGTAAATCCATTCAGTAGTTCCTGAGATATTAAAATAACAATATCGATATCTGAGCACCGAGGACGAGCCGCAGATCCTCCCAAGCATGAGCTTCATTTTGATTGGCTGCCAACACTCCAATCCAGGAAGTGTTGGCAGCCATCTTGTGACTCAGTAACCGAGTCACAAGAAAACAGTAAAAAAAAGGATTAAAAACAAGAAAAGGGGCTTCGTTTCTTTGAGCCCCCGGGTGGGCCAGGTCCCAGGGGCAATTAAATGCGATGGCCCCCGCAGCCCCGGGGCTTGAAAAAAATGCGTGGGAGGCTCCAACACTCCCCGCGCTCCCCCGGGGACTGCCACCTCCCTGGTCCTTTGGACCCGTTATATCGATGACCTTTTTATAATTTGGCAAGGTGACTCACAATCAGCAGAGGCTTTCATTGAGATTATTGGCAACAACGACTTGAATCTGAGTTTTACAGCAAACCTTAGCAAAGAGGAAGTCCAGTTCTTGAATCTATCAGTGTACATTAAGGAAGGTAAAATAAACACCAAGACATTTTGCAAGGAAACTGCGGGCAACACAATACTTCATGCCCGCAGTTTTGATCCCCCCAAATTGGTGAACAGTATCCCCAATGCTGAGAATTTGAGGATGAAGAGAAACTGCAGTTGCCCTAGTAAATTATATCAAGCACAGGAACAGCTAAATACGCGATTTGAACCGAGGGGCTCTAGCAAAACAGTTTTAAAAGCAGCCAGAGAAAAAGCCAATGCTAAGCCTAGGGATCAGTTAATATTTGCCGATCGTTCCAAAAGCAAAGAGTCAGGAAAAGTGGAACCACAATTCTGTTTTATCACAGGTTACAAAATACAATATAAGGAGATAAGATCCATTATGCAAAAACACTGGCATGTATTACGAGGGGATGCTTTCCTGAGACAGAAGTTAGGCAATGGGCCATTAATAACCTTTCGCAAGGCAAGATCCTTGCGAGAGGCGTTGGTAACAAACAGCCCTGAATTTCCATCAACAACTTGGCTCAGTGAAAGCAAGGGCTTCAGGAGATGCCACAAGTGTAAGGTGTGCAGATATGGAGAGAACACAACGGAAGTACCCTTACCTTTTACAGACAAGAAGTGGCAGATCAGGAAGCCCTTAACATGCAAAAGCCAATTTGTAGTATATGCCTTGTGGTGCAGCTGTTTTAAATTGTACATAGGTAGTACGATTTTACCAGTGCACCAAAGGATCTTACAGCATATTAGAGCAATCAACAACAAAGACCAGTCATACCCCATGGT
Organism: Calotriton arnoldi; assembly: GCA_963921515.1. Classification (NCBI taxonomy): domain Eukaryota; kingdom Metazoa; phylum Chordata; class Amphibia; order Caudata; family Salamandridae; genus Calotriton; species Calotriton arnoldi. The sequence continues at coordinate 401,715 of CAWUFW010012042.1, forward strand.
CAGACATTTCCAGCATTGTCATGAGAGTAAGCTGGATGATCTGAGGTATTTTGCATTAGACCAAGTGCCACAAAGATTAAGAGGGGAAAGATGCCTGAGACAGCTTGAATCAAGATACATTTTATGCTTTAACAGTAAGATCCCTAATGGACACAATGCAGAGGAAGATTTATATGTACATCTGTGAAGAGAGAGTAAGACGGAGGGTGATTGATGTACAAATGACTCATTAAGAAAAAAACAAAAAAAAACAGGCTAATGGTCATAACTCAGTAGCTCTCTCATTGATAGCAATCAATTGATTTTGCAAACTTTGATCCACTCCTTTTAACATTATGAAATTTATTGTATATAGTTTGTTCACATAGCACTTTAATTTTTAACTCAGGTGTGGCCAATTGGGCTGTTTTCTGAGGGATTGGGCACTGGCCCAAAACAGTTTGAGAGGAACAATTGGTTGAACAAAATAGTGGAAAATCCCAATGTGGTTCAACTTTTGAATGCCTTTTAAATGATCCCTTTTTGGAATATAATTTTAAGTTGCTATGCAAATTGAATAGTAGCATAACATTGGCACAAAGTATTGGTCACTTTAGTGTTGAAGAGAAATGGCACAGAAGCACTTTCAATCATGTTTGCTTTTAGAGTGTTACAAACGGCCCGAAAGTTTGGGTCGGTTGCCACAACTATGACATTAATCAATGGCACTTGCCTGTGATAGCTAAAAATTACAACAAAAATGATGCTGTTTGTTTGTTAGCATATATTGCTACAAATCAATGTGGAACTATTTTAATTTATTTTATTTTATTTATTTATTTTCTCACGCTCATTTGCACAATATGAGCCAATGATGTTGCTTAGTCAATGTCATCTGAGTAAGAGTCAGCACTGGTCACTTTATTATTTAGGAGACATTGCACAAAAGCACTTTTTATTATATTTGCTATTAGAGTGTTACGATGTTGTCAATAATTGGCACTTGCCTGCGGCAATGGGAATGATGGCTAAAAATGATGTCATCTATTCGCGAGCATATAGTGCTATAAATTACTGTGGAACTATTTTAGTTCATTTTACTCACTTTGTTAACGCTCTTTTGCACAATATATAGGCCACATGGTCTAATGATTTCGCTTTGTCAATGTCATCTGAGTTAGAATGTTGCACTGTCACTTTTTGCACTCTTGTTTAAACTTTATTCACTTTGATGCACTGTCACTTTAAATTTGAAACTGCTATAAAAAGGTAAACAAATGGCGGCGAAACAGGTTTGATAAAGTCTGTTTGCTCAGTTGAAACACGTTACCTGGTTGTGCGTGGTTCAGGAATAAAATCGCTATTTAGCTACCCCGAGCATGCTGGAGTCTGTTTCGTATGGTGGAAACAGTTGTTTGTAAAAAAAAAAAATATATATATATATATATATATCTATATATCTATATATATATATATATATATATATATATATATATATATTCACTGAAAAAACCATAGGTTTCAGGGGCGTTATAGTTAGTTGGACATTTCACTCATACAAAACCATAGAAATTCCCCCGTTATAGTTAGTTCAGCTAACTATAACTTGTGCGCCCGCAATGCACTGCTGATGATGTCACATATTACATCACTCATGACATGGTCAGTGACATCACTCATGACATCACTGATGACATCTCAAATGACATCACTGATGACATCACTGATGGCATCACTGATGACATCATCCTTGTGATAGAGTGGCAGACCTCCTCTCACCCTAATATAACCTTTGATACACACACTCAAAAATACAAACTAACATTTTCAAAACAATGGACATACGAATACCAGTTACAACACACCTATTCAGTAATTCCAAGATCTACACACACATCCACTCATTCACCAACAGTCCCTATACAGTCACTCATACATGTACTCACTCATCATATGTACTCATACACCTATACATCCTGTTACACACCGCCACTCATCCATAGAGTTACTCACACACATAGTCACACATGCAAACAAAGTATCAAACATCCATTTACTTGCATATACAGTTATACACACACTACCACACTTACTTCTACAGAAACGTACACATACTTACTCTCTTAAACAATCACTTATAGAAACACCTACTTATTTGTACAGGAACTCTTCCAATCTCTCACTCTCACATATACTCACTTATATACACCAATACTCACATATACTAGTTTAAAACATATGTAGTTACTCATAAAGACACTATTGAGACAGTCATTCACTCACTAACACACCCATACACATACTCATCCACCTATACAGTCCTGCACACATGCTGTCTTCAACACATACAAACAGTGAGTCACTCATTCATGCATCTATGCACTAAGTAATACCCCCACCGAACCATACAGACATTCAGACACTCATACTGATACTCAAAAAACCAACTAATAACCCATATAGACACTCATGTAGCTACTCACCAACCCATGCAGCCACTTATACACAAAGTGAGAGACTGTTACAGATATTTTCATATTTAAACATTACTCACTAACCCATGTATTCACTAAGATACACTTAGGGGCCGATTCCGATCTCGGCCGGTAGTGCTCCGAATCGGATTCGGTTTTACCGGATCCGATCCGGAGCCCTATTTTCCGACCGAGTCGTACGCGCGTCCGGGCGAGCGAGTACGATGCGTATTCGCCGACCGACTCGTCCGGGCGACCCGACCGCTCCGACCGACTGGTACCCGGATCGTACCGCTCCGACCGACTCGCTCGGACCCGATTCGCACCGCGCAATGGAGACGTTTTCCGGCCGGGTAAGTACGATGCGCACCTCGACCGCTCCGACCGACTCGCGCCGTCCGACTCGAACTCGCTGTCGGAGCCGTACTTTGGGGGTCCGTGTCGGACCCCCTGTACGTGAACCCGTGCGAGGCGCACACAGGGGGGACCCATGGGTCCCCCCTACCTGTGCGTGTACGCCGCGAGCGCTTCGCGGCGTACTCGCTGTAGAGGGCGCCCTTGTCTGCCTCGCACCCATTGAGGCAATGGGAGCCCGCGTACGCGTTGTACGACCGGCTCCCATTGAGTTCAATGGGAGTCCGACCGACTCGTGTCCGGTGGCATACGAATGCATCGGACTCGTTCGGTCGGACTGCACGGGTCCGATTCGGTCGGAAATCTCTCCGAGGCCGGCTCGGTCGGAGAAATTACCGACACAAATCGGAATCGGCCCCTTAGTCAGTTATACAATAAATTTTACAAAAAAAATCATCCATTTAGACACTTATATACCCATTTATTCTTCCATCGACCTTGAGATATACATATATAAAACATATTTAATTTTCAGAAAAACACACATTCACTGGATGATGTCATCAGTGATGTCATTTGAGATGTCATCAGTCATGTCATGAGTGATGTCACTGATCATGTCATGAGTGATGTAATATGTGACGTCATCAGCAGTGCATTGCGGGCGCGCGAGTTATAGTTAGCTGAACTAACTATAACGGGGGAATTTCTATGGTTTTGTACGAGTGAAATGTCCAACTAACTATAACGCCCCTGAAACCTATGGTTTTTTCAGTGAATTTCTAAGGTTTTTTAAATGCTAATTTCTAACTATAACGTGCCTGAAACCTATGGTTTTTTCAGTGAATTTCTAAGGTTTTTTAAATGCAAATTTCTAACTATAACGTGCCTGAAACCTATGGTTTTTTCAGTGAATATATATATATTTATTATACTATGTATACATGTGAAAATGTCTCGGTCCCCTGTTTGCCTCGGTGGCACGGAAAAAATGGGTGGAACTGACGTCAGCACGCCGACGAGGTCCTCTTATGGCTCCGATGACGTCATACGGTGTCGCGAGCGGAGCCGTGCTCGTTGACGTGGGAGAGCTAGGAAAGAATTTCTGTGGAATGCTGGTGCAGGGGATATTCACCTAAGTGTTCAGGCTAGTCCTTTGGGAGCAACTGTTTATGTTGCCACTCCAGAAACCAAAACCAGTGATCCGAGGGCAGAGGCCCTGCAGATGGCACACGAGGTGGGGTGCCCAGTCGTGTGCACCGGCGGGGCAGCGAAGTGACAAGCACCACAACCCACAAAAAAGGTAACGAGGGCACTGAATAACACAGGATCTTCTCTTTGTATCTGGCAGGAACAACGAAGTTAAAATGCCCTAGTACCAAAATGTAGAATTAGTGCTACAACGGTCTTCAAGAGGACCTGCGATGCCGCTTCTGCCTCCCGTACCCTGGAGGCGGCACATGGGTCACGCGGTATGGTCATACTGCGGTGGGACGCACACTCGTTGACCTCTCATGGCACTGCTCCACACTTCAGGGAGGACGCTTTCCATTAGCTATGTTTTCTGATGACATGTCGCGCCGGCCCCGTCCAACAACAGAACTCCTTTAGATCCAAACAGACTCTTCCACTCTCTCACCGGAAGTGAAACCAGGCCACGCGGACACTTTCACAATACAACAGCAGGGAATGCACTTTTCGGTAAAAAAACCACATTCCTTCCTCCTAATTAATCAAATAAACGTCTCACTGAAGAACAGGGGCCAGCTTCAATCGGTAAACATCCGTTACAACGACTTTTTTACTTTGCAATACCATTACAACGCATGCATTACCACGCATGCGTTGTACATCACGAAGTCATTACTACGCATTTTTTTAGAATGCATGGTCATTTACAATGCATGCCTTTACAACGAATTTTGTTGTAAATGTATGTATGGTAAATGACCATGCGTTCTAAAAAACATGTAGCCGATCCATGTGGTTGTAAGGAAACAGAGGCTGTTCCGTTTCCTCACAACGACGTGCACCGCCCCTCAGAGATGACGTGAAGCAGGAACCACGAGGAGAGAGGAACCATGAGGAGTGAGAGGTAAGGGGGATTGGGCATGGGGTGGGGGTTTCTTTTCTAGGGTTTAGGGTAGTGCAGTGGTGTTTGGGTGGTGTAGGGGGTTGTGCTGGGGGTAGTGTTTTAGGGTTTAGGGTAGTGCAGTGGTGTTTGGGTAGTGTAGGGGGTCGTGCTGGGGTAGTGTTTTAGGGTTTAGGGTAGTGCAGTAGTGTAGGGGGTTGTGCTGGGGGTAGTGTTTTAGGGTTTAGGGTAGTGCAGTGGTGTATGGGTAGTGTAGGGGGTCATGCTGGGGTAGTGTTTTAGGGTTTAGGGTAGTGCAGTGGTGTTTGAGTAGTGTAGGGGGTCATGCTGGTGGTAGAGTTTTAGGGTTTAGGGTAGTGCAGTTGTGTTTGTGTAGTGTAGGGGGTCATGCTGGGGGTAGTGTTTTATGGTTTAGGGTAGTGCAGTGGTGTTTGGGTAGTGTAGGGGGTCGTGCTGGGGGTAGATTTAGGGTTTAGGGTAGTGCAGTGGTGTTTGGGTAGTGTAGGGAGTCGTGCTGGGGTAGTGTTTTAGGGTTTAGGGTAGTGCAGTGGTGTTTGTGTAGTGTAGGGGGTTGTGCTGGGGGTAGTGTTTTAGGGTTTATGTTAGTGCAGTGGTGTTTGGGTAGTGTAGGGGGTAGTGCTGGGGTAGTGTTTTAGGGTTTAGGGCAGTGCAGTGGTGTTTGTGTAGTGAAGGGGGTCATGCTGTGGGTAGTGTTTTAGGGTTTAGGGTAGTGCAGTCGTGTTTGTGTAGTGTAGGGGGTCGTGTTTTAGGGTATAGGGTAGTGCAGTGGTGTTTGGGTAGTGTAGGGGGTCATGCTGGGGTTAGTGTTTTAGGGTTTAGGGTAGTGCAGTGGTGTTTGGGTTGTGTAGGGGGTCATGTTGGGGGTAGTGTTTTAGGGTTTAGGGTAGTGCAGTGGTGTTTGGGGAGTGTGGGAGGTCATGCTGGGGGTATATTTAGGGTTTAGTGCTGTGAAGTGGTGTTTGGGTAGTGTAGGGAGTCGTGCTGGGGGTAGTGTTTTAGGGTTTAGGGTAGTGCAGTGGTGTTTGGGTAGTGTAGGGAGTCGTGCTGGTGGTAGTGTTTTAGGGTTTAGGGTAGTGCAGTTATGTTTGGGTAGTGTAGGGTGTCGTGCTGGGGGTAGTGTTTTAGGGTTTAGGGTAGTGCAGTGGTGTTTGGGTAGTGGAGAGGGTAGTGTTTTAGGGTTTAGGGTAGTGCGCCCAACCAGCCACAATATCCGTGGACAAAGGGGATCCTGACTCTTTGGAACGCTCCGTCAATTGAATAATTTGGGTCAAGGGCCCTACCACGTCCAAGACCTATCAATTCCTTTCTTGGGATCCCTCATATACTTGGAGAAAAAGGTACATGGCTTCTCATCAATTTCAGGCGTGTGTGCCACCTTCCCCTTCAGTGAGGGCCTGGGGCATTCTCCCCTCATCCTATTCCTGACCTCCTTTTCAAGGGGTTGATGGATTTTCCCCACCACATACTCTGCCACTTTGGCGTCAGGTGTCCACTCTGCCGACCTAGGATGGTAAATTTGGGTAGGCTCGAACATGTCCGAGTGGACGACGTCCCCAACCGGGGACTGAGAGGAGTGGGACTCTGGACGCCAGGGACGCCCCGAGTCCTTATCCTCATCGGAGGAGAAATCGTCCTCCGATACACCCTCTCCCTCTAAGGGAAACCCGCGTCGGGGTCTACAATAGTGGTAACAGTGTCGCAATTTTCTCCGGGCCCCTCCTCCTCCCGGCAGGGTGCATGTTTTAGCGTTCGCGCACGCTTGAGGAAGGTCTCCGTAAGTTTATCAAATCCTTCCAAGTGCCCCGCGCTATGCTTAACGGCCCTTTTATTCCCCATCTGGGAGCTACTTGGACCCGCCACGACCAGATCTGGGTCACTAAACACCCCAGGGATGCTTTTTGCCAGCTTATCAACCTGATCCCTAAGAGGAGCCAGTGCCCTAGAAATTGCCAGAGAGAGGGCTTGGTCCACTGCTGGAGGGAGAAGTTGGGGGGCCATTCCTCCTCCACTTCCTGGTAGGAGGAGTAAAAATGGTCTTCTGGAGAAGACATGATAGCAGAGGGTGTGAGCACAGAACAAATGCCCTTAAAATCCTTAAGACAGCCCCCTCGCCGGTGCTCCAACACATGGGCTTTCCCCGAAGCTGTTATAAGAATAGACTGAGGTGCAATACCAATTGCCACCACCAGGTGGCGCTGGTCACTAACGTGGCCGTGTGGGGAAATCACCGCGTAGCGGTGTCAAAATTAGGCGAGGGTTGGTCGGGAATCAAGCGGACACTATAGGAGTGACCGGATTCCCAAACGCGCGTAAAGACCAGCGGGAGCGCTCGACGGAGCTGCCTCGCTCGGACCAGACGTGCCTGACAGGATCTCACCATGCGCAGAGCACACAGCGGGAGAAACTGCGAGGGGGAGAACGCGCTCGGGCAAGAGCCTGCTGTGCAGGGAATATGAAACAATACCAAGGCAATAATGCTAATAACGTGCACAAGAAACCGCTATACAAACAGCAACAACATCAGATTAAGCCAAGAATGTAAGGAATGCACTTAACTGACGAGAAGTGAAGAAAGAGGAAGCGGAAGGGACGTCACGATATTATATACGATGGACTGTGATATGATTGGACTATAGTTGCCTTGGAGACTACCCCCTAATGGTTCATGGGTTGTGTAGTCTTTTGTTTAATGATTGTTGTGTTACGTTTTCTTTGAACTGCTATGCAAATAAAGTGAGGAAAGATATGCATAATCCTCGCCTCCGTCCTGCCATAGAATTCATTAAACTTTATTTGATCTGATTTAGAAACATAGATCATAAAAGTGTACATAAAAACAGTAAATCCTCTTTCCTAATACAATACAGTGAGAATTAATTAAAACCAGTAGGTAAAAACGGGTGTTACAAAGCCCGGTTCAGAGCAACTTCAGGTTAACAGAATCGTAAAGTTCAATGTTTCGCAAGATCAATCTCATGTACTTCGTGCAAAATACGCAATAAGGGGTCCAAGTAAGATGTAACGCTCCAATACCTGACCAGTTTGCACTATATAAAACTGCAGAAAAACTAAAAATAAAAAGTGTTTTGCACACTTCTGTCATTGGGCTATATGTGGGCTACATCTGGGTGATATTTGTGCTACATTTGGGCTCTTTTTTCTCTGGTGGCCATCTTGGGAGACTTATTTGTTATGAAGTTTCCTAATTTCGTCATTTACTGCAGTCTCCTCAGTAGGAAATGCTTTCAGTTTTTTACTTTGATTCCATCAAGAAGGCATTCAGATGTGTCACACATTTGCCATAAATTCAGAATGTTAGCACTCTAGTTGTTCATTAGATCACTGTAGTAAAGCTACTGCTCACCAGGGAGTTAACTGGAAGTCTACTGCTGGTATTGAAAGTGATTGTTTCAGTCTGCATGTCAGAATTTTCTAATGAAATAGAAGAGGATTTGAGATCTCACTTAAAACATGCCCTAAATTTTCTTTCTGCAGCACTAGCCATTATTTCTATGGCAAAATGAACCCCCTCATTTTGTTCCTTTTTAAATTAAATGTTTTAAGTGTTACCAGTTTATTCCAATCAAGATGGCTTCAGGTGTGCCATACTTTTGTCATAAGTAAGACTGTTAGCGCTCTAGTTGTTCTTTAGAACACTTTGGGAAGCTGCAGTAGAACACAAAGGCATCAACTGACAGGCTGCTCCTGTTGAAATATAACAGGAAGATATTTGAGATCTCACTTAAAACATGTCCTCGTTTTTCTTTCTACAGCACTAACCATAATTTCTATGACAAAATGAATCCCCTCATTTTGTTCCTTTTTAAATTAAATGTTTTAAGAGTTACCAGTTTATTCCAATCAAGATGGCTTAAGGTGTGCCATAATTTTGTCATAAGTAAGACTGTTAGCGCTCTAGTTGTTCTTTAGAACGCTCTGGGAAGCTGCAGTAGAACACAAAGGCATCAACTGACAGGCTGCTCCTGTTGAAATATAACAGGAAGATATTTGAGATCACACTTGAAACGTCCTAATTTTTCTTTCTACAGCACTAACCATAATTTCTATGACAAAATGAACCCCATCATTTTGTCCTCTTTAAATTAAATGTTTTAAGTGTTACCAGTTTATTCCAATCAAGATGGCTTCAGGTGTGCCATACTTTTGTCATAAGTAAGGCTGTTAGCACTCTAGTTGTTCTTTAGAACACTCTGGGAAGCTGCAGTAGAACACAAAGGCATCAACTGACAGGCTGCTCCTGTTGAAATACAACAGGAAGATATTTGAGATCTCACTTAAAACATGTCCTAATTTTTCTTTCTACAGCACTAACCATAATTTCTATGGCAAAATGAACCCCCTCATTTTGTTCCTTTTTAAATTAAATGTTTTAAGTGTTACCAGTTTATTCCAATCAAGATGGCTTCAGGTGTGCCATCCTTTTGTCATAAGTAAGACTGTTAGCTCTCTAGTTGTTCTTTAGAACACTCTGGGAAGCTGCAGTAGAACACAAAGGCATCAACTGACAGGCTGCTCCTGTTGAAATATAACAGGAAGCTATTTGAGATCTCACTTAAAACATGTCCTAATTTTTCTTTCTACAGCACTAACCATAATTTCTATGACAAAATGAACCCCCTCATTTTGTTCCTTTTTAAATTAAATGTTTTAAGAGTTACCAGTTTATTCCAATCAAGATGGCTTCAGGTGTGCCATAATTTTGTCATAAGTAAGACTGTTAGCGCTCTAGTTGTTCTTTAGAACACTCTGGGAAGCTGCAGTAGAACACAAAGGCATCAACTGACAGGCTGCTCCTGTTGAAATATAACAGGAAGGTATTGAGATCACACTTGAAACATGTCCTAATTTTTCTTTCTACAGCACTAACCATAATTTCTATGACAAAATGAACCCCATCATTTTGTTCCTTTTAAATTAAATGTTTTAAGTGTTACCAGTTTATTCCAATCAAGATGGCTTCAGGTGTGCCATACTTTTGTCATAAGTAAGGCTGTTAGCACTCTAGTTGTTTTTAGAACACTCTGGGAAGCTGCAGTAGAACACAAAGGAATCAACTGACAGTCTCTGCCCTTGTTGGATGTACATGTTTTACTGAGAATGTCAGACTTCATTCTCACATGACTGAGAAAGATAATGTGAATTTACAGAAAATATGCTCTCATTTTAGCTTCTGGAGCACCTTCCAAAACTGTATAGGACAAGCATGTGAAAATAGTTTTCTCTCAAACACGATTCATGATATCCCAGCAGAAGGTTTTTCACAGGGTAAAATCACCATAGAACACACCACAATTCCTGAAATTAGTATGGTACCATCAACAAATGAATTCTAATGTAACTAAAGTCTGTTATCACCCTTTATAGTTCTCCTTTTGGTAACCCTCAAAATCTTCGATTCACTACAATGCATTTCAATGGGGTACTATCATTTATATTGGTCCCAAGATGGCTGCCAGCAATTCCAGGATGAAGTGCTGACAGCCAATCAGATCTCACGATGACATGTGTGGTTAGGCTCCGCCCAGATATATATGTGTTTTCTTTTTCAAATTTCTCAGGAACTACTGAACGGATTTACACCATTTAAGCAAAAGGCACGACTCTGAACCAAGGGCTACCATTTTGCCAAATTTGGTGTAATTCCGTTCAGCAGTTCAGGCTGTAGCTGCGATGAAAGGTTCCTATGGAAAATTGCATGGGGAAAACACGTTTTGGGACCCCCCTTTTTTCTCAGCCCCCACTTGACGAATCACCCCGAGACGTTCAGGATAGGAGCGGACCGGAGCGGGCCACAAGTTTTGAAAAGTTCGCGAAGATTCGTCAACCGGCGCCAAAGTTATTTCAAATAGAATGGTGCGGATTTCCTATGGAAAATAGGTCCTAACTATAACTATCTACTGGCGACCGCCAGTAGCTTATATATATATATATATATATATATATATATATATATATATATATATATATATATAAACAACAATCCCAAATGTAACCGTACATCCAAAGTAGAAACTTATATAAAGAGCCCAAATGCTCTAACTTCAAAAAAATGCCCATTATGGAGTTAACCCATCAGTCTATAAATAAATTCCATTTTGATTGCGTAAGTCTGTCCATGTAAAAGAATTATGCTGTTATACAATCATAGAATTTGATTCATATTTGAATTTGCAAATACACAATGTAGAAAATCCCTGTAAAGCACCAATAATTGACGTAATGCATATTATAAATGGCGATAAATAAACATCATAATGTTAGTGATTCAAAAGGGCGCATATCGTCAAAGCCTTCGTACACGTATAAAGTGCCAAATATGAAAAACTGCAATGAGCTACCAAAGTGCTAAGTGTGAATACAGTACATACTAAACTAAGGAAAGGTAACAAGCAGCAGAGAGAACTTATGCATTCTAATATTTCAGATAAAATTCATTAATATAGCACAATTATTATATTCTATTGTTCTTAATAACATCTAATATCTTTTCAACGTAATCCTGGACATTGCATCGACCCATTAATACAAAATGTTATATTCATAAACAAACATGACCATTATAAATACGATTATAATCATACAAAAGTATTTATAAAAATATTTATAAAGAAATTCATAGGAAATTGTGCAAATCTTCAATATTATTCAGGCCATATGGTGACTTGGACTCCAACTCTAGAATAAAGCACGACTCAAGTTGGCGGAGCATTTTTTCTCTATTGCCACCTCTTCTGAGAGGTGGCACTGCTCCAATTACAAAATATTTAAGACAATTGAGGTCATTGTTGTGTTGAAGTTTGAAGTGTCTTGCAACTGGGTATGTGGGGTCTGAATTCACTATTGCGCTAAAGTGTTGTAGGATTCTCAAGTGCACCTGCAGCTTTGTGCTACCCACATAGCACAGCCCACAGGTGCACTCAAGGACATACATTGCAAACTCAGTTCGGCAGTTGTAGACTCCCTTCAAATCCACTGGTTCAGGACTGAACGATGTTGTATATTGAAAAGTATTGATACTTCTTTATTAACAGCCGACGCGTTTCGGCCTACATCACCTTTTTCAATGCTGTAAAGCTCAATCAAGGTACCTAGTGTTAGATTGGACAAATATACTATGTCCAGCTCTGCCATTGGTTGATTCCTGGCCAATGGGATGGTTGCAAACAGTAAAGCTGCTTTGCGTTTCTTAAAAACTAATATGCCGTTCTCATGCTTCATTACCCATATCATTGTGATGAAATCTAATGTAAGACAAAAATGTCCCAAATATCAATTTTGTCCTTAATGGACACACAATGGGAATGTGATGCTTCACGGCCACCGCTTGCAAAATGTCCAATCGTCTTTGTGACTACGATGCCCTGCATGGGCTGCCAATCCATTCTTCTAACAATAATACAACACTGTGGCACAAACATGTCCCTCGTCGTGGGACAAATATATATATATATATATATATATATATATATATATATATATATATATATATATATATATATATGTGTGTGGGGGGGGCATAGCGCCTTTTTCAGTAATCTTCAGTAGTGTCTTAGTCATTCTATTGAAATTAATGTTTAACAAGAAATCTGAAGTTTATGCAATATACAGTCGAAATGGCCAAAGACTGAAGGTACAATGGAGTACTGGTAAATCCATTGCAGAATGCACTCTCTCTGATTATGATCAACAATTCTAAAACAATCCATACCACCACTCACCATCACCAAAACCCAAACTGACCACTGTCTATTCACAACAACCACAGAATTAGTCATAACCTAGGTGCAGAATACCTGTAGCTAATGCAGAAGTAAACCACAAAATTGGTAAAAAATGAGTGTGTTTCCCATAAACCAAAACCTCAAAATGACCAAACGTTTTGCTATAAATAACTTGAAATATGCAGTAGATATATTCCAATATCCCGTTCCCACACCTACTCTACAAACATAAAATGCAAATATAAGGACAATTTACAAAGCATATAAGCAGAAAGCACACAATCAGTTCTGCCTTGCTTATTCTCTTACATCACACATTTCTTACCAGAATAACACAGACTAGTTTCAGGCATCCAATGATCATAAACCTGGTAATCAAACCTACTATTGAGTCTAATATACCAGCTAGTTACTGTCTGATTTAAATGTCCATAATATAGCAAATGCAGTGAAAAGGAAGTGATCAGGTGCAAATACATTAACCTCCACATTCTACTCCAGGAAAATGAGTTAAGCTTTATATAAAAAAGAATAAACTAAATCGCTGTTGGATGACCTAACCCTCTGTGAAGGCTACTACACAGTAATCTCCTTTACCCCTCTAACATCTGATAAAAAATACATCATTAACTTCTGATTAAAAAGAGGAAAGGCTTACAAACATTTTAGAATCTGCCTTAATGTAGATTGAATCATTTATCCATGTTACCAGCAAAAAATACAAGGTGGATCAAATGATCCAAGAGATCTTCCAAGTAAGGACATACATGCAGTGGTTCCTAATAATCTTCTGTCAATCTTGTTTTATAAAATTGATATGCATCTATGTCCACAGATAAATGAACCAAACAATGTGCAATTTAAAATGTATGTTGTGGTGGTGTGTTACCAAAATATCAAGTTTTTGATATCAAACTGCACATATCAACTTAGCAATATCAATCTGCATTGCAACGTCAAGGTTTTTGGATGTTGAACAGTAATATGTACTCCCTTTTCTATGATTTGCTAGACAATGTAGTAGAGTGGATATTACAGTGGGAACATTTAATTAGGTTGATATCTCTTTTCTCAATTTTCGACATGTTAAGTTATGTTATGTTACCAGATTTTTTGAGCACTTTAACGCAGGTTTCCTGGCACTAGAGGAAAGACCTTTAAAAAATTCAATGACCGCAATACATTGTGAGTAGATCTAAGTCTTTAACTCCTTGTGAAATTGTAGGTGATCTGGCAATTTACATACTGTGACTGGAAGTGAGTTTCACAATTTAACAGAAGTGACAGAAAATTACCTACCTCCAAGGTGTTCCCACTTGAATCTGGGGAAGACCAATAAGGAGGCTTCACTGGATCTAAAATTAATACTATGATATAGTGGCTAAATTTCCACTTTAGAGAGCCGGGTAACAGGAAATTGGACCAAATCATTAAAAGTGGTTTATTCACAACATTATGATTTAAAGCTACTCATCTAAGCAACTAGCAGTCAGTACAGAGATAAAGAAGCCTGGTTTGGCACCACAGCCTAGTATGAAGTCCAAAGAAAGAGCATTGCAGTAGTCCAGTCGACACAAAATTGCCACCTGGACCTCCAGCTAACACACAGAGGATGGGAGTAGCTGCACAATTTCATACAGCACCTGGAACAGGATTAAACATGTGACAGAAAGGTGATTAACCTGTTTGGAGAGGGACAGATTTACATCCAGCATGACACCAATGTTGCAAACCACATCAGATTGTCTGGGGGCATTAATACAAGATTAAAGTGGTCAGAAATCTGGAGGAAAGGGACTAACGATCCTGTTGTTGGTAGACCATAACTTCTCCTTTATTCACTGCATCGAACTTCAAGTAATTTGGCCTTAGCCAGGTGGGTTACTATCAATATGCAGAGGTGAAAAGCATCAAGAGGAGCTCCAACTGAGCTGCCGATCGGAATAACCAGCTGGCTGTCAACTGTGTAATTCATGCAGTTAATGCCAAATTATCATGGAAGATTGGCCAATGGGCAGATATAAACATTACAAAGAGTGGGGCTGAGTACAGACCCCATGATTCAACATCTTCAAATCCCATTGAAAATCTGTCAGGGAAACCACCTAGTGCCTGCTCTCAAGATAGGATTATACCAGTGCAGCGCAGGCTCACAGATCCCGACTTCCGCCAGTCTAGTCAGAAAGATAGCTAGAGGAACTGTATTTAATGTTGGATATAGGTCCAAGCACCGGGGCTACTGACTGCCCTCTATCTGTCAACATTCTTAGGTCATCAAGGACCACACCAGTGATGCTTATGTGCTGTTTGCTGGATGGAAGCCAAACTGAATGTGATCTAATAGCAGATGTTGCTCCAAAAGAGCCTGCAATTAGTCTATTCACATGCTTCACCAGAGGTTTTCATCGGAAAAGGCAATAGTGAGATTGTTTGATAGCTGGAAGGAGCAGAGACATACAACTGCTATGACACCAAGAGTTGTTTGGGCCATAAATATTTCCAATATTACCTCTATCTCAATGTCCACTAAAATAGAGATTAAAGTGCTAGAGTAACAGCAGGTTTGCCTTTACTCAATGCCTGCACCAGTCTAAAGAAAGAAAATTAGGAACCTCAACAAAATCTTAATCTTAAATCTCAAAAAAGCTTTTCCCTCCACATGATGGTTTCAAAACAATGGAGAAACTATTTGTCTTGAACAGAAGGCAAAGACAGCAGCTCTGTCTTTCAGAAACTGATTTGAAATCAATTAGACCACTTTTTCACAATGAAACCCAGCACAATAAGAGTTAGATCCATCAAATCTGACAGGTTAATTTGATTTCTTTTAGTACAACTATAAGCACCAACTACACTGCAAAGAAAAGTGAACAATATCAGTAACAATTCCAAGTTCAAGCCAGTGACATCCAAAACACCTTCACCCTAAACAGTACCTGGAGAGTGAGGCTGGGTTCACTGAACTGTCTAGATTATGCATATTGATGAATGAAGGAGCAATACCTCTGTGCCAAATGGCCCTTTTGTGCATCCATATTGCTTCCCAAAAACACAAACAGTAAATATACTGGGTATTATTGGAAACCTTAACAAAATAAAAGCAGTAGTCAGTAAATAAATATTTAACTGTATGTGCTTGGGTGTGGCAGACACCTACGAAGATGGGCAACTAGGGTAGTAACTCCTGCTCACACCTTAATATCCATTATTAATTGGTGGCATGGAGAGACAGCCATTGTTTTTGCTTACCTCTTTCATTTGCTGACATCCATCCATTGCATCAACTACCCTATCTGCCTGTGGGGAGCGGTATTAAGTGCTTGATTGTGGCATGTCTCTGATACGGCAGGCCACGTGCCACCTCAGGCCATAACCCAGTTTAACGGTAGTTGGGTACATTCCAGATGACAATTGCAAGATCGAGCAGTGGGAGAGGTGGACCGATGGCTGCTCTTAACCCCCATTCCATGAGAGAAGCAGTGATGGGAGCACATCTTGTTTAACTGGTTGGTCCCAGAGTGCGGTCGCCATCTTGTCTGGACCTCTGTGCCTGCCTGAAGGGGGCTTGCTGAGTGCAGCTATCTTGGCTGGTTTTCCCACGCTTTGCCATGTCCTGTTGCATGGTGTGATAGTCATTTGAGGCACTAGGGGCATTTACTTTTTGCCTGTATTTGGGTGACTGGGCATTGAGTAGCATTGATGGCTCAGTGAGTACTCCACAACCTTACAGTAAAGAGATTGCTTTGCTACGTACACAGAATGCACAATTTGGGCTCACTCCCTGCTACGGCTGTGGTATGAAGATAGTGGCACTCACCCAGGGGTTGTTGTCTCACCAACCCTCTGGATGATTAGTAAATGCAACTAGGGCATGGGCCAACACTGCAGGGTGCTTCAGTCCTTGGCTAACCCTTGCAGACAAGCTGAGCTAATAAGGCCTTGGATCCACTACAGGCATTCAACTTGCTGAGTACATCTTAGTGGAAAATGGCCACCAACAGTAAGAGGAGTGTTAAGATGGTAGCTTCAACTGACACTGTGAATGGGGACCTGCCTTATCAATGGATAACATGAAAGTAATGTTGCTGGGTTTGAAAAATGTTCCTAAAGCAATTGATAACACAATAAGTTTTTTGTTGATGCTCCAAGATCAAATGAAGGAGCACCTTGATAGGCAGGCAAATTGGCTAGATGAGGCTGAATAACAAATCTTAGAGCTGGAAAATCGACATACATTTTCTAACTGCACCTTGACAACGTTGGAAAAAGCAATAGGTTTGGCCAAGGCCAAAGCAGAGGATTTAGCAGTGCACTCCCAATGCAATGTGATCCACATTCTGGGTATCACAAAAGTCTACCTTCTTTGAAAAGGTTGAAATATTTGTCAAAAACATTGCTTTCCTATTCTTTCAGCAGCAAAAAATGCTTCCAGTGCTTTGAGTTCGAGGGAGCACATACATTTCTGTCTGCAAGACCACCACTGGGAACCCGGGCACATCCTACCATTGCCAGACTCCTGAACTGGCAATGGCAGAGCCATTGATTATCAAGGAGCCAAGAGATCCTTTTTCCGCCTACTTCACTATGCTGATGCAGGAGACAAGACGTCTTTGCTTGATATTAAAAAAACTCTGTGAGGTTCATGATCCCATGATGTATACTGATCAACTCAAATTAACTGCAGAGGTACATATCTACTACTTCACTAAACTAGAGAATGCATGCAACTTTTGCAAGAAGCTTGCCATAAAGAAACCCTTATCTGTAACCTCTGAATCTCTCGTGAATTCCAAACAGCCATTTTGTGATCTGGAACAGCAAGAAACAGTTTACTTGTATTTATCGAGTATGGCTAAGCTATGCTGAATGAATGTTATATGGAATGACCCATTATTATGTTTTCCTCATCATCATTTCTTTTCTTTTGCCTCTGCTCGACTGCCCATACTGTCGTTCAAAGGAAAGGGAGGAGGGAGTCTATTCTGCTAATGCTGCTCTTTATCTACTTCCCTCTCCTCTCTGGATATAAGTTTGTTGTGGGATGGAGCAGGTTGGGTGAAACATGCCTCTGTGTGTGATAAACTGAGATCATTTTGTAATTGTGTTCAGCTTGAAAATGTATAGGATGGAACACTGCAAGTTGGGGTCTCATTATTTAATATGTGGAGGGGACTTTAATCTAGTCCTAGCAGCTACATTAGACAAAACCGGTTCTCTCCCCCACACTATTCAAGAATTGTTCCTCCTCATGTTGATCTGCTGGAGGAGCATAGTTTAGATGATGCCTGGGAGCTACAAAATGTCTCAGAGAAAACATGTCCTCCTACTCTTCAGTTCATGACAGCTTCTCACATCAAGATTATTGATTATTTAGAGCAGAACTGGTGCAGTGGTTTGCTGATATTAAATACCTGCCACACACGCTATTGGACAAATCTCCAGTGGTTCTGAAATTTCAGGTCCTTGTGTCTTTATCGTGTTATGCCATGGAGGTTCCCTTCCTTGACTTTAAAAGATTGCATATTTAATGATGAATTTTGCTGGCAATTCTGAGGGACATCAGACAGCATACAGCTGAGCTGGAGGCTGAGTTATCTATTTTGCAGGAAGCATATCTAATTGATTTAAAAAACAATACTCTGGGCAAGATCAATAAGTTGATTTTGGACCATAAATAATGAGCAGAGCACATGGTTAAGTACCTGAGGAGGAAGTTTACCCTGGCTCTTTGATACAATGAGGGGGAGTGACTCAGAAGGACTCTAGCCAAGGTTATCCTCCCTGCATGCCTACACCCACCAATAGTTCCTACTCTTCACACCTGAGATAAGAGCAGCGTCACAACTGTCATAAACACTGTGACAGGGTCCATTTTCACATTTTCCATGCTATTGTATGCTTTTACAAATCCTTTTATCTCATTGTATTTAAGAGTGTGAAATTTTATACACACACATACGTGTTAGCATCATGCTTGCTTTATACCTAGGCTGATATATTTCCGTTGATTATTTTATGGTCACTTCCATGTTAATTTGGACTCTTGCAGTAGAGGCTAAAAAGTCAACGTGTGAATTGAAATGATACATTCATCGCCATACCTATTTTGTCTTATTGGAACTTAAATGTTGCCAACATTATAAACACTAGATAAAAATCGGTGATCTGGTGGTATAAAAATCCCTATATTTGACCATAGTTTTGAGAGGCTTTGTGAGAGAACTACAAGGGCAGAGGTCACATCGTTTTGTTGTAAACCAACCCCGTTAGGGGGTGGATCAGGGGCTCCGAGAGTAGTGCAGACTGTTGACTATTATACCATTCCTTGCTCTCTTATCAAATTGTTCAATTGGAGTGAGTTCTCAAGTGGCTGCTGCTCTAACTTCAGACCGCAAGGCTCAGTGTTTCAATTGGGTATAGCGATAGCATTCTGAATCCGCTAGGTGGAAGTTGCGCTGAAAATTTTCAAAGGTCAAACTATCCTAGTCATAGAAACGATCTAAAAGTTTGAGGCAACCACCCTCCCTCCATGTATCGAAGGGTCTGGGCTCTAACACAGGTGGGAAGGTTGAGTTATAGTGGATTGGCATACACAGTGAAGGGAAAGTAGTCCATTCTACAGTCCTATTTATCTCATCCCAAATCTTCAAAGTCATTTTTGTGGGGTTGCTCAGGTAAGGATGGCCGGTCTGCTCTAGGTTTCTATAATATATCCCAGATAAAGCTCCCCACTATAGCTCTAACCATATGTAATCAGTGTTTGCCCGATTCCTGGAGGGAATCATAAACCTAAGAAGTCTAAACTGCAAGCGGGCTCTACGATTTTATCAAACAAAATGCATAATGACAGTATGCAAGATTGGGGGAAAGTCTTGTTCTAGTTCAACAAGAAGGCCTTGAAACAAATAAAGAACCTTAGGCAGGAATGTCATTTTGATTGCGTTGATGTGACCCAGACACAAGATAAGCATAGCAGCCCATCGTGTGAGATCAGCCTTTAACTGACGAAGCAGCGGAGGTTAGTTGGTAAGATTTAGGCTTCATAACTGGGTGTGATTTTTATACATAGATAAGTAATATCTTGATTCACCCACTGGAATGGTGCCAAGGCCACCAGGGTCTCCATGTCAGAGTTGGGCAATGTCAAGTTGAGCAGGAAGGATTTGGTCAATTTAATATGGAAGCCCGAGATTCCTTCAAACACTCACAATTCTTCCTGTAGGGCCCGTAGTGAGGAGGTAGGTGAGGTCAGAATCAAAAGCACATCATCTGCAAATACGGATATATATTTTATGATCTATTTCACTAAACATGAGGCCCTGGATAGATGCGGTGGAACGGATCTTGGCTGCTAACGGTTCAATGCTAGGAGCAAATAAAAGCGGTGAAAGGGGAAGGCCCTGTCTTGTCCATCTCTCGAGGTGAAAGGGATCAGAGCTGACCCCATTGATTAAGACCCTTGACCTTTGGGTGGCATGATTTGCTCATATTATTGTAATAAATCAATCACAGACACTGATGCGCTTCAGAGTAAGAAATAAAAATGGCCAATTCATGATGTCAAAGGCCTTTTCAACATCAAGGCCTAGGAACCCCACCGTTATCTGCTTATTTGTGGATTTCTCAAACAGATGGAGGACTTGTCTCAGATTATTATGAGTCTGTCTGCCCTTAATGTAGCCAGATTGATCAGGATCAATCAAGTTCGGCATCATGCTGTCAAGTCGCGAGGCTAATATTTTTAAATAGAGCTTGGCATTCTGATTTAGCAGAGCAATGGGCCTATAGGAACACAGGCGCAGCGATTTTTCCCTGGCTTTGGTATGATTGTCACCAGGGCCTCACTCATAGAAGGTGTAATTGCCCCCTTCTCAGTAATATAGTTAAAAAGAGAGGTCTGATGTGGGGCTAGGTCAGAGCTAAAAGTCTTATAGAATTGAGCAGTGAGGCCATCTGCCCAAGTGATTTGTGGAGATTTAGGGATTTGATAGCTTTGTGGACCTCTTATTCGTTAATTGGTTCTCCCAGTATTTCATTTTGGGATTCCATCACCTGAGGAAGTTCCACTCCTGCCAGGTAATCCAGTTGAGACTGAGTGTCGACCTGTTCTGCCATATAAAGCTTGTTATAAAAATCCTCAAATATGCAGGCTTTCTCTGAGTCAGAAGTCACCAGAAGTCTCGATTCTTGGAGAATGTAACCTATATATTCCTTTTCTCACTTAGTACGAAGTTGGCATGCTAGATGTGTGCCCACTTTATTACCCTGTGTGTAGGATGTGTGCTTGAGCTGCAAAAGTGTAAATTCTGCTCTATTATTATAAACCGTTGCACAACAATGGAGAAACCCAATGATCCACCAGACCTGGATCAATTACGGTACAAAAGACTTGGTCAAAGTGGAAGGAAAATATTCATCCAAATCACATCACACAAAATGAACACATTATTCGAATAGGTCTGAAAGTATAATAAATTTATATAAGTTGGAATAATGAAATCAATCTGTACAATTGCCAAGAGGTGCTCCAAGGGAAAGTGAAAGTAAAGTGCTCAGAAAAGTGCTTGTGTAAGGGTTTCAAAAGTGAAGTTGGGAAATTTACAATATTTACATACATTTTACAACAACCTGTCTGGCCATCTGTTGACTACAATTGAGTAAATATACACAATAGTGAAACAATACAGTAAATTAATTACTGTCATCTATATGTCGATACAAATACAGTACAGGTTCATAATAGGGGACAGTCGACGTTTCGACCCCATTGGAATTCGGAGGAACAATGAGTCCTTAAAGCAGGGTCTTCATCAGGACAGAAGGAGCCACCTATGGGTTATTTAAAGTGAAGATAATGAATTACTAAGGGTGACAGATGAGACTTAATATGTACGATACATGGGTTGACAGTAAATGTTCACCTTGTTTCCACAGCAACGTGTCAGTGGAATTAATCACATAGATGGGCCCGTGGGCTCCTGTGTAAGAAACACAAGTTTTCTCAAATGGGTTGAAGATTACAAAGCGTGCTGAAAATTAATGAAAAGCACGTCAACATTAGGAACTGGGCAGTATTAATTCAGTCTAAGAAAGCATGTAGGAATTGAGTACTTACTAGGTTCACAGGTCAAACAGTAAGTGAATGAGCCCAGTGGCATCGAAAAAGAATGTATCCAAGTTTTGAAATTAACTGTATGCATAAAGACTGAATCAATCAGGTGAAATCTAAAAGCAGGACAAAAACAGCATCAGAGGCCACAGTAGGCTTGGGTGAGATGAAACATGGAATCTATCTACAAGTTTAGCCAGCCGGTACAACAAGGAGAAGGTCTGTGAATAGCATTTTAAAAGTCACTTTGGTTGGCTTGAATCCGCCATATTCATTGCGTCAACACTCCTGCCCTTCAGCATTGTTTGCACCAGCTATGGCAGAGTAGCTATGTATATAGCGGCAAGGGTTGCAGCAAGGGTCTTGGTATGGGTTATGGTATGGGTTGCACATGTAGTGTGTATGTAGAACTCAAAATAGCCCTTGCTCTGTGTGGTAGGGTATCTGTGCTGGAGTCTGCCGCAACTATGTTGGAACCAATGAGCTGCTGGTAGCCCACAGAACCCTCCAGGTAGCTTAAGAATAGAGCGTTGTCTTTAAATACAAAATGGTCAGTGCTTGAGGGGTCTGCCATCTTAGGGTAAGGCAATGAGCTCAGTTGTACATTGGGAATGAGGGGATGCGCCGACAATGGAGCTTTTCTGAGTTTGAGTAGGGTCTTCTTTAAAGGTTAGCAGTGTCATAGCGATATTGCTCGCCCTCTTTCAGCTCATTTCAGGCCCCCCACCACCATTACAGGGTCAAGCATATAGATCTGGTAGGTTCCGGGACACTTGTATGACTTTGCCGCCTCTTTCAATCGGTGCAGGGAATGGGTTCTGCCTCCTTGAGACCCCACGCAGGCTGGCATCCGTTTCAGTGGGGGAAGAGTCTCCCACACGGAATAGAGACCACTAAGTGGGATCACAGGCACTTGGGCTTGGGTGACACACTCACTGGGACATTGTATGTCACTTCTGGGCTCCCTCTCCAACTCTAGTGCACTGTGGGGGCTCACCGTATTGTTCTGTGTGCACGTCGGTGGCTTGTTTGAGGTCTCTTCAGGAGAGAAGGACCCTGTTCTCCCAGTTGCCTCGCTGCGTCGCGATCTTGGCCAAGGCAGCTCAAGTTGAATCAGGATTAACGGGTCATTGAGATTTCACGGTGTGCCCCCGATAGTGTGGGATACAGTTCAGTAAAAATTCGAATCGCCTTAACTTTGCATTAGTATGTAGCGGAGCCACTGTGGATCATGTTCACCTGTCCATCCTGGCTGGCCATGACCCTAAATTATTCTCCTGTCTTAAATAAGGGAAATATTATGATATGGCAGTTGGTGGGGATTTTGGTTAATTGAGACAAAGCGGAGCTGTTACCACATTGTATTTCCCAACTATAACTCTGGTGCAGAATCCTTTACTCCTTCGCATGCTCGAGCTATCAGTAGCTGCATTGCTGCTTGATAAATGGATCACTCAGATTAGGCACCTCTTCCTAAAAGGGAAGATGTTTATCATGACAATACAAATCAAAGGCTGTTGGACCTGGCCCTCCCTGCAGGGTCACCCTCAAACGTTTTGTCTACTTACCTCCAATTTTTGCTGAATTCGTTTTTATTGGCCTTAGGACTCTGTGTATATTACTACTGCTAACCAGTGCTAAGATGCTTGTGCCAAAACATGGTTAAATTGGCTTACACCAAATTGCCATATTTAATTTATTTGTAAGTTTATTTTAGAGTGGTATACCATATACCCAGGACCTGTAAATTAAATGCTACTAGTGTGCCTGCAGCACTTATTATGCCACTCACTTAAATAGCACTTCAAAACATGTCCTATCCCTGCCATTGCAGTCTGAATGTAGTTTTAAACTGCCACTTCGAGTTGGCATTTACACCCCATTGCCAAGCCTTAAATATAAGACACCCCTAAGTTACACCCTTGGTAGCCCATAGGCCGGGGTGCTGTGTACCTAAAAGGTTGGTATTGTACTTTTAAGTTTTGCATGTTCTGGTAGGGAAAAACTTCCAAATTCATTTTTCACTTTTGTGAGACCTACCACTCCCATAGGATAGGATACCATTGGGGATTCCTCATTACATTTAGTAAACTGTAATTTTCAATTGGGAGCTGGTGCTATGTTATGTTTGGTGTCTTTGGAATTGTGGTGAAGAGCCCTATTTAATGGTAAAGCTGGGTTTTTGATCACAGTTTTAAAAATGCACTTTCAGAAAGTTTGCTTTTTTCTGCCCTTAGCTCTTTTGTGCCTGTAGCCTGGCATGGGTCTCATGACTTGGTGTAACTGACAGTTAGACTTTGTGAATTCCTCCCAGACTGTCACATATAGAGGGATTAGGTGTGCCTCAATGGGTCATCTGCTGGCAGGATAGGGGCAGAGCTGAGCACAGCAACTGAATAGCCTGTGGTCTACCTTCACACAAAGGGCCAAACGACCTCACATCGTCACTACAGCCAGCTTGGAGCCTTGGTAGGGGAGGCAGGGAATTCTATGTACTTTAAAGCCACTGTCTAGAAGCTTCTCCCACCTTCCAGAACCAGGGCCAAGGGTATAAAAAGAGGACCTCAGACACCAACTCTTCAGGACACTTGTGGATACTCTGCCAGGGAGGACTGCTGTTCTGCTGGACAGACTGCCACTCTGCTGGATTGCTGCTTTGAATGACTTCTACCCTGCTGGATTACTGCCCTGTTTGTCCTACTGCTCTGCTGGGGGCAAGGACTGGATGTTCAACTGTCCCAGGACCTACAGAGTGACTCACAAGGGCTAATTTGCTGGTTTCCTGTTCAGAGTCACAGGGGCACAAAAGGCTTCCTCTATCTTGAACCGCACCTGGATCCATCCTAAGTGAGTCATAACCCTCCAAGTGGTGCCCCTCTAGTCCTGGACCATTGGAAGTGGGGCTAAAGGTCCCCAGATAGCCAAAATCCAAAGTGAGGAATTTTTGGCTAAAACTACCTGAGAACCAGGAGGAGACCTGGACCAACCTGTCACCTATCTGCCCATGGTGAGCACCTTCTCATGCTACATTCTTCTACGCAGCAGCAAATCGTTTCAGCTGTCCTTTACCAAGGGGAATCTGGCCTTGTGGAACTGTCTTCGACTACAGCCCTCTGCCTCATTCCACTTGAGATTTTCAACTTCCATTTCAGAGACTAAGGGGCCGATTCCGATCTCGGTCGGAGGCGCACCCAATACCATTTGGTCGGGAAAAAAGCCATGCGAATGCCTGTTTCCCGACCGATCCGTACATCATTCCGAACGAGTAAGTACGATGCGCACAACAGCATAGAATCCGGCCGAGTCGTACTCACCCAATCCAGGTCCTGTTCTCCGACCGAGGCGAATCCGGAAACGCCGAATCGAGTCGCACGGAAGGGAAAATGCAGCCCCGTCCGGCCGGACAAGTACGATGCGCGTTCCGTACGCGCCGAACCCGTCGCTACGTCCGGCACGTCAAAGCTTCCGGGAGAGGCGCACATAAGCTCCGATTCGCGCCACAACACGATCCACGGCTACGAGGCGAACACGCCAGCGACGAGGACGACGCGAAGCAACGAGAAAGACGAACGAGACGAACCAACCATGAATCCCTTCGTTCCGATCCTACCAATATTCTACATCTACTACCGGAACAGACACGGACGCGTACGGCGCAGAAGGTAAGTCAGACACCAAACACAAAAACATACAACACGTACCACGACACATCACACACAGAGGGATGCAGAATTTACTTACACCAGCAACAGCAGCACCATAGGGGCGGGATGCCCATCACCAATGCCACATATGCACACAGGGGCCTGGATGCGCACCACCACTACCACCCCTACCCAGGGGGGGCTGGATGCCAACCACTACTACCACCCTTAGCCATGGGGGTGCCAGATGCCCACCACTACTACAACCCTTACCCAGGGGGGGCTGGATGCCTACCACTACTACCACCCTTAGCCAGGGGGCTGGATTCCTACCACTACTACCACCCTTAGCCATGGGCGTGCCAGATGCCTACCACTACTACCACCCTTAGCCAGGGGTGCTGGATGCCTACCACAACTACCACCCTTACCCAGGGGGGGCTGGATGCCTACCACCACTACCACCCTTAGCCAGGGGGCTGGATGCCTACCACTACTACCACCCTTAGCCAGGGGGCTGGATGCCTACCACTACTACCACCCTTAGCCATGGGGGTGCCAGATGCCTACCACTGCTACCACCCTTACCCAGGGGTGCCACATGCCCACCACCACTACCACCCTTACCCAGGGGGCTGGATGCCTACCACTACTACTACCTTACCCAGGGGGGCTGGATGCCTACCACTACTACCACCCTTAGCCATGGGGGTGCCAGATGCCCACCACTACTACCACCCTTACCCAGGGGAGGCTGGATGCCTACCACTACCACCACCCTTAGCCATGGGGGTGCCAGATGCCTACCACTACTACCACCCTTACCCAGGGGGCTGGATGCCTACCACTACTACCACCCTTAGCCATAAGGGTGCCAGATGCCCACCACTACTACCACCCTTACACAGGGGGCTGGATGCCTACCACTACTACCACCCTTAGCCAGGGGGCTGGATGCCTACCACTACTACCACCCTTAGCCATGGGGGTGCCAGATGCCTACCACTACTACCACCCTTAGCCAGGGGTGCTGGATGCCTACCACAACTACCACCCTTACCCAGGGGGGGCTGGATGCCTACCACTACTACCACCCTGAGCCAGGGGGGCTGGATGCCTACCACTACTACCACCCTTAGCCATGGGGATGCCAGATGCCTACCACTACTACCACCCTTACCCAGGGGGTGCCACATGCCCACCACCACTACCACCCTTAGCCAGGGGGCTGGATGCCTACCACTACTACCACCCTTAGCCATGGGTGTGCCAGATGCCTACCACTACTACCACCCTTACCCAGGGGTGCCACATGCCCACCACCACTACCACCCTTACCCAGGGGGCTGGATGCCTACCACTACTACCACCCTTAGCCAGGGGGCTGGATGCCTACCACTACTACCACCCTTAGCCATGGGGTGCCAGATGCCTACCACTACTACCACCCTTAGCCAGGGGGCTGGATGCCTACCACAACTACCACCCTTACCCAGGGGGCTGGATGCCTACCACCACTACCACCCTTAGCCAGGGGGCTGGATGCCTACCACTACTACCACCCTTAGCCAGGGGGCTGGATGCCTACCACTACTACCACCCTTAGCCATGGGGGTGCCAGATGCCTACCACTACTACCACCTCTACCCATGGGGAGCTGGATGCCTGTCACTACTACCACCTCTACCCATGGGGGGCTGGATGCCTACCACCAACACCACCCCCACTCATAGGATGGACAATGCATGACACAACCAGCACACCACATCCTAGGGAATGCAAGAAAAAGACATCCCCCCAACACCATGACAAGCGTGTGTAGACTGTGTCAAATGCCTACAACACTGAACATGACTTTGAACATACAATGTGACCCCCTATCACATGTGCCACACATATATGTGTGTAGCCCCCACAATGCAAGCAGGCCATGACCATTGTGGCAATGGGGTCCAAACCCCCATCATCACAGTGTCCAAAATGTAAGTGTGGGGTCCATAGCTGAAGCACATTTTGAACATTGTGGCAATGGGGTCCAAACCCCCATCATCACAGTGACCAAAATGTAAGTGTGGGGTCCATAGCTGAAGCACATTTTGAACATTGTGGCAATGGGGTCCAAACCCCATCATCACAGTGACCAAAAGGTAAGTGTGGGGTCCATAGCTAAAGCACATTTTGAACATTGTGGCAATGGGGTCCAAACCCCCATCATCACAGTGACCAAAAGGTAAGTGTGGGGTCCATAGCCGAAGCACATTTTGAACATTGTGGCAATGGGGTCCAAACCCCCATCATAACAGTGACCAAAAGGTAAGTGTGGGGGCCCATAGCTGAAGCACATTTTGAACATTGTGGCAATGGGGTCCAAACCCCCATCATCACTGTGACCAAAATGCAAGTGTTGACAAAGAAAAAGCTGCAACTGCCAAACTGCATGGATGATTCCTGGTCACAGAACATAACACACATCAGTGGCAAAGTAGTGCATGTGTCCCATTGCAACATAGATTGGGGGAGGCAAATACTGCAGTGCAAATAAGACATACCTTTGGCCATGTGCAGACAAACAACACCCATGGGGGCTGACACTGTCAACATTCATCAATGACACAATGACAGAAGTGACCATCAGAATGCAGACCCACATATTTGCACCAATGGGCACACAAATGCAGATACCCTGTGGAGACTGTAGATGTGAGGTGAACAGATACCATACCATGGCAGCAATGGGACACACAAACCATGATCATTGTGCTGACCGATGACCTAGGAGTCCCAGGGACAGCAGGGGAAACCCACCAAACAACATACAGCCAATGGCACACCTAAGATATGACAATGCAGTGGTGCAGATGCACAAACACAAACAGGCAGACCCACACTGCACATCAAACACAACAGGTGAGGGGGGGGGTGTGCCGGTGTCCCCAGGCAACCACACAACACATGAGGAGGCCTGAATACCAATTACACAGATGTGCATACAGTGCCACACAAAGGTAACTCATGGATCCAAATCCCTATGTGGGCAATCAGGCATTGTCAGATGAGAGGGAGCACAAATCACACATGTCACACAAGCATGTAGGAACAGCAACTGACACAGCAAGACACAGACACACCACAGCACTACCCCGAGGGCCCCCACAATGTGGTGACCCTGGGCTGCATTACAATCCCACTGTGATGACAAAGCTAAATGTCGTACACACTGTGAACCACAGTCATGTGTCCTGAGCAACAAACTACCATCACACCTACACAAGCACAAATCAATCAGCACGGCCAGTAAGCCAAGGCCAACATGGAGGCAGGGGTGTAGCCGGGCAACAACTCTCATCTGCACACACTCAACACCACACACCTCGACCTCCAACAATGTGCAGCAGTGAAGCACACATGCACTGGTGACATTGCACATGCACCCATGACAATCCCAGGGTGGTGGGTGGGAACCAAGGTGCAGAAACACATCACACATGGCCACTCAACAAGACTCCTGAATGTCTGACACACTGCACACTACGCTGTACATGGACATGACGGCAATACCACACCAACCAATGGGATCCCAGCCACAGTCACACACCAATGAAGAAGCCAAGGTCACACACAAAGAACACACATAGACAACTACCAACATTGCAGCCCGGACTCTGAGGAGTGCCAGCAGTCACACACACAACGTGTCACAATCACTGAAAGATAACACAAACTGGAAATCACATGACAGGTGTAAACAACAAGTGCCAAGGGGAATCCTGACTGTGACCCATCTGCGTCTGCACACAAACTCAGCCCTGACAGCAAACACACCTATGGGTGACACCCTGATGACCAGTAATGTGCCATGCACCCACACCACAGAGAACCCAGGGAGAAGACTTTGGGGAAACATAGGTCAACTCAGCAAGCATCACAAACAGGTACAACACTAAGGATCCCAGCATGCACAGCAAAACGGAAGTGAACACACAGACATGCTCATACAACACACACCTTGGGCGCAGGCAATGTCACAGGAGTACACACTGCCATGAGGGGACTCCACTCCTGTGTGAGGAAAGCTGTGCCATATGTTGCCTCAGTAGGGCCCCATCATGTCAGCTGAGCACTTGGTCACACAATCAACAATTAGCACCAAATGAAGGCTCCCGTCACATCAGCCTGGACATGGGAGTGCCAACGAAATCATCAGCACAGATCCAACACACATGTATAGCAAGTTGCACTGACAACACAGATCAGTCCTTCCCCATTGATGCCCAAACCTGCATGTCCAGGTAGGTCGCTCCCCCACCACACAGCTCCGCCTGTGTTGTCTGCCCGCTGCTTCTGCAGGTAAGATCGCCCTCCGCTTGTGGCCCCGGTGCCCGCTTTGTCTGCTTGTCTCCCCTTTTCCTTTCTGTGCCCCTCGCTGCCCCACTGTCGTTGTGCCCGTGATTTTGTCTGCTCTCCCTTGTTTTCCTTTCTGTGCCCCTCGCTGCCCCACTGTCGTTGTGCCCGTGATTTTGTCTGCTCTCCCCTTGTTTTCCTTTCTGTGCCCCTCGCCGCCCCATTGTCGCTGTGCCCGTGATTTTGTCTGCTCTCCCCTTGTTTTCCTCTCTGTGCCCCTCGCCGCCCCATTGTCGCTGTGCCCGTGATTTTGTCTGCTCTCCCCTTGTTTTCCTTTCTGTGCCCCTCGCCGCCCCATTGTCGCTGTGCCCGTGATTTTGTCTGCTCTCCCCTTGTTTTCCTTTCTGTGCCCCTCGCTGCCCCACTGTCGTTGTGCCCGTGATTTTGTCTGCTCTCCCTTGTTTTCCTTTCTGTGCCCCTCGCTGCCCCACTGTCGCTGTGCCCGTGATTTTGTCTGCTCTCCCCTTGTTTTCCTTTCTGTGCCCCTCGCCGCCCCATTGTCGCTGTGCCCGTGATTTTGTCTGCTCTCCCCTTGTTTTCCTTTCTGTGCCCCCGCTGCCTCTCGCCATTCCCGCCGCTGTGTCCCCTGCGGCCCCGCCCCCCTGACTGCCCATTCGCTGCCCCTGCCTCCCGCCTCCCAGCTGCTCCTCCCTCCCACCTCCCCATAAATGGCGGCCGCTGTGCGCGCCGCGCCGCTGGCGCGCCGAAGGCGCGCCTAAGGCAAGCCCGTCTGCGCCCGTCCGCGACTGGACCGCGCCCAGCGCCAGAACCCCTGGATCCCACCAACGCAACACTACTCGACGGACCTACGACGCCGCCACACTCACCGCACTCAATGCCGGCCGGAACCCTGCCTGCTACCGAGCCTCACCGAGACGCACCCACGGACCCTTCACCTGCCAAACCTGCCGATTCACCTGCCCCCGGACGTGCACCACCTCCGCCAAGTCGAGCAACAGCAGCAACCACCTGAAATGCATCCTGCTGAACACCCGCTCCGTCCACAGGCACGCCGTGGAACTCTGGGACCTGCTCGACGCAACAGCACCGGACATCGCCTTCCTCACCGAAACCTGGATGAACGCCTCCTCAGCGCCCGACATCGCCATAGCCATCCCGGACGGATACAAGATCACCCGGAGGGACCGCGTCAACCAGACGGGAGGAGGCATCGCCATCGTACACAAGAACACCATCCGCATCTCGACTAACTCCGACGAGACCTTCTCCGCCGCCGAACACCTACACTTCCAGATACACACTGACCCCAAGACCACCCTCCGAGGCACCCTCATCTACAGACCCCGGGACCACGCACACTATTCAGCGAAGACATCGCAGACTTCATCAGCCCGCACGCCATGCCCTCCGCCGACTACATCCTCCTAGGGACCTCAACTTCCACCTGGAGAACAGCAACGACAGAAACACCACCGCCCTGCTGGACAACCTCGCCAACCTCGGACTCAAGCAACTGGTGAACACGCCCACCCACTACGCCGGCCACACGCTTGACCCCGTCTTCTCGTCCAGCAAGCACATCTCCTTCAGCCACGCCACCGGACTCCACTGGACCGACCACAGCTGCGTCCACTTCAGCTTCAGAAAGACTGCGACCCACCACCACCCGCAACAGGCTCCCGCCGGAGCTGGAGCAAGATCACCACCGAGCAGCTCACCGCCTCCTCAGCCAGAACACACCCACCAACACAACGGACCCAAACGAAGCAGCCAGCAACCTCGCCAAGTGGCTGACCGCCTGCGCCGACGACCTCGCACCACAAAAAAACCCTCCCAGCAAACCCGGAAGCAAGAAAACCCCTTGGTTCACCAACGAACTCAAGGAATCCAAGAAGAACTGCCGCACTCTCGAGAAAACCTGGCGACTCGACCAGACCACAGACAACAGGACCGCCCTCAAGCACGCCACCCGCAAACACCACCAGCTGATCCGTGCCACCAAGAAGTCGGCACTCAAAGAACGACTGGACAACCACGCCCATGACAGCAAGGAACTTTTCAGCATCGTCAAAGAGTTCTCCAACCCCAGCGCCGGAAACAACGACATCACCCCTCGCAAGACCTCTGCAACTCACTCTCCGCGTTCTTCCACCGCAAGATCAACGACATACACAACAGCTTCGACGCACAAACAACGCACCCTACCGCCGAACCAACGCCCGCCACCACCACCCTCTGCAACTGGACCCCGATCAG
This sequence comes from Calotriton arnoldi, assembly GCA_963921515.1. NCBI lineage: Eukaryota > Metazoa > Chordata > Amphibia > Caudata > Salamandridae > Calotriton > Calotriton arnoldi. The sequence continues at coordinate 433,748 of CAWUFW010012042.1, forward strand.
CACCGAAGACACCACCCGCACGATGAACTCCATCCACTCCGGATCACCAACCGACCCCTGCCCACACCACGTCTTCAACAAAGCCGACGCCACCATCGCACCCCATCTCCGGGACATCATCAACTCCTCCTTCCACACCGCCACCTTCCCGGAGAGCTGGAAGCACGCCGAGCTTACCGCCCTCCTGAAGAAACCAACGGCGGACCCCACCGACCTCAAGAACTACCGTCCCATCTCGCTCCTTCCGTTTCCGGCCAAAGTCATCGAGAAGACCGTCAACAGACAGCTTGCCGCCTTCCTCGAGACGAATGGATCCCTCGACCCCTCGCAGTCCGGGTTTCGGGCCAACCACAGCACCGAGACCGCCCTTATCGCAGCCACCGACGACATCAGAACCCTAACCGACAACGGGGAAACAGCTGCCCTCATCCTCTTGGACCTCTCTGCGGCGTTCGACACCGTCTGCCACCGCACCCTAGTGAAGCGCCTCAGCAACATCGGAATCCGAGAGAAAGCACTGGAATGGATCATCTCGTTCCTCGCCGGAAGAACCCAGAGAGTCCGCCTCCCCCGTTCAGATCCGAAGCCACCGAAGTCATCTGCGGCGTTCCACAAGGATCCTCACTCAGCCCAACCCTCTTCAACGTCTACATGAGCCCCCTCGCAGCCATCGCACGCCGACACAACCTCAACATCATCTCCTACGCCGACGACACCCAGCTGATCCTCTCCCTCACCAACGACCCCACCACCGCCAGAGCCAACCTACACGACGGGATGAGAGACGTCGCCGACTGGATGAGGAACAGCCGCCTTAAACTGAACTCAGACAAGACGGAAGTCCTCATCCTGGGCTCATCACCCTCCGCCTGGGACGACTCCTGGTGGCCCCCGGCCCTGGGCACCGCGCCCAAGCCAACGGACCACGCACGCAACCTGGGCTTCATCCTGGACTCCTCCCTGTCGATGACCAGACAAGTCAACGCCCTCTCATCTTCATGCTTCAACACCCTGCGCATGCTCCGCAAGATCTTCAGATGGATCCCCACTGAAACCAGGAAGACCGTCACCCAGGCACTCGTCACCAGCCGACTGGACTATGGGAACACCCTCTACGCCGGAACCACAGCCAAACTTCAAAAGAGACTCCAGCGCATCCAGAACGCCTCCGCACGACTCATCCTGGACATCCCCCGACACAGCCACATCACCGGACACCTGAAAGACCTGCACTGGCTCCCCGTCAGCAAGAGAATCACGTTCAGACTCCTCACCCACGCACACAAGGCCCTCCACGACCTGGGCCCAAAGTACCTCAACGACCGCATGACCTTCTACACGCCCACACGCCAGCTACGATCAACCAGCCACGCCCTCGCCACCGTACCACGCATCCGCAGAACCACCGCCGGAGGAAGATCCTTCTCCTACCTGGCAGCCAAGACCTGGAACTCCCTCCCCACTCACCTTCGGCGAACCCAGGACCATCTCTCCTTCAGGAAGCAGCTCAAGACCTGGCTGTTCGAGCAGTAACTTACCCCCTCCCCCAGCGCCTTGAGACCCTCCCGGGTGAGTAGCGCGCTCTATAAATGCCGTGATTGATTGATTGATAGATGGCCACACGGTCAGGGAAGTAGACGAATTGAACAATGGCAGGCACAACAGATGTGCAGGGGTGGAAGCCACAGATGTGAAATTGCTAATGTAAGTAGGAAATCCCATTGCCAAATATTGAACACATGACACCCTCAGATGCTGCTAAGGATGACATGGATACACCACAGGATAGGACACATTCCCCCTGGACCACATGTGTTCCTGCACAGTAACACTTCATTATCATGAGACCAAATATCACCGTCACTGCAGCAAGGGCATGGTTAGCATCATCAACAACATGTACATCAGAAGCAAAAGCACTAGAGAACAGAAAGTTGCTTTATTCAGCATATGTGTGTCCAAAAACTCAGAGAACAGTAATGCTCCAACAAAGGCCAATGGCCAGTCCATCAAGTAAGTCAATACAGGGTGACAGTGGCAGATGTCACCCTACGCATGCCTGCACTGCACAAAACCAGGGACAATCCACTAGGAGGGGCAACTGGGGGGCAGGCCAAGCACCGCAGGGACAGGATCAGGGCTCACCAGGAGGAGGCAGGGAAGGGGTGGTGGGGGCTGGAGAGCCACTGACAACTGCAGTGGAGGTGTCTGACATGGTGTGTGCCGGCACAACTGGGGGGCATGACTCAGATGTTGTGGGTGCCGGCACGACTGCAGTGGACCCTGCAGATGGAGTGGACAGGTCCGCCACTGCAGTGCCCAAGTCAGACAGGGTGGTAGTGGACTCCACTGCAGTGCTAGACTCCACGGCAGTGTCTACCTCCAGGGGAGGAGAATGGGGAACAGGCAAGTTGGGCTGGACAGAGGGGGAGGACACCCTCACCACATCAGTGGCACAGACAAGCGCAGCGGGGGGTGTGGTGCCGGGAGAGCAAGTGGCAGGGGGAGAAGGCCGGATCCTCTTGGGGATGGTATATCTGTGGGTGGGGGAACCTGGGGCAGGGTGTGGTGGGGGCACCTGTGGAGTGGGGGCCTGAGGGATGGAGGAAGGAGACCTGGTGCCTGAGCTGCAGGGCGGCGGCGGGGTCTTGCTCTTACGACTCCGGGGGACTTGCGGGTGGGGGCCTCAGTCTGTCTGCGCATGGGGGAGGGTGTCCGGGGGCGAGGGGCACTCTGCTCCGTGTGGGTGGGCTTCCTCTTCCCCCTGGATGCTGGAGCAGCTGGATCGTAGGGGATGAGGCCGAGGTCACAGAGGAAGAGCCGCTGTGACTTTGGGGTTGCAGGTGAGGCAAGGGAGGGTGCTTTGGAGGGAGAGGCAACTGAGGACTGCGCAGTGCTTGTGGATGCATGTGTGTGTTCCAGGGCCCCATCCCCTGTGAGTCTGGTTTCAGTCCCCTGACTGTGCGTGCGTGTGCATTTTGTTTGTGGCGTGTGTGTCTGTGTGCTGGACGTGTGTGTGCTGGTGTGTGCCTGTGCCGGTGTGTGTGTGCTTGGGAAGGGTAAGGTGCTGGGGTGTGTGGATGGAGCAGTTCCAGGAGGGGTGAGGGACTGTCTGAGGAGGGACACTGCTGCCGTCAGGGAGGAGTCCATGGACCTATTGCCCCTCTGTAGGTCAGACATGCCCGATGAGATGCCCTCCATGAACGACACCAGCTGAGTCAACAGAGCGGTGTGCGCATGGAGGACACTCAGCATGGCTGTCTGCCCTACATGGAGCTGGCGAAGGAGGTACACAGACTCCTCACTCAGGGCAGCAGGGGACACAGGGGCAGGGGGTGCGGTGCCTGGCACGAAGGAGACACGCTCCCGAACATGGGAGCCTCCACGGACCTGGGGAATGGGAGACGATGGGAGGGCGGTGGTGGTGCTGGTGGTGGCGGGGACAGCAACACTAGCTGGGGTGTGGTGGCTGCTGACACCCGCCTCCATAAGGGAGTCATCGTCCGAGCCGCTGTGGTCCTCAGCTGAGGTGGATGCTGCTGAGGACTCCTCGGTGTGGCTCCCCTCGCCCTCCGTGCCACTGAATCCCTCCGACCACTCCTCGGCTGCTGACCCAGTCTGGCTCTATGGCTCCTCCTGGTCCGTGGAGCTGTCCCCTTCCGTGGCCGTGGATGTATCTGCAATCAATGGGGAAACAGACAGACATCAGTCACCTGCACCAAACGCACATTACAGAGCAAGCCCTGGCATCATTAGTTGAACATTGCTAAAAGTGCCCTAACTGAACAGGAGAAGCCAATTGTCAGTCTGATGCCAACCATGGCACTCACATCCCACATGGCCTTGCACCCATCTGTCTGGTGTCTGTTGGATAGCAACACCCCAGTGTGGACACATGCACCACCTACACAGTAGTTGGACAGTGCAGAGGACACGGTGTAGCATGTGGACATGCACACATCACAACTCTTGCCACTGAGTCAGTACAGGTTTCCGGATGAAAGGGATGCCCAGAGTCAAATAGGAAATGCATGTGATGCATACCAGCGACAGACACCATGATGCACCCATGTCCTGATAGCCATCGCCACAATGGTGTGCATGTAGCACATGTCACTCCCCTGCAGGATCACCAATAAGTAGACACATGCCATGGCGGAGGCATGACTGCTAAGTCATACATCACTGTCTCAGTGATGTATGACTTGGCAGCCAGACAACAACACTCTGCACTGTGTCACAATAGTACGTCATGGGGAATGCAAGTCCTGGAGCTGCACAAGTGCACATGTACATCCCCCACACAACACATCATCTTAACCCTCATCTGTCCAGGTCATACCGATTGGACATATGGGAGATCTGTGACACTACCCTCTGAACCTGAGCCCCTCACAATCTGCTGTGAATGGGAAACAGCTGCCTGAACTTCACATTCGCATACCCCAGTCTGCACGGGCAGCTGATCAAACACCTATGTGACACACAAGTATCGTCTCCTATGGTCACATCTCCAGTGGCATGCTGAGCCCCTACCGAGAAACACCCCAGCAGTCCTGGCAACAAATCCACAGCACACTGACACAGAGGCAGACACCTGAGGGGTCAAATCACTGCGCACAACGTGTCAGCTGATACACGGGAGTGGGAGTACAGGTGTATTGGATGGGCTGGAGTAGGCATGACTGTCCTGCCCCACATGAATGAGGGATGAGCCCTGGACAGTGGATAGCTGGCTATGTATGTGTGACACACGTAATCTGCACACTCCTGGGGCCCAAACATTGTTCCCACCCGCTGCATGGGTGTGTGCCAGATACCCCAGGCACATGTGGTGGCTCAGCTCAAAGCATATCAAAGCAACACGCAGATTACATGTCCAAACACAGGCATTGTGTGAACAATGGACCCACCCATGATGCCCACAACAGAGTTAGGGAAACAGATGCTGTCCCCCACCTTGAGTGAAGCAAACTGCAAGGACACAGTCCCAAGTGACACAATTCCCTGAATGTAAGGGCCACACCTGGGTATCAGATGAGGAGTGGGCAGTGCACAATAGAGGGACATGGCTCCTGGACAACATGACTGCTGTACTGTGGCAGTTTAACCAGGCCAGAGGAGGGCACATAGCATGTAATACAGAGTTCACAGTGCAGTCTTTGACTCACCCCCTCCTTGCTGCTGTCTGGCCTTCAGCTGCCCATCCAGGTCTGGAAACACCACCGCCAGGATCTGGAGCATGTGGGGGTCAGGGTCCGTGTTCCGCCCCTCCTGCGAGGAGGCGACAGCTTCAGCTGGACCCGTGCAATCCTCCGGGTCCAGCCCCGAAGGTCCTGCCACCTCTTCTGGCAGTTGCGGATCCGGCGCTTGTAGACCCCCACGGACCGGACAGCCCGGACGATGTCCTTCCAGATCTCCTGCTTCCGATGGGCATTAACCTGTGAGGATGACAAAGTGAAAAGGCCATTACTACACATGCAACATATCCGTGCATGACACAGTTGTATATACATGTCTCAATCACAGGGGCACATGATGTACACAGGCAGTGCAACGCTGCCCATGGACAGTTTGCCAGAAGTCACTACATGGTATCATTGCATGGGAAGTAAAACCTTGTTCAAATGCACTGTCACTGCACCATACCTGTCCAGTGCATGTCACTACACACTATGGGGGTGACAACTACTCAGTGAGCCTGCTAGCCAGTGGCGTGCAGACTTTCAGCCTTGCTAGTCAGACAAAATGCACATTCAGAAAGGCAGTGCACAGAACACTCACCTGCTCCCCTGGTGTCCCATACAGCTTGCTATACTGTGGAAGTAGGCTGTCCAGCAGGGCCTGGTTCTCCTCAAGGCTGAAGGCTGGGGCTCTCTCCACAGTACGTGCCATTGCAGGGTCCAGAGGGGGCAGAGACAGCAGCAGTGCAGTAGCAGATGTCGTCCTGGAGCATGTAGTGCAGGCAAGCGAGCTCTCAGGGGAACAGCCAGCAATATATATGTGCTGCAGAGGCAGATACTGTCACATGTGTCCAAAGTGATAGGTCCAAGTCGTTTGCATCTTCTGAATCTGGCCAATCCATGGAATAGCAGCACCAATACACGCCCACAGCATCCTTCAAATCTTCAACTCCATGACATACATGATTTTGCAACATTGTTGTGGGTGACCAACTGAATTTCCTGCAACCGACTCGTTCAAATTTCGAAAACGCGTCCGTTGCCAGGCTAGGCCATTGACAATGGGTGCGCACCGATCGGTCCATTGCGGTTCAACGCGTACAGGGGTACAACGCGTACCCGCACACATTGAATGCAATGGGCCGGCCGGGTGCACCGATCGGTCCATTGCGGTTCAACGCGTACAGGGGTACAACGCGTACCCGCACACATTGAATGCAATGGGCCGGCTGGGTGCACCGATCGGTCCATTGCTGTTCAACGCATCCCTGTACAAGTGACTGGCATATGTCACCATGCCTGTCTCAGATGAACATATGCCAGCCACAAATAGCTCCCAGGGAGTGAGGGGCACACCTACAACACCACAGCCTGTCCAAACTGTATCATAAGGCATGTAAGGCTGCATTTCCTATTGTATGTATGTTGGTGTACATGTTGTCCTGTGGGTGTCACCTGGGGGCAGCCACCCCCAGGCTGTGCACGTGTTCATGGGGACAGGATCCTGGGTGTTACGTGTACATGACCATTGTGATGTGCAACTGTTCATATCTGAGCATGTGCCATGGTCACATTTCACGGTGGTGTATGTGTATGTCATGTCACATACCCCGTGAGTCCCATGTGGGACAGTATGTTTGAGCCAGGGTGACCCAGTGGCACAATAGTGATGGTCCTCCACAGTCTGTGTGCATGTAGTGTTTACAATGTCTCTGATTTCATGTGCACAATGGGAGACAGTCTCCACATCCACGTTGTGTGTGCATGGACTTTGATGTTGTGCGTGTGTGTGTCACAGACGTCCATGTCTGTCCTGCAGAGGCAAGTGGAACCACTACCTGTGGGGGTCATGGTTGTTTTGCTGTGGTGTATACATGATACTCCATGTAATGCCAGTGTCCATGTGGCAATACAGGGTCCCTGGGAATGTACTTGTCGTTGAGCTGTGATGCCTGGGGCACATCTGTCCTCACATGTCACTGTGGGGGGTGATTGTGACATGGCAGCAGGAGATGGGAACTGTGACACGGCCTCATGATATCCAATGGGCCAACCTGGGACTTATTGATGCCACTTGTTGAACCGTGATGACAGATGTTGGCCATGTATGTACCATACATGTCCTTATGGAACTGCACACTTCATGTAGTTGTGCCTCATAATGATGTATGATGTGATATTGAGTGTGTTCAATGCCGCATATGTGGGGTGACTGACAATCTTGCTTTCTTCTCCTCTGCACTGCAGGGCTCCTGCTGTCCATAGACCATTCCCAGACCTGGCAACGATGGTGGAACGGGACAGCATCCGACGGTACCGCTTCACCAGGCAGCTGATTGAGGATTTGGCAGTGCAGTTGGCCCCACATTTGCAGCCTGGCCGGCCGTATTCTACAGCGCTGACCCCCAAGGTGAAGGTGATGGCAGCCCTACACTTCTTTGCCACCGGTACCTTTCAACATACTGTGGCGACTGCTGGTGGGATGTCACAGACCATGTTCAGCCGTGTGCTCCGCAATGTTTTGGAGGCAATGTTGCTATACCTGAACCGGTACATCTATTTCCCTAGACTGCAACGACTCACTGACCTGAAGAGTGACTTCTATGCCCTGGGGAGGATGCCGCATGTCATTGGCTCCATTGATGGGACACATGTGGCTTTGGTACCACCACAGGCACATGAACAGGCCTACCGTAACCGCAAACACTACCACTCGGTCAATGCACTGGTGGTGTGTCTTGCAGATATGACCATCTCACACGTGTGTGCCCGTTTCCCTGGTTCAGCACACGATGCCTTTGTGATGAGGAGTAGTCGCATCCCCAGGATGATGGCACAGATGCAGAACCAGCGTGCCTGGCTTGTCGGTGTGTACTGACTTTGTGCCATTGTGTGTGATCTGATCTGTAGTATTCCGCCCACTTTTCCAAGTCAGCTAATGTGCACTTGTCTGTCCGTAGGTGACTCTGGATACCCCAACATGCCGTGGTTGCTGACACCCCTCAGGAACCCTGTGACACCAGCCCAGATGCGCTACAATGAGGCACATGGTCAGACCAGGAGAGTGATTGAGCGGACATTTGGTCTCCTGAAGAGCCACTTCCGCTGCCTCGACAAGACAGGAGGGTCCCTCCCATATGCCCCAGCGAAGGTGTGCAAGATTATCATCATCTGCTGCATGCTCCACAACCTGGCAGTGCGGAAGGAGTTGCCTCTCATCCAGGATGACAATGACCAACATCCGCCACCTGTGGAGGATCCTGGCCTGGACCACGATGCCAGTGATGATGATGATGATGGTGATGTCCGCACACAACTCATCACCAACTTCTTTAGCTGAATGTGAGTATCCTGAGGTGTCATGTCAATGATGTGAGTTGGCATGATATGTGTAGGTGGTGCTCTGGTGCTGTTGGAGTGTGTCCATGGGCTACTTGACTGGATGTGTGTAGCGATGTGTGCTTACAGGTGGTCTGTACTCCCCAACAGTGTTGACATGCTAACTTGGTTCTGGGTGGGTATCTTGTAACATGTATTGTGCATGAATTTTGCTGTTCTGTCCTGTTCTCCATTGCTTTTGACTGTGTGTCATTTCTGTCCTTCACAGGGTACTTTCAGATTCGTTTGGTCAACTGTGTCCACCGACGACGTCATTGTACTTCCAGGGTGGTAGCTGTTGTGTCCCTACAGGTGATGTGCGCAACACCCATGGACTTCCTTCCTTCTACAGTTGTTGACTGTGTGCCCGCTGCCAGGTGGGATTACCTTGCATCTGTAGTGGTTACGACATGTTGCAACTGTGTAATAAACCTGTGCTTCACTTTGTGATGTGCGTTGTCTGTGGTCACACATTTGACTGCCATTTGCTTACTGCACCTGTGGGCTACTTGACTACAACTGGGAATAGGTGTGGTGTCTGTGCATTGCACCGTCTTTCCTGGCAACATCAGTGTAGGCAATGAGTCAGATGGCCTAGGTGTGTATGTGTTGTGTAGCCCTGGTGGTGTGTCTCCCTCATATGTGTCACGTTGCCATTGCTCACATGCCTGTGTTGTACTTGCTGTTGCAGTTCGCATACACAGTGTAATTTTGCAGTTCACATAAGTTCCAAGATGAATTGAAAGTCCTGTTAGACAAAATCCCCAGTATCGGGGCCACAGTTGTCTGAGACATTGGTCCAACTTGTACTCCCCATGTCATGTGTGGGAGTTGTGTTGCCGTCAACAGGGTGAACAGTTTGCGCACAAAGGTGAACATCCAGAACAGGTTCAGGCTTCCTGGGGGTTGCACTTGGCCATCGGCCTCTCACTTGCCCCTCCTCGGACGACCCCTCTTCTTTGGGGGGGCCCCTCAAGTACAGGCTGCTGCGGGGCAGGGGACTCTCCGCCAGAGTCATCCTCCCTCCCTGTGGCAGTTGCAGTTGTTTCAGCACTAGATGTTGTTGGCACACAGGGAGGTGTAGACTGGTTGCTGGTCATCTGGCGGAGGCATTGTAACATGTCCCTATGCACCGCCGTCATCTCTTGCAGTGTGTCCCACTTGGACTCCACGCGGGACATGTGTGAGTCCAAGCGGGCATGATGGGCAGCCTGCTGCTGTTTAATGTCCCTGAGGAGCCCCACTACCTGGCTGAGATCTCCGGTGCTGGACTGGTACGCATCGGCTATGCGTGCCAGTTGTGGGTCATCATGCACACCAGACACCTCTGCAAGCAGCGACCTCTGTCTCCCACCCCTCCCACCACCCCTGCCGACATGTGCAGTGCGTGCAGTGGCACGCACAGATGACCCTGGTCCCCCTTGGGGGTTGGTGGTGGTGTCCATGGCCCCACGTTGGTCCAGGGTCCCTGTGCTGGTGGTGCTCCTTGTTCTGTCCATGTCGGCAGGGATGGTATTTGTGGTGACAGTCGTTGGAGGGGTGGGTGCAGGGGGTGCAGCTGGTGGTCCTGCTGGTGCTGCAGCTGGTGGTCCTGCTGGTGCTGCATGTTGACTTGCACCGGAGGTGCCAGGTTGGTCTTCTTCATCCGAGGAGGGCAGAGGCTGTTCGACACCAGTGAGCTCCGTATCCTCTCGAGCCTGGGACTGGGACTCCTCAGAGTCTGCTGCTGTGTCCCCATCATCACCTGTTTTTGGGAGACACACACAATGTATGTTATGTTTCTGCAAGCATCAATGGTTGACACACCTGACAGTTGTGACTGTGCCTCTGGGTGCGGGCCTGTACATTGCATTGTCCTAAGTTTTCACAGTCAGGGGTTGATATTGGTGTTACACATTGTCCTGCATTATTTGGGCATTTCTATGTATTTGTTGGGGTGTGAACATGGTCTGCATTGGTTGTATTTGGTTGACAGCCGGACCTCCTTCCCACCCAGCCAGTCAGTTATCCCACCATGGACTGTGCTTGCATTGCAGGGAGTGAAAGTTGTCTTTCAAGATGTCAGTCAGTGGTGTCCTGCTGTTGGTTGTTGCACAGTTGCCAGTGGGGCCTTGTGCTCCATACAGCAGTTGCCAGTGTCAGCCATCTTGTCAGTTGTTTTCCACTCCCTGTGATGTGAGCATGGTTCAGGGTGGTGTTGATGGGACAGTTGTGGGGGTGAGCTATGTCTGTGACTATGACTCCCATCATGCTATTGCCTCCAACCCACTTCCCAGCATTCCCATACTTACTTGCTTTTGTCGGGAGTTCAGTGTGTGTGGGTGTGAGAGCAATGGCAAGATGGCTGACAGTGGTGTCCTGCTGTTGGTTGGTGTGCAGTTCCCAGCATGCCCTTGTGCTCCCCACAACACAGCACCAGTGTCAGACATCTTTGATGGGCCTTTCCACTCTCTGTGGGATGTGCATGCGGAGTGTGAGCTTGCTGGGCCATGTGGGTGGGGGATGTTGAGCTGTGACTACGACTCCCATCATGCTATTGCCTCCACCCCCTTCCCAGCATGCCCATGCTTCCTTCCTTTTGACTCTGCTTCCCTGTGGGGTGGGGTGCCTGTGCTGACAGGATGGCTGGGAGTGTTGTCCTTGCAGTTGTTTGGCTAAAAGTCCCAAGAGTGTCCATGTGCTTCACACAGCATAACCCAGGGTGGTGGTTCTTTGTGGGATCTTGAGTTAGGATGTGAGGCATTGCATTCTCCCAGGTGGGTTATGTGGAGTTTGTGTTGAGGGTGTGTGTGAGGGGAGGTGCTTGTGACTATGGTCAGTGCTGCAAGTCCTCCTTCCCACCCAGCCAGATATCCCACCATGGAACGTGCTTGCATTGCAGGGAGTGGAAGTTGTCTTTCAGGATGTCAGTCAGTGGTGTCCTGCTGTTGGTTGTTGCACAGTTGCCAGCAGGGCCTTGTGCTCCCCACAGCAGTAGCCAGTGTCAGCCATCTTGTGAGTCCTTTTCCACTCCCTGTGATGTGAGCATGGTTGTGAGTGGTGTTGATGGGCCAGTTGTGAGGCTGAGCAATATCTGTGCCTACAACTCCCATCATGCTATTGCCTCCACCCCCCTTCCCAGCATGCCCATCCTTCCTTCCTTTTGACTCTGCTTCCCTGTGGGGTGGGCTGCCTGTGCTGACAGAATGGCTGGGAGTGTTGTCCTGGCAGTTGTTTGGCTAAAAGTCCCAAGAGTGTCCCTGTGCTTCACACAACATAACCCAGGGTGGTGGTTCTTTGTGGGATCTTGAGTTAGGATGTGAGGCATTGCATTCTCCCAGGTGGGTTATGTGGAGTTTGTGTTGAGGGTGTGTGTGAGGGGAGGTGCTTGTGACTATGGTCAGTGCTGCAAGTCCTCCTTCCCACCCAGCCAGATATCCCACCATGGAACGTGCTTGCATTGCAGGGAGTGGAAGTTGTCTTTCAGGATGTCAGTGAGTGGTGTCCTGCTGTTGGTTGTTGCACAGTTGCCAGCAGGGCCTTGTGCTCCCCACAGCAGTAGCCAGTGTCAGCCATCTTGTGAGTCCTTTTCCACTCCCTGTGATGTGAGCATGGTTGTGAGTGGTGTTGATGGGCCAGTTGTGAGGCTGAGCAATATCTGTGCCTACAACTCCCATCATGCTATTGCCTCCACCCCCCTTCCCAGCATGCCCATCCTTCCTTCCTTTTGACTCTGCTTCCCTGTGGGGTGGGCTGCCTGTGCTGACAGGATGGCTGGGAGTGTTTTCCTGGCAGTTGTTTGGCTAAAAGTCCCAAGAGTGTCCCTGTACTTCACACAACATAACCCAGGGTGGTGGTTCTTTGTGGGATCTTGAGTTAGGATGTGAGGCATTGCATTCTCCCAGGTGGGTTATGTGGAGTTTGTGTTGAGGGTGTGTGTGAGGGGAGGTGCTTGTGACTATGGTCAGTGCTGCAAGTCCTCCTTCCCACCCAGCCAGATATCCCACCATGGAACGTGCTTGCATTGCAGGGAGTGGAAGTTGTCTTTCAGGATGTCAGTGAGTGGTGTCCTGCTGTTGGTTGTTGCACAGTTGCCAGCAGGGCCTTGTGCTCCCCACAGCAGTAGCCAGTGTCAGCCATCTTGTGAGTCCTTTTCCAATCCCTGTAATGTGCGCATGGTTCATGGTGGTGTTGATGGGACAGTTGTGGGGGTGAGCAATATCTGTGACTACGACTCCCATGATGCTATTGGCTACACTGACTTGCCCAGCATACACAGAATTCCTTTCTTTCAGTGGTCTTCACTGTGTGTTGGTGTTGTAGTGGTGGCTACATGTCTGGATGTGTTTGTTAGTTATATTTGTGCCACTGCCTAGCTGTAGTTGTAGTTGTGTTTGTACATGTGATGACACGGTTAAATGTAACTTTGAGATGGCATGTGTTGTGTTTATCTGACTGACATACACATTTTGGGATGATTCTGTTCTGGTTGCTGTGTAATTGCTAAGAGTGCATGGTTTGACTCTCCCCTTGACAGTGATGTGTGTGTGTATTGTGGCAGAATATTGTGTACATTTGTTGTGTACTCACCAGGCTCTGGGATGTTTTCTAGTCCATAGACGCTCACTGGCGGAAGGATGGCCCGCACCTTCTCCTCCCAGGGCCTGAGGTATACTGGCTTGGCAGGAGGGCCACTGCCGGTGTGTTGGCTCAGGAGATAGTCCTTCTTCAGCAGCTCCCGTACCCTCCTGCGCACGTCATACCACCTGTTCTGGATGTCAGTCTTTGTGCACAGACATGGTGATTGTGCGTTCACCCTGTTGATGATCTTCTCCCACATCTTTGTTTTCTGGGAGATGGGTGTCTGTTGGACCAGTGCGCCAAACAGCTGTGGCTCTACCCTGAGGATCTCGTCTACCAGGACTTCCAATTCACAATCTAGGAACTTGTGATTCTTCTTTGGGGGCATGGTGATGGGTGGTGATGGTGAGTGATGTGTGTGTTGGTGTGCAGGTGAAGGTGTGTGAGTGTGTGTTTTGCTGGGTGTATGTGAGGTAGCTATTTGTTGGTGTGCTGATGGTGTGTGGCTTGTGTGAGGGATGAGCTGTGGGTGTGTGGTTGCTGTCTGTTGAGTGCTGGCAGGTGAATAGCATTTGCAAAGGATCATGGTTGGGATTTGTGTCCTTTATATGGGTGGAGTTGTGGGTGTGTCTTTGTTCTCTGTCCCCACCCCCCAGTATTTATTGGCTTTGTAATTGCTTGTTTGGCCTTTTTTTGTGTATTTTCCCTTAGTACTTTCTGTGCATGTTGGAAACATTCTTGTGACCGAGTCGGACCCTGCAGTTGTCTCGTACGGTCTTCTCCGTTTCGTTCACGCTGTGTTTGTGCTATTTTCTATGCTGCGTACGCGTCGGTCGCAGTGTTTTGTGTTACTTCGGCTCGCTCCGTACGACTCCGTACGCCTCGGTCGTGGTTTTCGCGCCTTGCATCGTACTTTGCGGTTTGGAGTTCGAGGGTACGTTTCGGTCGGATTTGTTCCGGGTGCGTGTCGGTCGGTTCGATTCGCGTGTTTTTCCGGCCGGATTGCTGTTTTCCGTGCGGCTCGGTCGTTCGGCTTGGGTTCCGTACGTGTCGGTCGGATTTTGCACGCTTTGCATCGTACTTGGCGTGTCGGGCGCCACAGGTACGTGTCGGTCGGAATTAATTCCGGCTCCGAGTCGGTCGGTGCTTTTTCCGGGCCGAATCGGAATCGACCCCTAAGTCTGAACATGAAAATCTTCAAGATGGTTTCGACCCAAGGCTATCCGATGGTGATAACGACAAGAATTTTTCTAAGTCCAAAGGTAAGCGCTGACCATGCCCAATCCACTTCTCGTATCTAAACCACGCTCCATTTCACTAAAATCTTTAACAAGTCATATCTCCGGTTCTACTGATTGGCTTTGTGTCATTATGGTGTCAAATATTTTATTAAAATGTAGTCTATTTTTCTAACTTGGTGTGCGATTTTTCTTGTTTTGTGTTCTCACTTTATTACTGTTTGTGTGCTGCATGAATACTTTACACATTGCCTCTAAGTTAAGCCTGACTGTTTTTTGTGCCAAGCTATCCATGTTTAAGCACAGATTAATTTAGTAACTTTTTGTGGTTCACCCTGCAAGGGATTGTGGCTGTTGCTTGAACAGGGCTCTCAGCTCAGTCAACCAACAACCCAATTTCTAACAAAGGCTATAACTATCACCTTAAATATCTTCATTAACTTTAGATGCAAATTAGCTGCCAAGGATGCATACTCGACATTTCCATGAGAACCATCCAAATGTTGCCCTTTAACACACTTACTATCTTCCAACAGCAATAAGAGGTGGGTATCCGAACGATACAGCATGTGTACTGCAGCTGTGGGACCATCTTGTTCCCCTGCTAAGCACTATTGGGACAAAAGACTTGAAATTGAAATTGAGGGCAGGGCATGAAATACAAACTGTTGCTCTCAGATTGAAATAACCTCTACAATCTATAGCTAGAAATGTTTCCATTTTAAATTTCTAAATTGAATGAGTTACACCCCTATGTCTGTGAACAAATTCCCGTTAACAAAGTTTCCCCTGTGATAGTGCAAACGTACTACAATTGGCCTGAGCTTAGCTCTCTATTTCCTCCTTTTGGCAAAGGCTGAGTGAAATTGTTGACGATATTATGGGGAGTACAATGGTACAACTCCCATCATAGCTCTGTTGGTCTACGTGACCAGTGTTCCTGCACTAACTAGAAGGATCATGGCCATGCTGCTTCTGTTGGTCAGGTGTAGAGTACTTGCGGCGTGGCTAAAAGGCCTCTCCCAAAATGGAAATATGTCTATTGGTTGCTGTCTACTGTACTGTACCAATTGATTTGGCATGCAGCAGCCCATACAATGTAGGTTCAGTGATTTTTGGGGACCATTGCAAAGTTTTTTAAAATTTTTAATTTATAGAGCAGAGATAAATAAATATAGTACGCTATTTTTTTTTTTTTTTTAAAAGAACAGATAATTGCATCCAAGAATTCCTTATAAAGGTGAAAATACTTTTACACATACTCTGATCTGATCTTTCCGAACCGTTAATGATCATCTACCATATGAGCAAAATAGCAATTTAAAGTGCAACAATTATACTCGATTCTCCTCGTATTTCTTACATGTCCAATCACTTTCCTGGTATGTTAAAGTGCAAATCAGAGTGTATTAGTGTGTCGATAGTGCAATATAAAGTGCAATACATAAAGTGCAACCTAATTCAGAAAGATTTTTCCATAACTCGACTCCAGCTCCTCTAACCTGTTGCCAGATTCGAATATCCTAATGATATAGACTGGGAGGCCATCCCTTTGTATTACAATACAGAGCTTTAAATAATCATTAGCTTTGTCCCAAGTATTGCCATGTGGCATTAAACTTTTTTAGTCCCCCCACATGCTTTGCATATGCCTCCTCAACATTGAACAGTGCACAGTTATCTGGAACATTCCGCACAACCTGATTCACAGGTGCTTGTTAAAATCGTACTTATAGTTGGTAATTTGATGGTGTTCTTGTTGGGGTTGTGCGTTTGCTGTCAGTGTATCAAAAAAGACATAAGAGAGTCCTTTGGTGTATACCTCTAATGAGCTGTGCAAGCATAACTTGTATTTTTATTGATTGTGAAAGAGGGCCTATGCCGCATTGTGGCAAACAAACAAAAACTTCAATATAGCTTGCTCCAACATATTTAACATTTCCTTACCACCAAAATAAGTCTGATTGGCTGGTCTATGACAGGCAACTGAAATCCAAAAGTAAACAGCAATCTTAAGGAATGGTGCAGAAGCACCTCACCCTTTCCCTTGCCGTTCCTCAAACAGCGCACAATGGAACCTACATACTTTAGGGCTGGGTGTTGTTTGAGGCGCACAATCAACTATTCTTGGTTGGCAGTTATATACGTCTGTAACCTTTAGCTTTCTCATTCACATTAACAGTTGTAGTCGCCATACCCTCGTCTGGATGTTACCGATATTGGTTTTAGCCTTATTGTTTGCTCTGTGACCTCTAACTAGAGACAAGTGATGTGAGATCCAGGGTGCTTTTTCAAATGCAATATACGGAGTAAGTTGCACTTCACTGTTTATCTCTTGAAACCTTATGTAAAGGTTAAAAAAACTGTTGGTCCTTTACCGCTTCCACAAGCCATATTACGGAGGACATTATAACTAATTCTGGTATTAGCGATTTGCACAGTGATCAGAATTATGAGTTGGGTAGTAATTATCACACCCTAGCTGTTTCCCATTGGTATAACATAACATAACATAACATAGCTACCTAATATTCAATTGCTTGGTAGGTCTTATTTGTTACTAGTCATACAAAAAAATATGTTTGGGACTTTGCATCTGAGAACCCAAAATGTTCACCTTATCCAATGCCTTTTAGTATGAAATATGTTGGGAAAGCATGTTTCTTCCAAACATCATTACTATATCTATTAGAAACATGGCCCAACATGGCGCATTCCATGATTCTGCTCACTGAGATTATTTAGCTCCAGACATTTTGTTTGCTGACAGTGCAGTCTACAAAAACTATGATGTAACATAAAAGCACAAAACAGAAGTTGAACAATGTGCCGAGATTACACTGCACAGTCTGAATATCACAACTGATTCCCTGAAACTGTGACACTGGAGGTGTGCAGCACACAGCAAAGGTTTGGCAGAACGCATTTCATAAGAGCCAAAAACATTGGATAGCTACTGACGTATCCAATAAAAAAGATAAAAAGACCTCTGTGGTGTCAAATTGTAATGAGCTGAGTATGCATCAGTGCTATTTTTATTGATTGTAAAAGAGTGCCTACTGTGCAAGGTCACAAACAAACTTAGACTTAATCATAACGTGCTCCATTATATCCAATATTTATTTACCACCAAAATAATTCTGATTATCTAGGCTATGACGGGCAACTGAAATTCAAATGTAAAGACGAACGATAGGTGACGATCCATAAGCGTCTCATCTTATCGCTTGATATTCTTCAACAAATCAAAATGGAACATTTGAGCGGTAATCTATATACTTTAAGGCCACAAATTCAAAATAAAGCTCTGGATCTCCCATACCATGAAAATAATCTCTTCATACATGTAAAACTGATATCCAACTGTCATTTTGAAGCTAGAATGCTGTCTATTGCATATTCAAGATAGCTTAGTATGATGTTTGTGCATTTTTGTGGGATGTGTCTACCAATGGTACCTAATATTATAATCCATCCTACTCTAGGGTTTATTATGGTGTGGATCCTTATTAGTGGTGGCAGAATATCGATGGTACTTATTATCACATTTATCATATCGTGCAAACAATTATATGGAAGGTTTGAATATTGATGTAGAGTATATTAATTAGTAATTGACTTTTATTACGCGTAATGAATTAATATCATTGCATAAGTCCTACATAGCTATGCAAGAAATACAAATATAAAATTATAAAACACTAGACATGAGGTAAAAGAGACTTGTGACTTTAGGCAATGTGGAGCAGCGGTTACACGCAAATGTGCAAGACCTATTTGGTCTCTAAAGTTACAACATCAAATTCTCTCTAGTTTTTAATCAAACCTCAAAAAAAGTTTGTTAATCGACAGTTCAGGATTGTGTCCTCAAAGTTAAAACAAATGAGGACTGCTTGTCTGCATGAACGGATGCCATGTTGGTTTACAGGCACTCAGAAGCTCTCTCCTGTCCCTTAAGAGTTCGAGGCAAATGCAGAGTAAGTGAACAAGGTCCTCTTTGGCAAACCTGCATAAGCAGATGGTGGTTGATGCTAAATTCGGAAGCCATGGGGGTTTGTGCAAAAGACAGGGAAAATGGACAAAATTATAAATCATACATTTTTATTTAAAAACATTGATCAACCAGACTCAAAGTACTGCTGTGGTTAATTGTTTAATATCACCTAGGCATGTGATATATTAGACAAGGCTGCATTTTCCTCAACTGAAGAGAGCTCCTTCATTATACTATAAATGGCTTTTTGAAGGCATTATAATGCATTGGTAGATACCAGACTGGTTATGTTCCTTAAGCATTAATGGCAGAGTCTAAATAAAGCCTTACCAGTGTATATCTTGCTTCTTTCTGCACCTCTCTTGCAATGGTTGTCTCTTGATGTCTTCAGTCGATAACAGCATTTGATATTGGGCCCTCTTTCTAGTGATTATTTGTTTTATCAGCCCAAATCTAAAAAATTTCTGGGCTGGTGATGCATTTACGGGTAACTTGAAGAGATATCTCTAGGTTTTGAAGGTGATTGCGTCAAGTAAGATCGCATCGGGCCACGCAGGTCTTCACTGCCCTGTGTCAGGGTTGGAAAAAATGTAACAGTACCAAACTGGGTCCTCTCAATGTGGAAATCCAAGGTTAGTGCATTACCCTTGCGTATTATCTCTTGTTTTGTGAGTCTTTAGCAACAAATATCAATGTTTTAAATATCTATTACTATATCATCATCTTTTTTATATTAATTTGGAGTGTTGTTCTAAACTGTTCTTTCATTTTTTGTCCTTGTTCTGTTCTATGTTGTTGGACTTTTAAAAAGCGCCTGGGGTGGGTCATGTTTTAAAAGAATGTTTTTAAATTGTTGATTTCATATAAATGTTTATTATTTTGTATTTTTTGTATTCAATTAAAAAAACAAAAAACTTTTTAAGTGTAATGTTTTAATTTTTTGTTGACATTGGGCTTTCATGGGGTTGTGGGTGGTGTGTGTTCTAAAATATAATAATGTATTATTTTTATGAAGTAAATAACATTTTATAATTGTATTTTTAAATTACTATATTTTTTTTATTTTGTATATGTTTTGGGTTGTTGTGTTCTAAATAAGTGGGTAACGAAAAAAAAAATATATATATATATTCACTGAAAAAACCACAGGTTTCAGGGACGTTATAGTTAGTTGAACATTTACTCGTACAAAAGTAGAGAAATTCGGCCATTCTAGTTAGTTGAGCTAACTATATCTAGCGCCCCCACAATGCACTGCTGATGACGTCACATATTACATCACTCATGACATGGTCAGTGACATCACTGATGACATCACTGATGACATCTTAAAATGACATCACTGATGACATCATCCAGTGACTGTGTGTTTCTGTAAAGTTTAAATATGTTTTATGTATATATATATGCCAAGGTGTATTAAAGAATGAGTGGGTTTATGAGTGTCTGTATGGATGATTTAGTAGGTGCATGACTGACTGTATAAGTGAGTGATTAAACATGTCTTACTGAATGCATGGGTTAGTGACTAAACTTTGTGAATGTCTGTATCAGTCTGTCAGTTGGTGTGTAAGCGACTGCATGGGTTAGTGAGTAGCTACATGACTGTCTATATGGGTTATTAATTGGTTGTCTGTGTATCTGTATGGGTGCCTGAGTGTCTGTGTGGGTGGGTAGGGGGTGTGTGACTCCATGCATAGATGTGTGAGTGGGTGATTCACTGGGTGTATGGGTTCAACAGTGCATCTGTGAAGGGCTGTATGGGTGGGTGAGTGTGTGTATAGGTGTGTTTGTGAGTGAATGGATGTCTCAGTGGTACATGTGTGAGTAACTACATCTGTGAAAGGCAGTATATGTGAGTGTTGGACTATATAAATGACTATATGTGAGAGTGAGTGATTGTGAGAGTGTCTGTATGGATGAGTGTGTGTTTTTGTCAGTGATTGTATAAGAGAGTAAGTATGTGTTAGTATCTGTATAAATTAATGAGGTGGTGTGTGTAGGTGAGTAAATGGGAGTGTGATTGATTATTTGCATGACTGACTATGTGTGTGAGTAAATCTATGGGTGAGTGGCGGTGTGTGAGTGTCTGTATAGGTGTATTAGTACATATGATAGTGCTGTATTGATGAGTGACTGCATGTATGAGTGACTGTATGGCTGAATGAGTGGATGTGTGTGTTGTCCTAGGAATCATTGAGTGGGTATGTAGTAACTGGTATTGATGTGTCTATGGTTCCGATAATGGCAGTCTGTATTTTAGAGTGGATGTATCAAAGGTTATATTAGGGTGTGAGGAGGTGCATCAGATTATCATGTGGAGGATGTCATCAGTGATGTCATCAGTGATGTCACTGACCATGATCAGCAGTGCATTGCGGGGGCTCAAGTTATAGTTAGCTCAACTAACTATAACGGCTGAATTTTTCTGGTTTTGTACGAGTAAATGCCCAACTAACTATAACGTCCCTGAAACCTGTGGTTTTTTCAGTGTATTTCTAAGGTTTTTTAAATCCTAATTTCTAACTGTAACAACCCTGAAACCTATGTTTTTTTCAGTGAATTTCAAAGGTTTTTTAAATGCTAATTTCTAACTATGACGTCCCTGAAACCTATTGTTTTGTCAGTAAATTTCAAAGATTTTTTAAATGCTAATTTCTAACTATAACGTCCCTGAAACCTATGGATTTTTCAGTGAATTTCTAAGGTTTTTTAAATGCTAATCCCTATCTATAACGTCCCTGAAACCTCTGGTTTTTTTCAGTGAATTTCTAAGGTTTTTTAAATGCTCATTTCTTACTATGCCTACATAGGTAGGACATGTGCAGAAAGAGGAAGAAAGGTGCAGAAAGAAGCAAGAGTGATCCAGCGGAAGCCCCAGGGTTGAATATTTCACAAAACTGAATATTTCAATGGGCCCATATACATTCATCCAAATTGTACATCCACACTCCCTGGACGATCCGCTGGGGGGTCAAGTTTTATAATTCACTTAAGTTCTGATTAATTATTTCCCTGTAACCACAAATCGGGTTAAATTTACATTTCAATGCCTAACTAATCTTCACGATTCAATACTCTTTCCTCTGGTCGATGGACCATTAGTTGAGTTAGTTGATGGTGATATTAACAACTCCTTGACTAATTCACATCTCTTAGTGAAATGACCACAGACTCTAAGTAAGATTTATAAGCTTTATCTAAAGTTTCAGTCATAAAGTAGAACGCTCATCATTACAGATTCACAATGCAAACTCCATCATTCTTCCAATGGGAGAGAGAAAATTCATTTAGCAAATACATTCAATTACACAACCTCATTCAACAAATCAATGCATAAGAGTGGATAGATGTAGAGACAAAAGACATATATTAACGTACTTTTGCAAAGAAATGTGCAACATTTTAAGACAAAATGACATTTACCTAATAGAGGTGACCGGAAAATCAACCCTCTGGCCAAAGGAATGGTGGAGGTCCCCTGACTTAGGATCAGGAGACAAAGACTAAAGGACAGGATCAGGACAGGGCTAATACTTATTAGACTTTTCTACAAACCCGACGCACCAGGGCGATTCCCTCTCTTACACTCTCTCCCTGCTCAATATTCTTCCGCAATCTTCGAATCTAAGCAAGCTGTTGATTCGGATCTGTATCTTCCCAGTCTGCTCTCGCCTCTCTCTCTCTCTATGATGATCTTGATGCTCTCTCTCGATGCAGCACACTCGTCTCTCTCTCAGCGTCGATGACGACTAACTTAACTCAACTTACTCTAGTTACAGTCTTTATTTCTACATGTCCCACCCCCAAGAGTTGCAAATTTCACTAAAATACGGAACATGATTGGACGGGGGTAGGGGAGTTTTCATCACACCATACTGACATATTCATTTTTATTAAGGTAATTATTGTTTGCTAGCCCTTCCCCTTTAGCTCATTCATATTGTCCTCTTCCCACACATATATTGTTGCCATTGCAATAATTCATTCAATACAGGCTACATAGACGAGTGATACATGTCTTCTTTTTCTCATGTCTTCTGTCCTTGATATTTGGCAGTCATTCAGCTCCTTCGGTCACCGGGTCACATCATGAATTCACTAAGCATGCGCTACTTTTGGTTATCCGTCGCCATTTTCTTTTTCTCTTATGCTTTAGCAGGCCCGCATGCACACTATTAATAAAAGAATCATAAACAGATGTTATTTTCTTACACATATAATTCTCACTGTTCACCACCTATTTCTACTCTGTCACATGTTATTAGTGTCTCTCTAAGCAAAAGCGTTAACAACAACAGCTTTCTTTTAACTTCAAGCAAGCAGATGCCGGGCATGCGGTACCTCAGGACCACATGTTAGTCTTTCTTGCGCATGCGTGAGGTTTTTCCCTCTCAAAGCGAGTTAGTCACGTTATCGCTACGTAATTCAAGCTTGCACATGCGCAAAGTGTTTTCGCAAATTAAAGCGGGTTTTAGTTGCGTTGCATTTTATTCATCATTAGTTTAAGCATGCATAAGCTTCTCTCCCCATGTGTCGGTGTCTGGTGTATATTAGTTTCGTCTTATCTACAGTTTTAACGATTAGGGAAAGTTAATGGAGGATTTCTCTGAGCAAGTTTCATTTTCTCAAATCCTTGCTCCATCAATCCCCCCTCTGCTGGCATTTTTGAGCCATCATAAAATACCCATCATTACCAAGTGCCAACTTTATTCATCTAATTTTAGTGTCTTCTTCTCTTTCTTCTAAATCTTCGTTTTTCTTTTTCATGTCTAATTCTTTCATTTTATCATATAAACTTCCTTTCATTTCTTCTAACTCAATCTCTTCCTTTTTTCTCTTTCTTCCCATTCTCTTATTCTTTATTTCTGCCAACATTCTTTCTCTTGTTTTACTCTCGCAACATCTATATGTCATCATTATAATCAGAGCTATTATTGCTATCAAAATTACAGGTATTAGGATCTTCCCTAATAGACTATTCCCTAAAGTGTAAAACCAACTACCTAAAGCAGAAATACTTTAACTAAGTCTTTCCCAGACACCGTCAACCTCTAGTTGGGTCAAATCTTCATGAATCTTTGTAATATTCTTAATATATCCCTCAATACCTTTACTTTTGTCAGTGATATATGTACAGCAATGTTGGAATTTCAACATGCCTCAGACTCCACCCTCTTTTGCCAATAATATATCAAATGCAAGTCGGTTTTGCAAAACCATAGATCTAATTGCAACCATTTCGATATTAATCATTAAGAATCCCCCAGCAGATCTGTCGATAGATGATCAACTATTGTTGACAACTTTCGTATTTTATGTGAATTCAGTATGACTCCAACTGTCGGTATCAGTGCACCAAATATATCACCTACTATTTCTGAAAAACTTGTTCTTTTAGTTTGTTTTAGTCCTTGACTTACTACATCCATTTCAATGTTCTTAGTAATGTGATATACCTTTGGAAATACTATTCCAACATAATAACTACCATACCATCACGTGGGCAACCTATAATAGGCATTTTTACCACACACGTAATAAATCCCTGAAAAAACAGGATCAGTTCCACCTTTTAGTCCCCATCCCCCCATTATTAGGAAGGTATGTTCACATTCACTAGAACCAATAAAAATGTTGTTATAGTCAGTTTTTAGTCTATGCAGACAGAATTTTCCCAATTTTGACAAGTCTAGGGACATCGCAGCATGAGTCTCGCTTTTCTTATAGTCCCCTTCCTTATTAACCCATGGAGGTACATGTGACTTCTGTTCCACAGCCTTCTTTTGAAAATCCTGCCTTCTTTCCTCTACTAAATTTAGGAAATCTTTTTCTTCATCACGCAAAATATAAGTTAGATTATTCTTATGAGCATATGTTATGTCTATCGGGTTTGTTGTTAAGAAGAACTCACCCATGAATTCTGCATCTTTACCACTAAGCACTGGGTTCAGGTTTCTTCGAATAGGGATTTCTGAAAATACTAAATCCATATTTGAATATTAATACTGCAACTTGCCTGTTACATAGAACAAACTGGACACAACACTACATGACACCCCATATGTTAAAGGAAGATGGTAATATGTCACCCCCTCAGAGACAGACAAAGGTAATTTCATGCAAACATAACAATCACTCACATCCATTGTATCTACGTATTCGTAAAGAAGTTTAGTAAATACATTTAATGACAAATCACTATTTGACTTGTCATGATGATACATGCTCTCATCCATTTGCTCTAATTTAATGGTAGTTGTTCTTTTAGTAACTGCATTCACTCGATCACCTGTATTAGTGTTATTTCTGTTACTATTTACCATCAGAATAGGTATCACAACAGTTAGCAACAACCACATTAACATTAGTATTAAAACACTGCACAAGCAATATTTAACACATCTTCGTTTTAAACTAGATTTCGAATGTTCAGTCACTTTCGTTTCTGCCATTTTTAGTATTCTAAAATTGATCAATATCTAAATTATTTCTTCTAAAATCTAAAATGTATTCTAAAAAAAATATATATATATAAAATATTTGTGTGATCCCACACTTCAAGAGCGTTTTGTCTTTGTTCCCCTTTGTCTTTATTTTATTTTCTTCTTTGGTTTCTTTTCTTTTCTTCTTTTCTTTATTTATTTGTCAATTTCCACCCCTTGTGTCAAAGTCTTTTCCCTTTAAGGTGGTCTCAATTTGCTTTCATCAATTCCTTCAATAACAACACCTTCTTGTTCTTAATTCAGATCAAGATTCTCAAAGTCCTCGAGGATGATATATGTCCATTCAGGAGCCTTATATTTTCTGCTCGGAACTCTCACTCTTTTTGATTTTTGTAAAGATTTTCTTCTTGGATGTTCTTCCTCCATTTGACTTGATATTTCATTTACTTGTTCTTTCCCTGTTTTTCTTCTTAAAAAATATCTCAGTCCATTTACTCCACTTGGCCAGTGATCACCTTTTCTGATCCTCTTTGTTTGCACTGCATTTTCACCTTCCTCGCCAATTTCTAACGTTCTTTTGTTTTCTCTTTCTTTTAACTGAGCTTGTTCTGGACTTTCTGATCTTTCTCTTTCTGTTGATTGAATTTGTTCTTGATCTTTAAATCCTTCTTTTTCTAATTCTAATTGAGCTTGATCTGAATTTCCTGTAGTAGATTCTTCTGTTGACTGAATTTATTCCGAACCTGTCAGTCTTTCTTTTTCTTCTTTTGATTGAGCTTGATCTGGATCTTCTGTTTCAATTTGTTCTGGTCTCTCAACCTCTTGCTCTTCCTTGGCCTCTACAGCAGCCTCTTGAGACCCAGTAACTGGTGCCCACCCTACTTGACTTGTACTTGGTTGTTCATCATCAATACGTTCTTCAGAGTCTGTTTCTCTGATTTCTTCGACTTCACAACTTTCAGCTTCTGGTTCTTCTCTTTGTTCTACCAGTTGCTGCTCTTGTTGTTCAGGTGGACTTGGGACTCTTTGTGTATGACTGGCATGGATCCAGTTTGGCAAGCCAGCACACTTCACTGCTGTCGTCGTGGCCAATACAACTTGATGAGGTCCTTTCCACCTGGGTTCTAAAGAAGATTTTCTCGTGTGCTTCTTTACCACAACCCAGTCTCCTGGACACAAACCATGAGCTTGATTCGGCTGTGCTGCAGTTGCATCTTCTCCAACCTGGTGAGACACAGAACGTACCAGATCAGCTAGTCCTTTACAATAGTCCAACACTTGATCATCAGTTATATTGATAAGTTTGTTTCTAGGTACAAATGCTTGTCTCATTGCTCTTCCCATGAGAATGTCATGAGGACTCAATCCCGTCCTTCTGTCAGGGATTCTTCTAAGGCTCTTTAATACAAGGAGCAAAGCATCAGGCCCTTTCAGTGAAGTGGATGCACACACCTTCCCTAACCTGGATTTTATTGTACAATTGAGCTGCTCAACCACACCAGAGGCTTCTGGTCGATAGGCACAATGTAGTTTCTGCTCAACTTTGAAAGCTGTACAAATTAATTGAATTATCTCATTGTTAAAATGAGGTCCTTTATCTGATTCCAAAGTGACTGGAAATCCGAATCTGGGAATAAGTTCTCTCAACAGTAGTTTGGCAACTGTGAGACTGTCATTCCTTCTCGTGGGATAAGCTTCCACCCATCGAGAAAACAGACACACAATGACAAGGACGTACTTCAAACCAATGCACGGCAGCAGCTCTATGAAGCCAAGTTGCAGTCTTGTAAATGGTCCCTCTGCCTTTCCGATTTTTCCCCAACTGACAACTGTTTTCCTACCTGGGTTCTGCTGTTGACATGTCAAGCATCGCTGGCAGAGACTCTCTGCAATTAGCCTAAACTTGGGATTGTACCATGTCTGCCTGAAGTGCCTAATCATGGCATCCCTCCCAATGTGTGTAGCTCCATGATATACTCTTGCCATTTGTGATAGTAAACTGTCTGGCATTATCGGTCTACCATCTGGACACACCCATACTTCATCATCTGCTCTGCTTGTGCATCCTGATTTGATCCAGAGTTCCTTTTCTTTTGCATCTGCCTCATCCTGTAACTGTCTAACTTCATCCCATGTTTCAAAAGCAGAGAAAAACATTAGTTGGCAATTGGTAACTTCTTTTTCCAACCCTCTGATCAAAGACACTGTATTTCGAGCACAAAATTGCGAAACTTGGTCAGCATATTTATTGCCTTGTGCCACATAATCATTTCCTGACTTATGTGCAGCACATTTGACCACTGCAATTTCTTTTGGCAATTCTAGTGCTTCCAATAGTTTTTTGACATTTTTACTATTCCTGATAGGAGAACCTGAAGAAGTCAGAAATCCCCTTTGCATCCATAATTGGCCAAAGTCATGCACAACCCCAAAACCATATTGACTATCCGTGAATATGGTTACTCTCAATTGTTCCCCAATTTTGCATGCTTTTGTCAAAGCTATCAATTCGGCTATTTGTGCAGACTTGACTCCTCTTAAACAGGATGCTTCTAGAATAGCAGATACAGTACATACAGCGTAGGCAGAACTCAGTTCTCCATTTTGTTTTCGCAAGCATGACCCATCAACAAACAATACATAGTCTGATTCTTCCAATGAGACATCAAAGATGTCAGGTCTGGGCTTTGTAAACATTTCTGTCACATCCAAACAATCATGATCAGCCTCCTCTTTTATTTCTTCACAGTACGGATCCGGCAGCAAGGTTGCTGGATTTACTGTGGTGTAACTTATCACACTTACATTTTCAGCACCCAGGATCACTCTTTCATACTTAGTCAGCCGACTAGGGGTCAAGTGCTGAGTACGAGTCCTTGTTAAAAGGATCTCGACTGAATGTGGCACATATACCTTTAGGGGATGTCCCATTACAATCGATTCACTCTGCTCCAGACTCACACAGGTAGCAGCTACTGCTTTTAAGCAGCCAGGCAATGCTGCAGCCACTGGATCCAGAGTGGCAGAAAAATATGCCACTGGACGCCGTGACAATCCATGTCTCTGTGTTAACACTGAAAGTGCACATCCTTCTCTCTCACAACAGAACAAAACAAATTCTTTCGTATAGTCAGGCATTCCTAACGCTGGTGCTTGACACAAACAATCTTTCAATTTTATGAAGAATGCATCCTCACTTTCATCATCCCATTCAATCGGGTCTGTCACATCCTTTCGTGTCAATTTTAGTAAAGGCTTTGAAAGCAATGAAAATCCACTGATCCACTGACGACAGTATCCAATCACTCCCAAAAACATTTGTACTTCTTTCTTAGTTTTAGGCAGACTCATTTGTTGAATCACTTTTATTCTCTCTGGTGTCACTTTACTGACTCCCTTTTCTATCTTGTGTCCCAAATATTGGACCCCTTGTTGGCAAAACTGTAATATTTCTGGTGACACCTTGTGTCCACCTTCTGCCAAATGGTTCATTAAGGCAATTGTGTCAGTGACACAAGCCTCTTGTGTCTTTGATGCCACCAATAGGTCGTCAATGTACTGAACCAAAACTGAATTTCCTGGCATAACCAATGTTTCCAAACACTTTTTTAGGATCTGATTGAAAATTGAGGGACTCTCTGTGTACCCTTGAGGAACCCGACACCATGCCAAAACACGGTCTCCGAACCGTAATGCAAAAAGATATTGGCTATCCTGCTGTAAAGGAATCGAAAAGAATGCTTGGCACAAATCAATCACCGTGTACCAATGTGCATCCCAAGGTATCTGATAAAGAATCACTGCTGGATTTGGTACTACTGGACAACAGGGTACTACTATCTTATTAATTTTCTTTAAATCTTGCACTATCCTATACTTGCCACTAGGCTTTTTAAGCTCAATGATTGGAGAATTACAAGGACTACCCATTATCTCTTTCAAAATACCTTGTTCAATCATTTGATCAATTAATGGAGCAACTCTGGCTTTTACTTCAGGGCTCATTCTGTATTGGGGTGTGTTCGGATAAATTGCACCTTCTTTCACCATTATTTTAACTGAGTCTACATTTGCCATCAGACCAATTTCCTTTCCTGTAAAATCCCACACATCTGATTTCACTGTGTTTTTTAGCTCATCAGGTAAAACATTTTCAGTAAGAAGTGAAAACATCTCATCCACTTCTGTTCCTTGGTTTGCTAGCATCATTTTGAAAGCAATATCTTCATCAGGTGTTTGGAAAGCAATACCATCAGGTGTACAATAGATGGTAAAGTTCATTTTGCACAACAAATCCCTCCCTAACAAATTCACTGGACTTGAATCACATACCACAAACGGATGCATGTCTTTGAAATTCCCAATATTCACTTCTATTGGTTTAGTGACTGGGGCTTTTATTTGCTTATTTGAGACTCCTACAACTTGGATAGTTTCTCCCGAGAGGAGTAGGTTTGGAATTTCTGCTGCTCTCACAGTAGTATGGTTAGCACCAGTATCCACTAGACAAGTGATGTCATTACCTTCCACTTTTCCATCAACAAATGGACCTGACTGATCTACCGCCAAGGATGCACCAAGCACACATTCTTCCTCCCCCCTCAGGCACCGTCATTGAGAAGCATCTGAATCACTCTCATTACTGTGCATCCAATATTGTTGAACCGTTTGTGTATTCTTACCACTCTCTCCACGAAATCCGGTGTTCACACTGTATCTCTGCACCTGAGCGTTCACATGGTTGGGCATAGGGGCTTGTGGCACCTGTAATTGCGGAGTAACTACCTGTTGCTGTTGCTGCTGGTTCACAACCACCTCATTCTGCATCTGTGGATCTAAATTTTGATTTACCCCATTACTCTGTTGAACATTTCTACACTCATTCGTCCAATGTCCATGCTTTCCGCACGCATAACAAGGATACTTCTTTTTCGCTTCTTCTCTACTCATTCATCCTTTTCCTTTATTTCCCTTTGATCCTTGACTATTCTGATTCTGATCGTTCAACTGATTGTCATTTTGAGAACCAGAATGTGCCTCTTGGTGTTCTGCTAGCTTCACTTGTGCCCACATCATCTTTTCTTTCAGTTTCTTGTGTATTGCATCAATATCATCACTACAATACTTCGCATACTTCAAGATATCATCAATGGGCTTGCTCTGCCAGCAAAGCATATGCTGCTGAATCATCTGACTAATTTCTGATCTCAATCCATACACAAACCTATACACAAAATGTCCGATATCCTTGTCACCAATATTTTCAAATCCACTATACTGCTTAAATACTTGCAATAGCCTTTCGTAATACGCGTGCACTGACTCTTTTGGTTCTTGAGTTGTTCTATCTATTTTAACCCAATATGTTTCTTTGGAGGAATTTTCCCTTTCAAGAAAGTAATCACCTGTTGATACTTTTTCATCACTTCATCTGAAGGCGCACCTGTCCTTGCGTCTCTGGGATACTCTTCAGTTGGCCAATCAATAGTAATTTTACATTCTGTCCACAAATTAGTTGGTACCACTATGTCAAACAGGCCATCCAAATCCTTTAATAATAACTTTGAAACTTTCACAAATCTTTCTACCTGCTTGTACCATTCAATTGGTTTCTCTCTTAATCTGGGGAAATCATTCATAAAGGACAAATGTCATGTCTAGACGAAGGAACATGAACATATCCACCACCAGGAACTTCTCTCATTGGACACACTCTTTCAACCTGTTCTGTCTCTCTTAATGGGAATGCAGATGTTTCCTTTGTAGCTGCCTCATCCCTTTTTCTTGTCCATCTACCTCTCCATTGGTCTGTATCTCCCCATTTCTTCAAAATATACATTAATTCTTTAATCTGTAATCTCCTTCCTGACGCATTCAAACTTTCTAAATCCTTCTCAGTAAATTCTGCCCTATATGGTTTTTGTAATATTTTCGACTTTTCTACGTCTATTCCAAATTCTGAAGCCACTACTACTATCTTCTCATGAAGATTCTTTGCTCTCCAGGTTATACTTTTACACAAAAATAACAATTCATCATCTCCATATGAACCTAATCTGTCTGAATTTATAGTACCAATAATCATGTCTTCTAAATCCACTTTCAACTTGCCTACATCTATATTTGGTGTTTGGGGTTTTTTCTTGTCTAATCCTTTTGCCCACTCCTCTAGGTCTTCTTGTGAAAATCCTTTAGAGTTCCCTGCTATTGGAGTGACATTCGTTTCTTTTCTCCTTGTATTTACTAACCCTGGGCAAAGCACTACGCTACGCTCGCGTAGTTTGCGAAGTTTGCGCTACTTCGCACAACGCGAATTGCACGTAGCACAGTGTAAACACGCGTAGCGTAGCGTAGTGCAGCGGTCATTTTATGCTTGCTCCCGGTCCTCAACGTCAAGTTGGCGACCGCGAGCAAGCAAAATGACATCCCGGCGAGACTTTTTCCTTGTTCGCGATCAGCAACATCAAGTTGCCGATCGCGAGCGTGGAAAATAAACCTCCCGGCGAGATTCTCAACGCGGGGAGGTCAGGTTTCTCATTGCGAGTGGTCGCGTATGCTCGCGACCGCTCGCGATGAGAAACTACCAGTCCGCCTTGAGAAAGCTGCCGCTCGAGTAAAAATCTACTCGAGCGGCAGTAAAAGACAGCTCGCACTGTGCAAGATGCCGTTTTCAATGATTGCACAGTGCGGACAAGCATCCGGCACTGTGCAATCATTGTGAACAGTGCACCACGCAGTTCGCGTAGTGCTACGCGTAGCTCGCGTAGTGCGAACTGCACTTTGCGTAGCTTCGCGTAGCGCTACTTCGCGAACTACGCCCAGGCTTGGTATTTACTGGTGTAATTCTCTTCAGAGCCTCAGTCACCGTTTCAAGATTAGGGAGATCTAGTAACAAGATATTTGAATCACTCTCACTAGTTTGATCTTCTAGCATTACTGCCTCTTTCCTAGCATTATTCTGTGGGACTGTTACTGTTTGTAATCTTGGGGTATCTCGTTTATCACCATACAATGGAATAACAGGACCAATTGTTACTGGTACTGTCAAGGCTTCAGCATTCAAACCTACCTGATTTATTTTCTGAATTATCTCTTCTTTTGTCTTATTCAACGCATTCCTTTCTTTTTCCTGTAATACTCGGGTGACTGTTGGATCATATAAAACTTGTGGAACTAATGGAGTTCCCATCATTGGTGCACTTGGAGTTGTATCTCTAGCATTTTCTTGATACAGTGGAGGTCTTTTTACTAAAAGGTCCTCCAATAACTCATCATCAGATTCATCACATCCTGTTCCTGTCATACCTATGTGTTTTACTTTTTCTTTACACTTACTCCCTACTTGATCCTCTGCCATTAACACTGGATACAAGCCTTCCGTTATTACAGCTCTTCTCCATCTTTTCATCTGATCTCCTCGAGTTTCAAACGGACATCTGGGTAAAAACCCTCTATTTATTCTTCTACCTAATCTGTATTTCTCTCGTTCAAATGCATCAACTTCCCATTCCTCCAAAGCTTCATACTGCTTTAACTTAGGACTTCATTCTAATGAATTCATCCGATTTCTCAAATTCTGAAGAATCCTTACATTAAAAGTACCATGTTCAGGAAAAGCTAGAACACCATCACCTTTCGTATACTCTTCCCAATTTTCCAACCAGACACAAGTATGATACCCTCGTTCCATCATCATAAAGGAGGCAGGCATGTTAGGAGGTGGCATAAGAATTCCTTCTCTAGTTACTACACGTTTATCTTTTTTAAAGAAATTTTTGATTTTATTAATCAGCTTCATTCTTCCGATCCCTGTGACTAATTATTTTCAGCAGGCTAAAACTAGAGACTCTTCCATATTTTTTTCACGTATCCTATTTGCCAACACTCGTCCTATACCAGCGCGTCTCACATCAACAGTTCAATCAGGGCTCACTAAGTATTCTCTTCCGCAACCAATACCAGCGTGGTTCTTGTCTACCAACCAATCAGAGCTTTCAACACACCCACTTGTCTTACCAATGCCAGCGCGGCTCTTTATGACGTCAGTATTACTCCTACTACTGACCCTCCCTTTACAATCTGTACTTGTTACACGCCCGCTGTCTCAACCAATACCAGCGCGGCTCTTTGTGACGTCAGTATGGCTCCTGCTACTGACCCTCCCTTCACAAGGTAATACGACAATGTATTTTCAAATTTTTCTTTATAATTTCTGTTAGTTACAACATAAAAACAGCACTACTCTGTCTGCCCCACTAATCCAAAGATTGTTTATTCACTTGCTTCAAAGAGAAAGTACTTCCTTACACTGTGAGTAAAAACCATTGTTTACCCTTCACTTAAGCTCGGGAGGACCTATTACTCCTCCAGGGATGCTCCTCCTTTGGGTAAGGCCAAAGTTTCACAGGTGGACCCTTCGCTATCACTCACACTCTATTCTTGTACCATATAGTCCCTAATATAACACCTACAGCCCTCCGTAGCTTTTAGGTATTATGACAACAGACGAGTAACCTTCTGCAGTGTGATTTCCTTACCACACTCTTCTAAATTCCATTCCCGGGATTCCCAGGTAACTCTGTACCTGTACTTCCAGACAACATAAAATGCAACACTAACTCTTAGTGTTAAACATGTAGTTAAAATCAATAATCAATAATCACCAAACTAATCAATAATAACCATAACTCTGCTACCAGAAAAACTGATCCAGCGGAATATTTCACAAAACTGAATATTTCAATGGGCTCATATACATTCATCCAAATTGTTCATCCACACTCCCTGGACAATCAGCTGGGGGTCAAGTTTTATAATTCACTTAAGTTCTGATTAGTTATTTCCTGTAACCACAAATCGGGTTAAATTTACATTTCAATGCCTAACTAATCTTCACGAATCAGCACTCTTTCCTCTGGTCGATGGACCATTAGTTGAGTTAGTTGATGATGATATTAACAACTCCTTAACTAATTCACATCTCTTAGTGAAATGACCACAGACTCTGAGTAAGATTTATAAGCTTTATCTAAAGTTTCAGTCATAAAGTTGAACGCTCATCATTACAGATTCACAGTGCAAACTCCATCATTCTTCAAATGGGAGAGAGAAAATTCATTTAGCAAATACATTCAATTATACAACCTCATTCAACAAATCAATGCATAAGAGTGGATAGATGTAGAGACAAAAGACATATATTAACATACTTTTGCAAAGAAATGCGCAAAATTTTAAGACAAAATGACATTTACCTAATAGAGATGACCGGAAAACCACCCCTCTGGCCAAAGGAATGGTGATGGTCCCCTGTCTTAGGATCAGGAGACAAAGACTAAAGGACAGGATCAGGGCAGGTCTAATACTTACTAGACTTTTCTACTAACCCGACGCACCAGGGCGATTCCCTCTCTTACACTCTCTCCCTCCTCGTTATTCTTCCGCAATCGTCGAATCTAAGCAAGCTGTCGTTCCAGATCTGTATCTTCCCAGTCTGCTCTCTCCTCTCTCTCTCTCTATGATGCTCTCGTTGCTCTCTCTTGATGCAGCATACTCGTCTCTCTCTCAGCATCGATGACACTAACTTAACTCAACTTACTCTACTTACTCTAGTTATAGTCTTTATTTCTACATGTCCCACCCCCAAGAGTTGCAAATTTCACTAAAATACGGAACATGATTGGACGGGGGTAGGGGAGTTTTCATCACACCATACTGACATATTCATTTTTATTAAGGTACTTAATATTTTCTAGCCCTTCCCCTTTAGCTCATTCATATTGTCATTCAGCTCCTTCGGTCACATCATGAATTCACTAAGCATGTGCTACTTTTGGTTATCCGTCGCCATTTTCTTTTTCTGTTATGCTTTAGCAGGCCCGAATGCACACACAGTGGAGAAGTGTGGCTCAATGGTTAGAGCGGCAGACCCTGATGCAGAGATCTGGCCCGGGACCAGGGTTCAATTCCCGCCTCGGCGGGTCTTGGGCTCAATTTCCTCGGACCTGATAATTCTCGCCTCGGTGCCTATTCTAATCATGGGTCCCACTCTGCAACTCTGGGCAATAGCTTGCTTAATCTCCACAATGGCCCCAACAGCGCTGGGATGCCTGGCTTCACCCTGGGGGTGCCCAGGAGTGGACATTTCACAGGGAAAAGCCAGGAAGGGTTCCACAGCGGTATGCGTACAGCGCCTGGACACCCCTTTGGGGGTATGGGTGCGCTTTACAAGTACAAATTTCATTTCATTTCATTCATTTCACTATTAATAAAAGAATCATAAACAGATGTTATTTTCTTAAACATATAATTCTCACTGTTCACCACCTATTTCTACTCTGTCCCATGTTATTAGTGTCTCTCTAAGCAAAAGCGTTAACAACAGCAGCTTTCTTTTAAATTCAAGCAAGCAGATGCCGGGCATGCGGTACCTTAGGACCACATGTTAGACTTTCTTGCGCATGCACGAGGTTTTTCCCTCTCAAAGCGAGTTAGTCACGTTATCGCTACGTAATTCAAGTTTGCACATGCGCAAAGTGTTTTCAGAAATTAAAGCGGGTTTAAGTTGTGTTGCATTTTATTCTTCATTAGTTTAAGCATGCTTAAGCTTCTCTCCCCATGTGTCAGTGTCTGGTGTATATTAGTTTCGTCTTATCTACAATTTTAACGATTAGTGAAAGTCAATGGAGGATTTCTCCGAGCAAGTTTCATTTTTTTCGAATCCATGCTCCATCAAGAGAAGTGCAGAAAGAGGCAAGAGAGGTGCAGAAAGATGCAGAAAGAAGCAAGAGAAATGCAGAAAGAGGCAACAGAAGTCCAGAAAGAGGAAGAAAGGTGCAGAAAAAAGGAAGAGATGTGCAGAAAGAACCAACAGAGGTGCAGAAAGAGGCCTACTTTGACTGTATCTTCCAAAAGACTCATACAAAGTACCCTAATCACTAATCCTTCTCCGAAGATGTCTTAAACCTCACTTTTCTCTTGAAGGTTCACTATTAATCGACTGTTCAGAATGTTAGGCCTACCAAATATAAAACAGCAATCCTAAGCATATCACTGTAGTAAGTCTGACCAAGTTTGTGAAGGTATGGATGCGTGTCTATGCTTTAACTAGTGACATGTTAAATGAAAATAAACATACAAACACTTGAATACCTGTGTTTCAAACAGCATACTCTGTAAATTTGTATAAAAAAAGGTGTATGCATTTCTTTCTGCTCACAATACAGGGCACATGGGTATTCAACAGTATATTTGAGGGGCTCTATAACAGATATATACATAAGACATGTCTGCCTGTGCAACCGAATGACAGAGCAGAACTGTGAAAATTTGACCACCTATAGGAGAAGTTACCCGCTTTTTAAGCTACCATCTTCAGATGCCTAACACATGTAAGAATACATATACAAGTAGATGATCCAGCGCTACTCCAATATTTTATCAGGGATCAATACTCAATAACATCATAATACAATGGCCCATACACATTCAACCAGAATCCCTGATGCGCTGGGGTCAATTTATATGTACGATCAATTCTTTTCGTTTCATAGATTAGATTATGGCATCACAACTAACTTTTTACATCAACTTTCCTTCCACTTGGTCGATGGACCAATTAGTTGAATAGTTGATGGCAATGATAATTTCTGACTTACCAACCATTAATTAATTAAAATGATCACAGACTCTCGGTGAAGTTAAAATGAATTTTATCTCCAATAATTGAGGATTATGCTCAACTGCATTTGGTCACACAATAAAAACACTGAATCTCACGTAAGGAGAAATTTTACATATGCAGCCCAAAATGAAATACAAACTCATCCAAAGGTAGCAATGACTTTATGCAAATGAGGGAGTGGATAGAGTAAGAGACAAAAGTTTCAGCAGAATATGTGCGAAACATCATATACCTAACGGAGGGGATAGATGAAGAGATAATAGTTTTCATCTAAATAATGCAAATCAATGACGGAGTGGATAGATGGAGAGACAAAAAGATTCAGAGACAAAAATACATCAATAAGTTAAATTCTGAGGACGAGTTAGACTAAATACAAACCTATTGGTCTGTAGTAAAACCAACCCCTCAGCTTAGGAGATGGTGGGGGTTTCCCGAAAAAGGATCAGGGAACAAAGGATAAGAAGAAACAGGATCAGGACAGATCAGGTAAGGCTAGGCCTCTCTGCAAACCGACGGACAGCGACGCTTCTCCTCTCTTTCTCTCCTGCCAGCCTAAGCTTAAACCACACCCCTAAAGGCACCCCAATTATACCCTAAAACTAACATGTCCGTCCCACAAATGTTGCAAACTTTATTAATTCTCGTAAAGGGATTGGTGGGCTAGGGAGGTGGCATTGTCACACCACTGTGACTTCATCTTTATTTCAACTACTTCATTGTTCAGCATTCATTCCCAGGGTATGATTCTCAGCTTGTTCTCACTTTATTACATGTGATACAAATTTTAACATTTTTCATTCATTTTTTTAACATCATCCTCAGTTTGTGTCTCCGGTCTCACACCTGGGCACTTCTTTTTGGTAGTCGTTCGACACTCTGGCCTTTACCCTTCTCATGTCATCTGCGGTGCACTGCGCATCTGTCTTGCTTCTGACAGAGCGTACTCACTCCTCGTGCTTTCCCCCTCCCACTTTAGCCAAGTTTAGAAAGATGGCTGCTTCATCTAGCACACTAAAATAAATGAAAATGAACATATATTAATTATATGATAATGAAACCTTCACTGTTTACCACCCACCTTGCACTATTCCCCATTAAAGTTACCTAGCATAAGCTTTGTGCAAAAGCGGCATCATTTATTAGTTCAAACAGAATGCAACATGCAATTTACTGAAGCATATGCTGCCTATTCATTCAACTCTTCTCGTTTTCTTCAAAACACAATGTTATTACAATATTATTTTGTTTACGTGTTAGTTCAGACATGCGCAGAGCAATTTCCCTTGTGTTCGTGTTGGGTGTACATTAGTTTTTCAACAACTATTTACTGTTAGTACGTATTATGGGGTAAAATTCGAGCAGGTTTCATTTTTGTGAAACCCTGTACCATCATAGACCTCAGTCACGAGAGCATGCAGACCTTTAAACTTGACAGCTTGCACTTCCAATTTGAGTACAGAAAGAGGTGAGAGAAGTTCAGAAAGAAGCAAGAGAGTTGCAGAAACAGGCAAAAGAGGTGCAGAAAGAAGCAAGAGCAGTACAGAAAGAACCAACAGAGGTGCAGAAGGAGGCAAGAGGGGTGCAGAAAGAGGCAAGAGAAGTGCAGAAAGAAGCAACAGAGGTGCAGAAGGAGACAAAATAACTGCAGAAAGAGGCAAGAGAGTTGCAGAAACAGGCAAGAAAGGTGCAAAAAAAGACAACAGGGGTGCAGAAAGAGGCTATAGAGGTACAGAAAGAGGGAGGAAGGGTGCAGAAAGAGGCAAGAGGAGTGTAGAAAGAAGCAACAGAAGTGCAGAAAGAAGCAAAAGAAGTGCGGAAAGAAGCAACAGAGGTGCAGAAAGAGGCAAGAAGGGTTCAGAAAGAGGCAAGAGAAGTGCAGAAAGAAGCAACAGAGGTGCAGAAAGAGGCAAGAGAGGTGGAGAAAGAGGGACGAGGGATGAAGAAAGAGGCAAGAGCAGTGCAGAAAGAACCAACAGAGGTGAAGAAAGAAGCTAGAGAAGTGCATAAAGAAGCAACAGAGGTGCAGAAAGAGGAAAGAGTGGTGCAGAAAAAGGCAAGAGGGGTGCAGAAAGAAGAAACAGAGGTGCAGAAAGAGTCAAGAGAAGTGTAGAAAGAGGCAGGAGAGGTGCAGAAAGAGGCAAGAGGAGTACAGAAAGAAGCAGTAGAGGTGCATAAAGAAGCAAGAGCAGTGCAGAAAGAAGCAACAAAGGTGCAGAAATAGGCAAGAGGGGTGCAGCAAGAGGCAAGAGAAGTGCAGACAGAAGCAACAGACGTGTAGAAGGAGGCACGAGAAGTGCAGAAACAGGCAAAATAGTTGCAGAAAGAAGCAAGAGCAGTGCAGTAAGAACCAACAGAAGTGCTGAAGGAGGCAAGAGGGGTGCAGAAAGAGGCAAGAGGGGTGCAGAAATTTGCAAGAGAGGTGCAGAAAGAAGCACAGAGGTTCAGAAGGAGACAAGAGAACTACAGAAAGAGGCAAGAGTGTTGCAGAAACAGGCAAGAGAGGTGCAGAAAAGGGAACAGGGGTGCAGAAAGAGGCAAGAGAGGTGCAGAAAGAGGGAAGAAGGGTGCAGAAAGAGGCAAGAGGGATGCAGAAAGAAGCAACAGGAGTGCAGAAAGAAGCATGGGAAGTGCAGAAAGAAGCAATAGATGTGCAGAAAGAGGCAAGAGGGGTATAGAAAGAGGCAAGAGAAGTGCAGAAAGAAGAAACAGATGTGTAGAAGGAGGCAAGAGAAGTGCAGAAAGAGGCAATAGAGTTGCAGAAACAGGCAAAAGAGGTGCATAAAGAATCAAGAGCAGTGCAGAAAGAACCAACAGAGGTGCAAAAGGAGGCAAAAGGGGTGCAGAAAGAGGCAAGAAGGGTTCAGAAAGAGGCAAGAGAAGTGCAGAAAGAAGCAACAGAGGTGCAG
The DNA here is from genome assembly GCA_963921515.1 of Calotriton arnoldi. Classification (NCBI taxonomy): domain Eukaryota; kingdom Metazoa; phylum Chordata; class Amphibia; order Caudata; family Salamandridae; genus Calotriton; species Calotriton arnoldi. Next base: position 473,139 of record CAWUFW010012042.1, read on the forward strand.
AAAGAGGCAAGAGAGGTGGAGAAAGAGGGACGAGGGATGAAGAAAGAGGCAAGAGCAGTGCAGAAAGAACCAACAGAGGTGAAGAAAGAAGCTAGAGAAGTGCATAAAGAAGCAACAGAGGTGCAGAAAGAGGAAAGAGTGGTGCAGAAAAAGGCAAGAGGGGTGCAGAAAGAAGAAACAGAGGTGCAGAAAGAGTCAAGAGAAGTGTAGAAAGAGGCAGGAGAAGTGCAGAAAGAGGCAAGAGGAGTACAGAAAGAAGCAGTAGAGGTGCATAAAGAAGCAAGAGCAGTGCAGAAAGAAGCAACAAAGGTGCAGAAATAGGCAAGAGGGGTGCAGCAAGAGGCAAGAGAAGTGCAGACAGAAGCAACAGACATGTAGAAGGAGGCAAAAGGGGTGCAGAAAGAGGCAAGAGGGGTTCAGAAATTTGCAAGAGAGGTGCATAAAGAAGCAAGAGCAGTGCAGAAAGAAACGACAGAGGTGCAAAAAGAGGTAAGATGGGTACATAAAGAGGCTAGAGAAGTGCAGAAAGAGGCACTTGAGGTGCAGAAAGAGGCAAGAGGGGTACAGAAAGAGGCAAAAGAACTGCAGAAACAAGCAAAAGAGGTGCGGAAAGAGGCAAGAGGGGTGCAGAAAGTGGCAAGAGAGGTGCAGAAAAACACAAGAGAGGTGCACAAAGAGGGAAGAAGGGTGCACAAAGAGGCAAGAGGGATACAGAAAGAAGCAAGAGAGGATAGAAAGAAGCAAGAGAAGTGCAGAAAGAAGCAACAGAGGTGCAGAAAGAGGCAAGAGGGATACAGAAAGAGGCAAGAGAGGAGCAGAAAGAGGCAAGTGAGGTGCATAAAGAAGCAAGAGAAGTGCAGAAAGAAGCAACAGAGGTGCAGAAAGAGGCAAGAGGGGTGCAGAAAGAAGCAAGAGAAGTGCAGAAAGAAGCAACAGAGTTGCAGAAAGAGGCAAGAGTGGTGCAGACCGAGGCAAGCGAGGTGCAGAAAAAGGGAAGAGTGGCGCAGAAAGAGACAAGAGGAGTACAGAAATTTGCAAGACAGGTGCAGAATGAAACAAGAGCAGTACAGAAATAACCAAGAGAGGTGCAGAAAGAGGCAAGAGGGGTGCAGAAAGAGGCAAGAGAAGTGCAGAAAGAAGCAACAGAGGTGCAAAAAGAGGCAAGAGAACTGTAGAAAGACGCTAGAGAGTTGCAGAAACAGGCAAGAGATGTGCAGAAAGAGGGAACAGGGGTGCAGAAAGAGGCAAGAGAGGTGCAGAAAGCGGAAAGAGAGGTGTAGAAAGAGGGAAGAAGGGTGCAGAAAGAGGCAAGAGGGGTGCAGAAAGAAGCAAGAGAGGTGCAGAAAGAGGCAAGAGGGGTGCACAAAGAGGCAAGAGGGATACAGAAAGAAGCAAGAGAGGTACAGAAAGAGGCAAGAGGGGTGCACAATGAGGAAAGAGGGATACAGAAAGAAGCAAGAGAGGTATATAAAGAAGCAAGAGAAGTTCAGAAAGAAGCAACAGAAGTGCAGAAAGAGGCAAGAGGGCTGCAGAAAGAGGCACTTGAGGTGCAGAAAGAGGCAAGAGGGGTACAGAAAGAGGCAAAAGAAGTGCAGAAACAAGCAAAAGAGGTGCGGAAAGAGGCAAAAGGGGTGCAGAAAGCAGCAAGAGAGGTGCAGAAAAAGGCAAGAGAGGTGCACAAAGAGGGAAGAAGGGTGCACAAAGAGGCAAGAGGGATACACAAAGAAGCAAGAGAGGTATAGAAAGAAGCAAGAGAAGTGTAGAAAGAAGCAATAGAGGTGCAGAAAGAGGCAAGAGGGCTTCAGAAAGAGGCAAGAGAAGTGCAGAAGGAAGCAACAGAGGTACAGAACAAGGCAAGAAAGGTGCAGAATGAGGCAAGACGGTTGCAGAAACAGGCAAAAGCGGTGCAGAAAGAGGGAACAGGGGTGCAGACAGAGGCAAGAGAGGTGCAGAAAGAACCAACAGAGGTGCAGAAAGAGGCAAGAGGGGTGCAGAAATGTGCAAGAGAAGTGCAGAAAAAAGCAAAAGAGGTGCAGAAAGAGGCAAGAGGGATGCAGAAAGAGGCAAGAGAGGAGCAGAAAGAGGCAAGAGAGGTGCACACAGAGGCACGAGGGGTGCAGAAATATGCAAGAGAGGTGCATAAAGAAGCAAGAGAAGTGCAGAAAGAAGCAACAGAGGTACAGAGAGAGGTAAGAGGGGTGCAGAAAGAAGCAAGAGAAGTGCAGAAAGAAGCAACAGAGTTTCAGAAAGAGACAAGAGTGGTGCAGACCGAGGCAAGAGAGGTACAGAAAAAGGGAAGAGTGGTGCAGAAAGGCAAGAGGGGTGCAGAAAGAAGCAAGACAGGTGCAGAAAGAAACAAGAGCAGTACAGAAATAACCAAGAGAGGTGCAGAAAGAGGCAAGAGGGGTGCAGAAAGAGGCAAGAGAAGTGCAGAAAGAAGCAACAGAGGTGCAGAAAGAGGCAAGAGAACTGTAGAAAGACGCTAGAGATTTGCAGAAACAGGCAAGAGATGTGCAGAAAGAGGGAACAGGGGTGCAGAAAGAGGAAAGAGAGGTGCAGAAAGGAGAAAGAGAGGTGTAGAAAGAGGAAAGAAGGGTGCAGAAAGAGGCAAGAGGGGTGCAGAAAGAAGAAAGAGAGGTGCAGAAAGAGGCAAGAGGGGTACAGAAAGAGGCAAGAGAAGTGCAGAAAGAAGCAACAGATGTGCAGAAAGAAGCAACAGAAGTACAGAAAGAAGCAACAGAGGTGCAGAAAGAGGCAAGAGGGGTGCAGAAAGAGGCAAGAGAAGTGCAGAAAGAAGCAACACAGGTGCAGAAGGAGGCAAGAGAAGTGCAGAAAGACGCAAGAGAGTTGCAGAAACAGGCAAAAGAGGTGCAGAAAGAAGCAAGAGCAGTGCAGAAAGAACCAACAGAGGTGCAGAAGGAGGCACCCAGCATGAATTCATCTGCAAATATATAGAAAATACTTTTTTGGGGCCTGGGGTTCCCTGTGGGACCCCCTGAGCAGGCCTAGGGGGTCAGGGTGTTTCTACCCTGCCCCCTTTTGTTGTTTTTTATCCTTTTTTCACCCTTATTCTTGTGACTCGGTTTTACCGAGTCACAAGATGGCTGCCAACACATTTTGGTTTGGAGTGTTGGCAGTCAATCAGAATGAAGCTCGTGCTTGGGAGGGTTTGCGAATCCTCCTCGGCCACCAGATATCTATATTTTTTATTTTTGAATTTCTCAGGAACTACTGAACGGATTTACACCATTTTAAATAAAAGCACGCTTTCTGAACCTAGGTTAACCTTTTGCCAGAATTTGGTGTAATTCCGTTCAGCAGTTCGGGCTGTAGCTTTGTCTAAAGTTTCCTATGGAAATTAACATGGAGAAAACCCGTTTTGGGACCCCCCTTTTTTCTCAGCCCCCGCTTGACGAATCACCCTGAAACTTTTAAAACAGGAGCTGACCGGAGCGCACCATTAGTTTTGAAAATTTTGCAAAGATTCGTCAAACGGCGCCAAAGATATTGGCAAAACAAAAAACGCTTTTCCTATGGAAACTAGGTCCTAACTATAACTACCTACTGGCGACCGGCAGTAGGTAATATATATATATGTGACCAAGACCCTGTGTGAGGTCAAAACACGTCTTGTTTCTCTGCTAAATAAATAATTTTCAAGCACTCTAAACCGGATTGGCTCCTTCCTTACCCGTTCTGCTGGAGAGGATCTTTGCGATATATATATATATATATATACATACATTTTTTGTTTCACATATTCATTTATTTTTGTTTTTGTTAACAAATATTGAAATATATTTTTATGATTCATATTAAAAACAAGAATTGTTTTGTTTAGGTATATTTTCTTTAACTTTGTTTACAATTAATTTAATTTTTCTTTTAAAAAGATCAAATGTTAAGTTTTAAGTATTTGTTGTAAACTTAAAATATATTATTATGCAATTATAAAGTTATATTTTAGATATGTTTTTAAATTACTTATTTTAAATTCATTTAAAGGTATAAATATTTTATTTTTAACTAGTTTTATTTTGTTATCACTTTGTTTTTAATGATAACTTTGTGGTTATTTGTTTTATTGATTTTATATTTATTTTAATACTTATTTCATTTTTATCTTTGACGTTGATTGGATTGCAGAGTGAAGAGTAAACTTGATTCCTGAGACACACGTGATATAATCTTGTTTATTTGGAATGGTAACACTTCATTTGCGACCCCGCAGAATCCAACACTTTCCCCAATTTTGATTAGTTTGGAGAACAAGTAGTAAATCTGACCATCTACCTCACAGCACTTTCCCCAGTGTGGCTTTGTTTTGAGTGGGAATATTAAATCTAGACCCCCAAAGTTGAACGGTTCCCCAAAATTGCTTAGCTTAGAATGGGGATAATAAATCTGCCCCCAGGTCCTATGCTTTACCTAAAGTTTCTTAGTTTCGTATGGGTATAGTAAGTCTGACCCCGAAGTCCAACACTTTCCCCAATTTTGCATTGTTTGAAGTGGGAATAATAAATCTAGCCCACTCACAGAATCCAAATGTTTCCACAATGTTGCTTACTTTGGAGTGGATGAAGAGTAAATCTGCCTTGCTTCTCAAAACTATATGCATTTTCCATAATCTTACTTAAACTGGAGTTTGAATAGCAATATTGACCACCCCAAGTAGATGGATCTTCTCCAACGTTAGAGGTTAGAATGGTAAATATGCCCTCCCTAAATTCCCCAGTTTAAGTTGGGCTGTAATTAGAATGGTAAATCTGACCCCTCCAAATATATGGTCATTTATTACAAATTAATATATTTTTTGATTTAGAAGAAATTAATAGGTGTTTTTAAAACTTGAAAAATAAATTGATTTTGTCAAGATATTGATTTGTATCATTATATTACATATGTAGATGTTTACAAACATTATTTGACTGCTTTAAATTAATGTATCTTATGTAAGTTATTTTTCATGTGAATGTTATATTAGCTTTTTATTATTTGTGATTTAAGATACACATTTTATATGAATTATTGCAAAATAAATTCATTTAGTAACGTAAATTATTTCAAAAATTATTGCAGCTCTCCTTAATTTAAAATGATTTTCACTTAAATACATTTATTATTTTTAAATTATGTTATCAATATTTTTACACCATGTTTTGGCTTTTAACAATTTGTGATAATTCTAATGTCAATTTAAAAACTCAATATTATTGTGATCTTTATTTTTGTCCTAGATTTTTTTAACTTTCAATATTTTTACAACAATATTTTGGATTAAAATATTTGTTATTTTAATTAGATGGATCAAATACAAAATATTTTGGAAGTCAATGTTTTGAACTCAACATTTTCTTAGGTCAATATTTTTGTTGTTAATGTTCAGCTCTACAGCTTAAAAAAATAGTTTGGCCATTTGATCTCCCAGGTGGTCGAGATATTTCCTGTTCACCATTTTTGCCAAGGCCCACCTTGTTTTATATCCAGTTTATGCACCCATGTGCACACCTTTGTATATGGACACCGCTACTAGTATATTATTTTGAATTATGATATCATAGAGGGCTTTAAGCTGCATGGGTTTGAACCCTTCCCAATTAGTAAAGCAACAAAATAAACAAACATACGTTTTCATATAACTGTCCCTACAACTTAGTCCCTCATTACATGATACTCACTATTACCAGGAGTTAACATCACCTGGGACAATACCCATATCACTGAGTACAGTGTTGCCTGACTTTTCCATGTTTAGCAAGTTGAAATGAAGACCACAGATGCAGGGGACATATCATTCACTGTCGCAACATTGACATGAGACTTATTTACAAGACCGCCTTGCCAAGTATATAGGGGCTTATTACGAGTTTGGTGGTCTGACCGCCCTAGTACAGCATCCGCATCATTCACACCACCACTGTGCCGGTGATCTGCAGCCCACCGTATTGTGCTGTCTGAAACACCGTTCACAGCCACATACCTGAAATGTCACCACCAGGTCCGCGGTTCACCCGCTGAGTGTATTAAGACTACACAGTGGTACTTGCGGTCTCACAGCGGTGCTCATCAAATGGCGGTCACCCAGCGGTGGTTGCCCTCCTGGTACATGCCAAAAATAAAAATAAAACAGTGACCATTGGATGGATTTAAAAATACACACCTAATGTGCTTTGTCAAGTGGACACACCTGCAAATCACACTATAAAACACAACCCAACCCTGACCAGCATCCTGTACTCCACAACTGCAGCATAGCAAGACAGCCATTTACTGCACTTTTTAGAGAAATCACCCCTTTTTACCTCTATCACTTGTTTGTTCTTCATTCACATACTTACATTTTTGTTTTTATCACCATGCTGAAAAAAAAAACTAGCTTCCCTGAGCAAGAGTTGACAGTCATGGTGGATGAAATCATAAGAGTAGAGCTAAACTTTTTGGGTCCAAAGTCCAGCATACTCCTCTCAGTACCAAATTAGAAATGTTAGACAGGATAGCCAACAGAGTGAATGCTGTTGGTAACATCCTGCACACACTGGGAGTCATTAGGAAGAGGTGTAACAACCTCAGGCTGAGGGTGTGTATCAAGTACAACAGCCACTGTCTGGAGGCTCAGAGGACTGGTGGTGGCACTCCCAGCGCACCATTGCAATTCTTACCCAGGGAGAATGTCTTGGCCATTCTGCATGCTGAGGGCTTGTCAGGAATAGTGGGGGGAGTGGACTCTGGTACCCTACACTTTAATAACTGGCACAATATCAAAGTGTCCAGTTTGCTCTCAACTCTACTTTTCCTATTCTGTTCTCTATCAACTTTCCTAGCATGCAATACTCAAAGTATCTGAGTTGTTGGTTTGTCTGTGGCAATGTGTATTGTTGCATATAAGACCACATGTATCCAATTCCAGGACATGCCAAATGTTGCAGTGCTGTCTGTAAGTGCATTTCAATTACAATATCTACCCAGGACCCATAATATGTGTGAAAATGTAAATGTATGGTCCATCCCAAAAGCATGTTGCCAACTTCTAAGGTATACTGATAGTTTTTCAAGTGTTGTGAAAGTGACATTGACATGACAAGAACTACCATGGGGCTTTGTCACTCCAACTCTAACCAAGATGCTACACTGCTTTTGCCCCTTCTCACTTGTCTCCCATGTTACAACTGATGTTAACTGTTCATGCAGGTTACCATTACTCAAGTGTTGCTAAAATGAGACTGAAGTAACTACAACTACCATGAGGCCTTGCAACTCCAACTCTAACCAAGATGATGTACTCCTATTGTGCCTTCTCACTAGTCTTCCATTTTACAACTGGTCTTTACTCATCATGGACTGTGCAATGTACAGACAAAGCTCCACTCAGATATATGTATGCATACTTTGCTTGTTGGTGTCCTGGACCCATCAACTGAAACTATTGATGGCATGAGTTACACCATAATAACAGTCTACCCCTATTATATGTCAGCCATGTAGGAAACTGAGCTCATTAACACTGCCAGGTGACCCCTTGAATCAGCATTTCTCACATGATAAACAATGCTACATATACAAACAAGCTGGGTGTTTTCCTGAATTAGGCACAACTAGGCCTTGGAGTGGACAAAAACACATGGTATGACTACACTATGTTGGTAGCTGGGTTTTTGAGTTGTCATGTCTATCCCTAAAGCCAAAATGACACATAGCTTCACATCTAATGAGCTGATAAAATTGAATACTTCCATTGAATGTCTGCAAATGTCTAGTAGCCAACTTCAACTCCACGCTAATAGCTGACAATACTAATCTCTAACTATTTTGTTCCATACTAGATACCCACTAACTTTGACACAAACAACGTGGATGTAGACACCTCACTTCTACCATTACCACTGTTCTCAATTTCTCAACAGCTCAATCACTGCACCAAAACAGCGGTTGGAAATCCAACAGAGTTCCTCTCCTCCCCAGCAATACTCCCTCAGTGATGACAACGCTCCTGAAGCGGTGGACATGGATGACGGTCCTGGCCCATCTGGTCAGCCTAGGGAGATGCCAACAGTGAGTCACACTGTGCCCACAACCACACCTCCCACTACAGCTATGACAACAACGCCAACCACTGCCCCCCCTCCTGTGCACCTAGCACAGTGACTACCATCCTGTGTACCCTAGTTCTGGTTTCTGATCCGGCTAGCACCACCTCAGTCAGGGAGAAACCAGGACCCAGTGGGAGGGTGCAGTCTGTGTCAAGGTGACTGGGGGCGTTGTGGGAGGGTAAATTTGGGCCCCCAGTGTGAGCCCATTGAGGACACTATTACCCATGCTTCCATCCCTCAAGTCCTGGGAGTCTACCGGGACTCCCAAAGTATGATTGGCCAGATTTTGATCAAAATACAGAGAAATGAAGGAGCTGCACTGAGGTGGCCTCCCTTGTTGGGGTACTGAGGGACATAAACACCACCTTCCTAATGGCTTTTCCCCCTGCATCTACCCCTTCCTGTGGCCCAAGTACATCCCCACCATCAACATCTGCCACAGCCACAGGAAGGGTGGCCCTGCCAGAGGAGGATATGCCTGCATGGGCCCCTGTCTCAGCGGCTCCAGATCCCCCTCTATCTGACGAGGGGACGTCCACAGAAATAGACATGAGCTCAGAATGGCAAGATACCCACCACAGCCAGTAGGAGACCTAGCCCCTAATGTCATTCTGTGTGTGCTAAACATTGCCCACTTTTCCATATCTGATGGGAGGAGTATGTTGGACTTTGGACTCCAGAACAAATGGACTACATTGGTTTCATCCACCATGACTGAATACTTCACATTTTTATTCTCACTATTTAAATTTGTCCTTGATTTCTTGGCCTTCTTCACTCAAATAAAAACACGTCACCAAAGCATTGTCTCTTGGTGTAATACGCACATACAACATTGTGAATGTACTACTATGTGAACTTTGCAATGTCAAAATTAGGAACTTCTGGTAGCATGGATATGCTGTATGTAAAAAATGTAAAAATGAGGATCATTACCATGTCACTACAACACAGACATACAAGTGTCTGGGCTTACAACATCTTTATTCCATAGTTCAAATCATAGGCTGACATGATGCCAGACACATAGCAAATAAGACATGCTTCAGTTATACTGGGTCAGTGATCACATAATCACTTGCAGACTCTCACAACATGGAAGGAGGTGATACATCTGACAAGATTCCAAACAATAGGCAACAACAAATTAGGTCTGCATCATCAGCTGGAGTCATTTCCAATTTGGTGAGATCCTGGCACAAGTCAGCTCATTCCTCTTCACCACTATCATCATCTTCATTTGGCATTCCAGGGTCCCCACCCGGTGGGTCTTCATGACCTGCATCCTCTGCGATGTAAGGAATGTTCCGTCACAGGGCAATGTTGTGGAGTATGCAGCAGGCCACGATGACCTTACATACCTTCCCGAGTGAGTAGAGGAGGGCTTCCACAGTCCTGTCCAGATATCTGAATCTGGCTTTCAGGAGTCCAAAAGCCCGCTCAAATGGTAGCCGTGTTCTTCCCTGGCCCTCAAGGAACCGGACTTCCCATGGCATTGTATGATTTCTCACTAGAGCCAAGAACCATGCCTGGCTGTGATACGCCAAGTCTCCTAGATGGAAGTCAGACAGAAGGGCAGCATTTAGTTACACATTTTCAGATCATACTACCTGACATTTCCCAGACAAAGTTAGAACAGATCACACTTACCTACAAGCCATGTCCTCTCCGGTTGTAGCTGTGACATGAGCTGGGGTATGGTGCTGCTCCGCAGTATGTAGGCATCATGGGCAGATCCTGGGAACTGGGCACAGATGTTTGAGATATACAAATCTGTGAGGCAGACAGCTTGCACATTGAAAGAATGGTAGTGCTTCCTGTTCCAGAAAACTTGCTACCTGTCGTGTGGTGGTACTAAACCAATATGGGTGCTATCGGCAGATCCAATCACATTGTGATGGGTCCAAATCCATAGAGATCCACCTTCACAGTGGCTGAAACCTCACATCTGGGGAACTGGATGTAGCTGCCCACATGTCTCAACATATCTGTAAGCACCTCTGTAAGGATCCGACTGAACATCGGTTGTGACATTCCACCAGAAATAGCAACAGTGAATTAAAAAGAGCCTGTGGCCAGAAAATGCTAAACTGACATGAGTTTCACTAGTGGTGTTATTGCTGCAGGATTATTTAGGTGAGGTAGGAGGTCAGGCTCCAACTGATGTCAAAGATCCACAATTGTTTGCCTATTTAAACAGAACTTTGTGATGATGTGTCTTTCTTCCATGTGTGAGGGTCTGGAAATGGGTCATACACAGGTGGCTGGCATCTCCTCCCTCTCCCAGAGTATCTATATGAGGATTAACACAAAAAAGTTTTTGGGTCACAGTGTGCAGAGCAACATATATGAAGGGTAAGGCAAAAGTCATGTGTGTGAACATCAATGCTTCATGAAGCACTACACATTTTACATTATCCTTGGCAGATCTTGAACATCCACTTGTCCTCCCCAAGCTAGCCTTCATAGGTCTGTAACAGAACTGTGCACATCATCAAATCAAAGATTTCAAATTGCCAATATAGTGGTATGTTTCATATAGGTACCCCAATATAGGCTCAGGTAGCAACCAAACCTTTCACCTATATTTACACTGCCATTACACTACATAACGGTTCTTGGGACTGACCTTTTACCTAGTGACGGTACTGCTTACAGGACTTGGGGTTTTCCCTGAAAATTAGCCTCAGTCATTATGCATGAGGATTCTTGGAAACTCAGCAGGAGTACCATCTCCTGCATAATGTCTATGTATAAGGGTCATTTCTTCCGTCATCCTAAATCCAACATGACACAGCAAGGTAGATTCCCCGAGGGTACCACTTTGGGTATATAAACACCATATCTTTGCCGAGGCAGGCAGAGGAGAAAAAGGACTTCCATGCTGACACACTGACACGAGACGCTGAGGTTCCTGCACACAGACACTCCAGCTCGCAGTGGTCTGACATACCTCGCGGGGTGTCCATCTCGAGACCAGGACAGGGTCCCACAGTCTCTCACTTAAGGTAATGGGGTTGACTTTATCCTAGAGGGATTCTTGGCTCTACACCTACATACATGCTAGGTACACTTAAGTACATCTAGTTAGGGTTGCATCGTAGGAGTACGCATTATTACTGTCATGTATTTTTATACCTGCCTGTATTCATTGTTTTAGCACTATGGTAGAAATCTACCATCCTTTTACTCTGTTGGTGCTTATAATCATTTATATCTGTTTCTGTCTTATGGTTGTTTCAGCACACCAATTTTACACTAGAATGACGCTGGTTCAATAAATGCCTATTGAAAACGTCCCCACTGTTTATTCTGTGTATCTCTCTGAGACAAAGTGAGCATGAGTGCCTGAGCGAAAAGTACTGTACTGTTTCCACGATCCCTGATATGACAGAGTTGTCATGTTCCATAGTTGCCAAGAACTCTTCTCTCCTTGGTCAGAGGAGTTTACAGTCTACAGTCTATGTTGTCTAAACGCGCAAATCCTATATAGGTTTATAGGAACTACATGACAATAGTGAGGGTAGCATTACATGTATTACCGCCAACTGAGGTGTACAGTGTGCGTCACACATTTTACCTAAGTGCACAGTAAAGCACTACACAAATGAATTTTCATACTGGACATGACATGGGAATAGAGCATTACAGATGTAAACATGTTTGCCCTCATTTGTGGTGGTGGTGATGCACTTAACCATCACAAATGCAGCCTCATCAAATGCTAAAATACCGTCAATAATATTATCTATGCTTGCGCTAAAATGGCAGAAGCCTGACCTCCCCTTTGGGAAAAATTTAATGTTCTGCCGCCAGAGGTCATCAACCGCATGTTGGGTGGTGCACTCCACGGTGAACACAGCTATAGGCTAATGTTGGGGAAGGGATGGGACCACAGCGGCCGAATGGCTGTGTGAGTCTGTGCTCATGACTGCGTATGTGGCGTACATGTACACCGCGATTTTAAAAAACCACACTTCCCTACTGTCACTGATGGAATCAATACCTCCTCAACGTCAGCTGCTGTGTGCCACCTCTGGGAGCAACCATGTCAGGCCAAGTGGGTGAGAGGGCCGCTACCTTCACATCAGACGAACTGGAGACACTGGTTGGAGAGGTCCTTCCCATGCATGGCCAGCTCTATGGCTCACCAGAGGAGCAGATAACTTGCTACATGAGGCTTAAAGAAATATGAAAGCTCATCCTTACCATAGCCATAGCCTACTATGTGCCTCTGAGTCCCAGAGTGAAATCACAGGCACATTTCATATGATGTGTTGTCCCTACTTAGGTCGATCATGTGATGGATCATGGTGCTCTGTACCTTGTCGACAAAAAAACACCATAGTGATATAGGAGTAGCCCTATATCCTACCCCTGTGCCATGCACATACATCTGCATGCTAGAGTGCAATGTTACCTATTGTGAGTTTCACATGCATTTCTTGTTCAATCTGCAAATGACAGAATATGTTTGACTGCATGACTTGTGTATGTATAATATAAGGTGCTGTAGTGGTTGTTTTCAGATATGTGTATAGTACCCCAATTCTCCCAGCACACATCAGTCCTCCCCATCCTCTTGGCTGGGAGTGTAGCAAACATCACAAATCCATTCAGAGAGCAACAAAATGGGCATGTCCTGTATTGGATGGCCAACAGATGTACACTTACCAATGTAAAACCTGGGAATGTGATGGTAATCTGGAAGCCCTATGGTAAGTCTGCAGAGAGCAAACCCCAGAAATGATTTCTACTCACTCTGGCCCAGGTTGTAGCAGAGTTACATGTGACATAGTACTGCTGCACAGTACCCTCTCTCCGTAGATCTGCTGATCCTTATATAATGCTCAAATTAGTATTTTTGAAAATTGTGTTGGCCTACTGCATCTTACATGTGCTACCTATAGTATTGTACCTGACAAGACCCACAGTCCTGAGTCTACTTGCCATCTACCCACATTGTCAATGTGTTTCACTGCCTTAGGACAGGTCCCTCACTGACACAAGTCTATTGTAACTTTCCCATGAGTACATCTTTATTTGTGCTGGCTTATTGCACTAAGGACACATGTACTGTGCAGATAGTTGGTGAGTACAGCAGTGAAGTCCATCACTGCATCACAAGGTGTGTCACATGAAGCAACCAGACAGTATGTACAATGGTATGTTGATGTCAACCCTGTGACAGTGCCACAGATGGCCAAATGGGTATCCTTTGCTGGCAGGACATCACCCAAACACTCAATCAGATATATTACTATTTTGCATTGAGCTGTCCACATGACCACTAAGTCAGGTCAAATAAGCTTTATTTCGGTTCCATGAACCATAAAAGTGCACATAATAATGTTTACAATACATTAAAAAGACCTTGTTAAACATGATGACATTCCATACCCGTTAAAATACATCACACATAATAACATTCCATGCCAGTTAAAACATCATGAGATATAAGGAGCATCTTATTTATGATGTAAGATGAGACCCTACTATTGCAATCAACACCTGGGTGACAAGAATCTCAAAATGAAAGCCAGAAGAAGGCCAATATACGGTCCGCCCAGTCACCTGAGTTGCTATTCTATATTCAGCCTGGCCTGATTCTGAAAGGACGTTAAGGTACAAAAAATGAATAAATAAATAAAATAATAAAACTAAACCAATCAAAGACCTTAAAGCAATAATTAGATATCAAAACGGCTAACTCAGTTCTTATCTCCCTCTCTGCCCCTACTTCTCACATGGGACATCAAAATTTAAAAAGGCGGGAAGGTATTCCCACAGAAAAAGAAAAAAATAGAACCAATTTTACTGATATCACTGCGCCCCTAAAAAAGTTTGCTACTGTGACACAGGTATCGGTGGAGGCAAGGAGTGTAGATAGCTAAAGCCCTCACTATACGTGCATGGTTGAAGCTTTCTTAATAATGGTAGCAAAACTCTAACTCTCACTGACTTGTAAAGTGCACAGAACAGTACAAAGTGCAACGTGCTTTGCTTAGATAAGATGTCACAGGGATATGGCGTGAACTTATCTGACTATCCTCCTTGAAGGGGGAAAGCATCAAAAAGTGCACAGTGCCTGCCCGAAACCTAGTAAGATATATTCTAGTCTGGACATTAGTGGTAAAGGTTAAATAAAACTGTGGGATGGCCACATCGGGATGGGGTGCTACCAAACAACCTGAAGGCTGTGGCTTACACATGTTGCCCATATTGAAGGAAGCCTGTTTAATAATGTCTTTAGCATTTGGGGGAATGTTATGGGGGTTTTCAAAAAAAGTGACCTGGTCCTAGCTCATGAAACCTGTCTTTCAAAAAGTGAAACCAGGGGGTCTTATCAGCTCTATGAGCCGTAAGGAAATCCATAATAATGTCTCTTGAGAACTGTAAGTTCTCTGATCGCCAAATCTTAACCCATAGGCACAACTGGGCAAAACCAGTACAGTTCTCTATAAGATGTAGGCCCAATTCTGCCTGGCAGAATGTTGTAGAAGTGCTTTTTGGTACCATCAGAAGTCTTTTCGTGAAATTGTTTTCTATTACTTGAAGCTGATGGCATCTATTATACCCCCATGCCCCTGCCCCTTAGGTGGCAATAGGGAGGCATTTTGCTTTATAGAGAGTAGTAATTCTTTTACTGGTTTTTGCCCCAACTTAGATGCAAACCGAAAGAGCGCATCTACGGCCATGCTTGTCTGATGCGCTCTGACGACCAGGAGGGGATCCCATTTTAACTGAGTGTTGAATAGATTACCCAAGTAAGAAACATTTCTAACTTTTTCTATCACCTTTCCGTGCATCACAAAAGTTTTGGTTTTTGTGGTACGAGAACCACATAGCATGATGTATGATTTATTAGCATTACCTTTTAAATCAAGGGATGTCATAAATTCTGGGGTTGTATGTAGGGCCCCTTTTAGTTCCTTGTGCATTTTGGTGCATTCATTGTTAAACCAGTGCATCGTTGGAGCATGTTTTTGAGAGATCTTCTTTACCAACCTCAGGGAGATTTTGGTGCAAAGCGCCTCAAAGTCCTATTTCAATCGGTGTAGAGCCTAGCTTCAAGTACCCGTCTATAAGATTACAATTACCTGAGATGATTTCTTGCTCAAGTCTTTGGGGTCTATCTGGTCCCATTTCAACCTAATACCTTTATTGGGATTGTACTAAATCACTGGTTCTTCCATTGTGTTCATATGTGGATTTATGACAAGGGTGGCTATAAGAGGGTTGTGGTCACTCAAACAATTTGGATCAATTAAAAAGATTCTTAACCAGTGCAGTGTAGATCTTAGTGCAATGTAGATCTTAGACATTAGCATGAAATCAATAGAGCTTTCCCAACCACCTCCAAAGAAGGTTGGGCACTGTTTAATAGGATTACTATCATAATCATTTAAAAACGTTAAATCATTTGGAACCAAAATTGCATTAAGAGCTTCCCCCAAATGTGAATGGCTAAAATGGGCCATGGACAGGCCGTCATTATCTTCCGGCCCATAAACTCATTGGGTGCTGTATTTACAGAGAGTATGTTAGAAATGGGATTTCTGGTTGGCTAGGGCTTGCGCCCAAGCCAGGCAGAAACCACCACTCTAGTCAGGGCAAGGGAGTTACACGCTGAAGATAACCCCTGCTCACGCCCTTGGTAGCTTGGCACAAGCAGTCAGGCTTCTCCCAGAGGCAATGTGTAAAGCATTTGCGCAACACACACACACAGCAGCAACACACTAGGCACACCACAAAAGAAACTCCACACAAGGTTATATCAAAAATAGCCTTTGTATTATCATAAACACATTAGAATCATAATCACACAATCTACACTGTGCCAACTGGCACTAGGCAATATTCACAGGGGCTTATATACACATGACAGGGCCAATCGGGCCACTGTCAGAACCTTTAGAAAGCACTAGTAACATATGTTAAACACAACCAGTAACTACTGGCAAAATACTGTACTTAACATCACCTTAGGGATAAAACATCAGGCATAGAATCACAATACGCAATCCCTGTAGGCATAAACACATTATGCATAAACACCCTGAGCATAACATTAGCCTAAAACACAGTATGCCACAATCATATTAGGCATTACATTAGCATAAACACATTAGGCAATCATCATATTAGGCCTAAACACATTATGCATAACCTCTTAGGCATACATCCTAACTTACTGATGCCCCTCGGTATGAAGCATTATGCAAAACACCCTAATTGGCAACAGGGCACCACAGTAATCACAACACACAGGGGTGCTCAGCACAATACATATGCCGTAGCAACAGGAGCAGAGCACCACAGCAAACACTGGTAAAAGGTGTCACACCTTCCTAAAGCCCCTACAGGGTGCAGGCTCTCACACAGGGGTGTCCAGGGCCCCGTCCTGGGCTCTCCCCCAAAATGCTCCTTTCTCAAAGAAGCCTTAAAACTGGCCCCCCTAGCTGCCTCTGTAATGAAAACAACGTGCGTGATGCACAGGGGGCGGAGGGTGCATCTCACCCTTTTCTCTTTACGGACCGGCAGTCCCGTAGGAAAGCGTGGGGGGAAAGGACTGCCCACAACAAAATGCAGCCCATACCGGCCCCTTAGGGTGGGATGCACGCACACTGTCCGCTCCGGCGGGGCGACCTCGCAGGGTCTCCCGCATCTGCCCAGGTAGGATCCCTTGGTTAAGGCAGCTGCCCACTACCACTCGGGGCAGCTGCTACTGCGGGGGTGGGATCACAATACCCTCCCCACTCTCGTAGTAGCCAGACTCACCCTCACTCCGGCGTGTTGGATTTTTAAAATGCTGTTGTGCGTTTTTTCGCTGGCCAGGGCACGGTGCTGCGACCTCGCATTTCAGCTTCTGGGCCGGCCCCGACTTCTGTCCACACTCGGGGGCTATGCGGGGACCTTCACTCCTCACAAGAGCCCCGCCCGACCAGGCAACAGCTGCCTGGCTTCCGATGCCTGCAACGTTCCCTACCCGCAGCCCCGCCCGCAATCAGGCTCAGGGTTGCCTGACTTCTGGTGGCGCTGGGCAACAATTGGCTTTCGTGTTAGCCCCGCTTCTGGTCAGGCAACAGACGCCTGACTTCCGATTCCTGTTGCGCTCTTCTCCGGGCACTAGAAAACGCGGGGTGGGCTCCCACTGGGCTCTTCCTCGGGGTCACGGTGCTCTCTCCTCCACACGGGGGCCCCGCCCGGAACCCAGCTCGGCGGAATGTGGAGCCCACTTCCAAGGCTCAACAGGTAGAGAGGCAGGAGCGCTCAGCACACGCTCCCTGCCAATTACTCCCCTCCAATCTGGGCAGTGCCCTTCTCGCGCCGAGTGCGCTCCTCGGGGCACTTAGTGAGATCATCAGGGGCAGAGCTGGGCACAGGCAGGCCAGCACGTAGGGACCCCCAGGAAGCAGCAGCTGGGTCCCACGACGGTTCCTCCTGTTGCCCAGCAGTCCTTCGCCCCAGCACAGGTACCAGCAAGCACACACATATGGGGTCACAGCCCCAATATTTATACCAGCATTCTCTTTGTCTGCCCTGGCACAGGGCTTGGGGGAACCAGTCCCAACTGGTTCTGGGGAGTGTGGAGCACTTTGTTGACAAGGCTCCTCTTCCACTTTGTCAGGGGCTCTGTCATCAGACACCCCACAGGGGGGCGGAGCCAGCATTCACATAGGCAGGCACAGACCTATTCAGGGTCAGGGGACCACTCCTCCCACTACTCCAAAGGCAGATGCCCTATTCAGCCTAGCGCTGACTCACCCTGCCCCTCCTGGAGCCACACACACCTCACCAGCCCCTGTCACTCCAAAGCCAGACATGCAATCCACATCAGGCAGGCAGACACATAGCACACAGAAATGCCAACTTCTAGAAGAGGCATTTCTAAAATAGTGATAAACATCTGCGCACACCATTGCGTAGCATTTATTATTACTATTCCAACCATACCAAACTTGCCCACGCTGCTCCTCTCATATCAGGAATTACCACTGAAACACTTATCAGGGAATCCCCAATGCATTCCTATGGGAGGGCAGCCTCACAGTAGTGAGAAACCAAAATGGCTGTCTGTCACTATCAGGACATGTCACATACTTAAGGTACATGTCCTACCTTTTACCTACAATGCACCCTGCCCATAGGGCTAGCTAGGGCCTACCTTAGGGGTGACTGACATGCAGTAAAAGGGGGGTCACAGACATGGCATACACTTTAGGTGTCACGTCACAGCGGCAGTAACACTGCGCGCACAGGCCCTGCAATGGCAGAGGCCTGAGACAGGTTTGCAAGGCTACTTTGGTGGGTGGTGCAATCAGCGCTGCAAGCCCAGCAGTAGCATTTAATTTACCAGCCCTGGGTATCTGAGATACCACTTTACAAGGGACTGGCAGGTAAGTTAAATAAGCCAAACAGGTGTAGACCAATCTTACCATATTTACCACAGAGAGCACATGCACTTTACACTGGACAGCAGTGCTAAAGTGCCCAGAGTCCTACACCATGTCAGAAACACCATGTCAGAAAAAAGGCTAGGAGAAAGGCAAAAAGTTCAGGGGTGACCATGCAAAAAGGGCCAAGTCCAACAGAGTACAATTAACATCTCCCACCCACAGCACATATAGGGGCTGGCTTTTGTCAGAAACGTTACTAATTTTGTCATACAAATCCTCTATTACTTGACAATTACCCTTATCAAAAATGTTGAAATATAGATTCACCAATAGCAGATCGACCTGAGTCAATCCTGAGATCACTAGTAATTGGTACCAGGGAGAGGAACAGATGTGTTTAACTTTTACAGGTGCATGTTTTACTGCTATAAGCACTGTGATACTGCCCTTGGCCCTTCCTGATGTAGATGGAATCCCTGGGACACAAAAAGAGCGGTACCCATTTATAAGTAGATCTTGATTTGTGCTGGCATATTGCCCTAAGGAGAGATATACTGTGCAGATGGTGAGTACAGCAGTGAAGTCCATCACTGCATCACCTGATGTGTCACATGAAGCAACTAGACAGCATGTACGATGGTATGTTGATGACATCCCCGTGACAGTGCCACAAATGGCCAAATGGGTATCCTTTGCTGGTAGGACATCGCCCAGACACTCAATCAGATGATTTACTATTTTACATTGAGCTGTCCACATGACCACTAATTTCCAGATTGTGAGCACACAATGTGACCCGTCACAGGCTTTCCATGGTGACCAATGTTTTGGGATGTATTACATTTAGTGGTAACAGTTATGTTTTGAAGAGCATGGATAAAGTTGCACGTCTGGGGTATGAGAGTGTCTGCACTGTCATGCACATGTACTTTAGCTGTCATGTGTCCCAATGGTGTATTGTGGTACATCTACACTACATTCACAGTACATGTGTTATTGCCCTGGGCTATGTGATGTTAGTAGGCTGGCATAGTCAATAGAGGACCTGACCTGAGTTGGGTATAGTCATCAAATGACTAGTGTATTGTCGTGTCATGCCAGTGGGTATATTCATCATGGGAGTCTAACATTTGGGGTGTTGACAATTTATTCATGGTCATGCTAGGTGTTTACAACTGCCTGATCAGACAGACAGATGGCCCTAGTCTTGCAAGTCCACTCAGTCTCTTCATCTATTACATTCATACAGATCAACGCCCATCAGAAGCAGGAGTGTGGAAACCCATCGCTCGGAAAGTGTGGTCCCTGGGGGTCTATTGCTGGTGCAGCGTCCACTGCAGTAAATATTGGGAGCACCTGAGATGCTGGACCCAGAAGATCATGGAGGTCCAGCTGGGGAAGTCCTGCCTAACCATCTATTCATTGTTACAGGCAACAGCGACAACATCAACATGGAGGTTGACTGATGACAAACACAATTGAAGAGGCATTGCATGTGTAGGTTTGGTTGGTATGTGTGACATATCCATTTGTGCCATCATATGTACAAGTGTTTGCTACAATATCTATGGGTCTACATAGTTTGAAGTCTGTGTCCATCACAATTGTATGTTTTGCCCAATGTGTCTAGGACTTTTGTGTATGATAATGTGCATGCATGTCTTATGTAATCACAGACAGGGGTGTGTAGACATTAGTGGGTGGGTTACACATACAAAAATACACTGTTCATTGTAATAACTTGGTTACAAATAGTGAAGCAATGACACACATGGTCGGAATACTTGCAGTACTGTCTCACAAGGTGACGTTCCATGCCGTTGAGGGATGAGTTTATTTTTATGGGACATGCACATGTGAAATAGTGGAGGTTCATTAAGTGGCTACTGACATGCAGCAGGTAGTGTAATGTAGACATGTTGGGCTTATATGTGAGTGTGTATACACAATCATACATTTGTATATGTGTTTGATAGACATGTCAAGGTGCTGTGATGTCTCTTCCCTTGTGTCTACAGGTTTAACCTTCTCTTCATGGACAGGAGATTCCCTGAGAACATTACCTGTTGTAATGGCTTCACAGTATGCTATGGGAGATTGGTACTGGTGAGTACACCAATCAGGAGTGGGCATGTCCCTAGGCCTAGGTGGTCTAATGCCATATGGATATATTTGAAAATATTTCACCCGACTTTCTGCCACATTGTCTCCATTCTATTTTTGGTGTGAAACATGTGATACATAGCAACAGTATGCAGTTTCTCCTTTGTAGAGAGTGTTGTGACAGTGGAGAAAAGAAGAAGTTTCAGTTGGGTAGTGTGAACAGTGTGGAATGGGCACTTCCATGACACATCCTTCTTGGTACTACACATATTGCAGGAAGATAGCTGTATCAGGTGCCCATCACTTCTGGAACATGACTAGTTTGCTGTAGCAGGGCCTTGTGTAGTATGGGTAGGGATGCATGGATTATGTTCATGCTATTGATGTCACATGGCCATTGTTGTATGTCAAAAGGGCCTAGGTATACAGGGTAAAGTTGTATCCTGCTACACACATCCTGATGGATTGGGGACAAGGTAACTCACACAATTATGGCAGACTGTGGTCCAGACATCATTGTGTGCAAATGTTGTGAACTCATGTTGCAATCATGAATGTGCTAATGCTAATGTTGGAGACAATTTGGCCATCCTAGTAGGTGGTCTGATACATGCATATTTGTTGTGTTATTATTAATGAGCTGTTCCTCCTGTGTGTTGATGAAGTTGGAATTGACCCAAATCATATGTCATTTCAGCATATACCCAGGCGAGTGGAGGAGACAGTGCCCAGGTCGTTGGGGAGGCAGCTGGCCAAAGTCATGACACTGATATGGATGGACCCAGCTGAAAAGAGGGCGAAAGTATAGCCATGGAGGACCCAGACTCAACATTGTTATCCACAGAGTCAGACTCCAGTGGCCACTCCTTAGTGGTGGTGGACCCCGCCCATCCTGGTGCAATGCCAACAATGTCTGCCACCCTTAGTTCCATCGCTGTCCTCCTTGCTGCTCTCTCCTCTCAGTTGTCCAGGCCCACTCCCCTCTTAGGGGAGCTGTCTCCTCAGTTCCAGACACCTCACCCCCTGTGCCCCTAGCTGTCCTCACTGAGAAGGCGCTCTGTTGGGCAGATCTCTGTTGAGCAGACTGCACTGCTGAATGCCATCCAGGGTCTGGGCAGCCAACAGACTCAGATGGTTGGCTACCTCGCTGGGATTTACAGTGGTATGTCTACCCTACAGAGATCATTTCAGGTTCTGACCTCCTCACTGACAGCAGCCTTACACCCACTTCAGCCTTCCGCCAACATCCTTCCTCTACCCCATCCCCATCCAAATAACCTATTCCCCTGCCTGTCCCAAGCACACACACACATCCCAAACCAAAAGGAAGAGAAAACCGAAGACCCCTCCCAAACCTAAAAAACACTTTCCAGGGCAAAGCCCACACCTCCCAAGCCCATGACCCCACCCTCCCAATTGAGATTGTCAAGGTGCCTGGCATGCCCACTAGATGCCCCTTCCTGGTGAGGTTCCCCTGGCAGTGTTTTTTAGGCAAGTTTGGTGACAAACGTATAGGTAGGCTTTCCAGTTTTAGGTTTAAACCTATAATAACTGATAAAACACCACTGAAAGGGAAATAGCCCTCACCAGTGTAAACATATAAACACTGAAACAACACCTGCACAACCACAAACTAAATGCTATTCAAATAAAGGAACAGGAGAGTGAAAGAGTTATTTTTATTTCTTCCTGAAGGGGCCGATACAATGTAACTTTGTTATATAAGGTAGCAGCAAGAAAGACTGAACTAACACTATTTTGCTTGAGTTTTGTTGTTTAGGGATGTCACTAAAATATTGTTCCTTCTTCCTTTTGCTTTTTTTCAGTTTTGTGGTCTTTGGTCTAAAGAGATGCAGGGTTTGGAAGCATGTTTTAGGTCTTGTTTAATTATTTTATAAACTTTAGAGAATCAGGAAATAACAAAGGCATGGCTGGTTTCATAAGAATCTTTCCCAATATGTGCCATCACATTTACTCATAGAGAAGTCACTTGATACATCAGCCCCCTTTTCTAGCGAGTCAGTATTGATAGTAGTTGAATTGCCAAACACCCCAGGCTTTAAATATTCAATGTGAGACGTAGTGACAGGTATATGTGAAAAGAGTGCGGTCACCAAGCATCTGGGATAGTGGTGAAAACATGACACCAGAGTTTTGGAAAGCATGGAGCGCAGTGCCACTTGAAATGCTGCTGCAAAATGTTCTCCAAAAGATTGGAGTGATATTGTTTGTATTTGCAGTCATTCAGCTACGTATGTGAAAAAGTTGGTTGATGACCTGTCAAAATCGATACCTGAGCTTAAGTGCCTCCCTGTAAGAGATCCTTGCCACTTGCTAGATGGTATGCTGAAAGCATCTTTACAATCTTCAGAGTTAATGAAGAATGCTATTGACTTTTTAGTCCATTCTGGTGCACTGTTTTGTTATGCGCCGGAAGTAAAATGCAAATATATTGTGCTTGTGTGGCATCAAAGAAAGAGTGGTCTCAACTGTGTCATTTAGCTGGTGGTTCTCAGTCGTAGAAGCCATGAATGCTATATTATCCGTGTGGCAACCATTTACAGAATCTTTGCTAAGTGATGATACCAAAGGCAAGAAATGTGAGAATTTTCAGTCGCACATTGATAGTGATGTGAAAAAAAGTACACTTTACTGCATTCTTAGATTTTAACAGGAAAACACGACTTCTGTAGTAAACATAATTAAAAAACTAGAGTCTAAAAATACTCTTGACTACCAAGTGTTCAGCATAATTGGTGTAGATGTGAAACATCTCCTTGAGAGTAGGCTGGGCGACACTTTTAGTGACTTGGTACTTGCCACTTGGTAAACAAAGAAATGATGAGGAGCAATTCAGGACATTTTATTTTGCAATGTATGATAAATGGCTTACAATGGTGCATAGAAATGTTCCTTCACCAACCATGGCATTTGAAGTCAATGAAGTCTCACTGTGGTACTCTGCACAAGTTCTAGATGCCTTCCGTAAAGGGGAATTTTATCTGGACTTTCAAAAGTGCTGCTTCATTTTTGACCACTTCAATAACTCTGAGGGCATATGCGCACAGTTCAAAGCATTTGTTGCCGAACCTGTCCCAGAGAATCACAATCTTCAGGTGCATCAACATTGGCATGGAAAGCTATGTCAGTGGAAAGAGTTAGCAAATTTTCTACTGGCTGTTTTGGCGTTGCCTGTCTCAAGTGCCAATGTTGAGAGGGACTTTTCACAGATAAAAGTTTACATGGGAAGTAAAGAGCGTGTATGACCAAAGACTCACTGAAGAAGTATCGTATGGTGTACTACAATAAGTTTGATTTGTAAAAATATATTTGGACCTCATATACACTGAACGTACACTGTCTATATACCATGCACTATCAGTGTAGAAAACAAGCAATAATAAAAGCAATACGTTCCAAAAACATGGGAAAAACACGGTTTCTGTTGTTTTTAATGGCTCTAAAATATGTAAATACTGATAACCACTGTTTTTTTAAGGTATTGAAATCACTTGAAAACACTGAAAAAAAAACACCAGAATTTCCCAGAAATAGAAACTGAAAACAGGAAAGCCTACGTATAGCACCCATGAGGACTGGCCAAAACAGTTTTGTTTCCATCTGAATAAAGCATAAAATGTTGTTAGATACACATGAGTCTTGCCACTTTTTATGATGACATTGTGATGTTACATTGTACTTTGTAATGTGCTACTACAGTTTAGGCTCTTATATTTAGTTTGGTGTGCAATCAGCAGAGGTTTGTAAATCCTGTAATGGTATGGTGCACCAGTGATGGTATACCACAGGAGAAGGCTAACTGTTCCATGGATGGACATGTTGAATGAAATGGAATTAAGTGGGATGTCATATGGTGGGTATTTCTACTTCTCTTGGCCAATGGCAACCTCAATTGGCTTGAAGATTTCACAGTGATGTAGGTTGGATATGTGTTTGATGTGTTGAAGTAAGAAATGTGATTCACCACACATGGAGGGAGTAATGTAGGCCTAATGTTGTATGATTTGTAATGGGCATATGTCCACAAATGTGTGTTAGACTATCGCCTAAATCATCATCCTGTGTCACACAGTCAGTTCTTGCTGTGCTTGCTTAGCCAACTTGCACTTCCACATTTCCCTGGTTTGCATGGCTGTTGATCATGATAATATTAGCCCCTGATATACTTCAGTCCACTGATACTGTGCACATGGGGAGTTGGACACATGCAATGTTGACTGTGGCCCAGGCCCTCAGGCTGTCAGGAACCTACATGGTGCAGTGAGTACTATCATAAATTGGTACTTTCTATTCAGAAAGAACTCCTTGATGACATCTTTCTTCCATGGTTTGAAGGTCTGGAATGTCAGGTGCACTGGAGCCCTGCATCCTCTCGCTGTCCCAGACGGTCTATATGTGGGGTGTACACACATATTTGGACTAGAGTCACAGTGTCCCAAGTAATATCTGTGCGGAGAAAGCCAAATGAATCGTGTGAACAAAGAGTACTGGATTTGTAAGCATTACACATCCATTCACATATTTACTGACTGACATCATGTTTACCATTAAATACTCATTCAGGACTCCACATGTGTGAATTTCAGCGAGGTACACATTGTACATACTCAAATTGTATCGTATACACTGACCTGTCCTATATATGTCTATATAAACAACTTATTTTCGTCATCGCCGGGGTCAAAGTCGCCGAGGCAATCGTGGGAACATCAGCAGGAATGCTGTACAATCTTGTTTGTGAATTGGTAATTACAGAGCATTGGTCTACAACCTCTGTAGACATGTCCCAACATATTTGTAGTGATGGTGACACTGTCGACAATTTGAGGAATCCCCTCATTTCAAATGCCCAAAATGGCGGTTGCCTGATGTCTCTTATCGGACATTCTGAATTGACTACCGCCAGTGGAAGTAGATCGCACGGTAGGCGGTGTCATCCACGGCAGACACAGCCATTGACTAACATTAGTGCATATGACGGTCGCGGTCTAATGGCTGTGTCCATGTATGCAGAAGACCGCCCTTGTGGCATACATATACGTGGTAGTGCGCAAAACGATTCACTTGCCTACTTGCCTATTGCTGTGATCTACACCTCCTCGACTTCAGCTGCTGTTTGCCATCTCTGTGAGCTATCATGGCATGCGCTGCAGGGGTGAGGGCCCCAGCCTTCTCTCCATAGGAGGTTGGAGAAGCCGATGGATGGGGTCCTTCCGATGTATGGCCAGCTCTATGGCTTACCAGAGGAGCATGTAACTGCCTAAGATACATGCTTCACGTTGTTGACTGCATTGCTTCCTGTCTTAAAGGCTATGATAGGTGTTTGGTGTCCAGTGTGTCATATGATAATAATGAAGTAAACTTTTTGGTGTCCCTACATAGGACATACAAGTAATGGACTGTGAAGCACTGTGCTCTGTGTCCTTCACATCATCATTGTCACATTTGTTAAGCCCTAGATCACTCCTGAATAGCATGCACATTTCAATTATGGCACGATGCTCACCAACAGGGCATTAGACTCTGGTGGAGTATTAGGACCATTGTAAAGTGATACTTCGTTTAACATGACTGACTTAAATCACCAGTACCAGTTCCTGACACTAATAACATTTGGTGGCAGCTGATTGTAGTTGTGGGGTAAAGGCCTTTTCACCTGAGCCCCAGTAGGGAGATTGTCCAGTATCTCTTCCTCTTATATCCATGTAATGGTTTATGTAAGTCCCCCTGAGTGTATGTGGTGTTTCTTCAAATGTGCTTGGTTGTTCTGGGTATATAGGTGGAAGTGTATCTATTGTGAGGTCAACCCTACATGTATGCATCTCTTAAAGATATGGAGTATTTAATGGATTACTGGCAGCCAGAATTGGCTAATTCACTCTGCCCCGCAGGTCCCATGCACTACTCTTTAGATTCCAGTTCCCACTGGATTTTTTACGTAGAGGTAAGTGCTTTTTCTGATTTTGAATCATCATCAAGACGAATGACCACTGACAGCAAATGATGTTGCATGAAGGTGAGGCACAGATTTCTATTGGCGACATCGTTTGAAACATCGCATATGTTTAGTGGAAGAAAAAGCTATAAATCATGTTGAAGGGATTTTGATTATTATGACTCTGCTGGCAGTATTTTCCTTTCCCTTCGGTGAATTAATTCTCTAAGAACATATGTGTATTATTTTCTATGTGTTTTTCTTTTGATGTTATCACAATCACACAACCACTAGAGCTCTGCCTCGTATTGCTTTATTTATTTGTTTACATGCTGAATGTAATCTCTACCTTAATACATTTCTTGAACTCATTACACCGTCACTTTTATTCATGTACTGCACTATGCATGAAGTGTACCTTGTCCTCGAAGGATCATTTTTTTTAATGTATCTTATTTACACTGGTTCCTATTTGTTGTTGCACAGACCTGGTACTTGGAAAATAAATAACAGAGCAACGCCTTGAACAGCTCTCAGTAATATCCATAGAGTTTTCTAATATGGTCAGTGAACACACATTTGACTAATATTTTAGGGATAAAACCTGGGAAACCATCTGAACACCTTCACATCAGGTAATTAACTCTGCAGCCACCATTGTCGTAGTAGTCCTCCATCCCCTCATCATACACTTTAACTCAAGAAATAGTCTTTCTCTACCATAGACATAGGAATCTAGAAGAAGTAAAAAATTTGATGTAAAATGGATTTCCTTAATCTCATTGCTTGAGAGACTAGTAGGCAGTGCGCACATTTCACTAACTTTCTTGCTCTTTTGTTCGAAATAGTCCCACAGTGGCAGATACGTTTAAAGAATAAATATAATAGTGTGAAAGGTCAATCAATCAATCAATCAAGCATTTGTATAGCGCGCTACTCACCCGGAGGGTCTCAAGGCGCTTGGGGAGAGGGGTCCGCTACTGTTCGAACAGCCAGGTCTTGAGTTGCTTCCTGAAGGAGAGGTGGTCTTGGGTAAGGCGGAGGTGGATGGGTAGGGAGTTCCACGTCTTGGCAGCCAGGTAGGAGAAGGATCTTCCTCCCGTTGTGGCTCTTCGGATGCGGGGGACTGCGGCGAGGGCGTGGTTGGTCGATCGTAGCTGGCGGGTGGGAGTGTAGAAGGTCAGACGGTCGTTGAGGTATCTGGGGCCTTGGTTGTGGAGAGCTTTGTGTGCGTGGGTGAGGAGTCGGAACGTGATTCTCTTGCTGACGGGGAGCCAGTGCAGGTCTCTCAGGTGTCCGGCGATGTGGCTGTGTCGCTATTTTCATTCTTTAGAATTCTACAATTCTGAAAGAACATTTGAGAAAACATAAATAAAAAAGTTTTGGTACAAAATGAACACACTGATCTAAATTGCAGTCAACAGCTTTTACTAGATACATTTAACAATCAGGTGGATAGAATATTGAAGCTAATTAATAATGTAAAATTGAACAAAAAGTGTCTAACCTGCGAGCCTTTTTGCTAGCCAGTAAACGGTATGCTATCTATTTATTCTAAAACATTAAGCTTTACAATCTTCTTCTACCACCTATTTCCCTTATTTAATACTCCCCATTTTTCCTCTGACTTTTATGTACCTAGTCATCTACCTGGAGCCTAGCTGCATACTTTTATATCCCAAAAATTCAGTTAATTCCCAACTTATTCTTAACGTACTGTGGCCTTTCTAGCTCACTCTGAAAATACGTAGAATCCTGTTAAACCTCTCCTTTTTATCATTTAGAATCTTGATTACTAAAACAACTGATCCAGCTCCTCAATTATATTTAATAGTTAAATATATATCTAGTTTAGATTTTGCCTCTTGACAAAACCATACACTCAGCTACATGCATACTACTCAAACTACACAGAATCACCAGTCCCCACTATATTGTCAAGGAGACAGGTTGTCTGCTCAAAAGAGTGTCCTCCTCAACTTCTTCACCTTTGCCATCAGGATGATCCATTAGCTAACACACATTCACCAAGAAGCCACGTCAGTATCGTCCGTCCACCTGCATGCGATGCAGTTCTGGGCTTTACTGCCAACTCTGCCCTAAACAGCATCCCGATGAGCACCTTCTCACACCTGGCCCATAATGCTGGAGCCAGTCCTTTTAGAACCGAGACATTTACCCTTCCACTGATTTAGCTTTCAAGAAGGTCCATGGAGAATCAACTTCAACACCACACATATAACCCTGTGAAATTTCTGTGCCATCCATCTGACTGACACTCCTGAAATACTTCCTTTGGACATTAATCTTATTTATATCTGTATAAGTCAGTACCAATAAAGAATTCAAACTCTCTTCCTTACCACCCCACAAGTTTTGCAACTGCGTCCCGCCAAGCTCGTGCTTATCATTTTTAACACTTTTAACAACTATCAAACATCTTTTTTTATGAAGGTATTCCGTGCTCGGAAATAATTACAAATAAACTTCTTTCTGTCAATGAGGAGAGATTGGTTGTCGTGGTTGTCCTTCAGTTTCTGGGGCATACGTGCTTGACTTGGTCCTTATCCAATGAATATTTGCAGTATTTGATTCTGAGCATGATCGAACAGTACATTTGAATCACAAACCCTATTTGCACATTTCACCAGTATTCTCATGATTAATTTGAAAGCTTCATTCGTATTTCACTTACGTCTGAAGGAAGTCTTGAAATTCTCTAGCTAGTGTGTGCTTCGGTGTACACAATCTAATGTTTTGTGACACAGCACAAATATGTATTTATTCTTGAGGAGAGAGAAGGAGCTTACTGGAAATATTAAATTAAGCAGTTTAACGGCTGAAAATAATTCAGTTTTCTGCACTGTTGCTTATGATTTGGTGCAAAGCGTTAGGTGACAGGCCAGTTTCGATTTACGATGATAGGTGAAGAGGCGTGTGGGTTTCATCAGAATGGATTCGCTGCAGGATGGAAAGTTTTAACACTGATGTGGACAGCTGCTTTACAATCGTCGAACCATGAGGCCATTTGGGCAAATTGAGATAACATACTTTAATGTCACGTTCTACGATTCTTGCATGGTTGTAAGCCATTGTGCAAAGACTATACTTTTAATAAATGATGTGAATCAATGCGCATTTTGTGGTGTGCCATCCGCTAAACTAAAATAATGTACTTCCCATGTTGACCAGAGAACAATGGAGGAATGGAATTGCAAACTTTCCACAAAATATCATATTTTTACAACGCAAGTAGTGAAAATAAAACAAAACATTGTTTCATTCAGTTTTTTAATAATTGGAAACGGCATGACACTTTAGCCACGAGAGACAATACTCTCACA
Organism: Calotriton arnoldi; assembly: GCA_963921515.1. Lineage (NCBI taxonomy): Eukaryota > Metazoa > Chordata > Amphibia > Caudata > Salamandridae > Calotriton > Calotriton arnoldi. Next base: position 503,029 of record CAWUFW010012042.1, read on the forward strand.
TTTTTTTAAGTTTAATTAATTTATTAAGGGAAAATAATAAACTTACAGATGAGCAAGAGTATTGGGCCATTAATGCAGTGTTTAAAGAGTATGTAGCAAATATATGACACACCATAAATAACAATAAATGAGACGTTAATTGCAATATACAAGAAACTGCAGTAAAACTGGTGAAAAATATCAATAGGAACATCTGTATGGATGGATGTCAATATATATAAATAATAAAAAGAACTGGTGGGAAATAAAAAGGGAGAAAGACGAGGGAGAGAAGGAGGTGTGTCTGACAATTGAAACTGCGTAGAAGCTTATCAATAATAGAACAATAATCAAGATGTCATAAAAACATGTAGTTAATTCGAATGCATATGAAAAGCTAAATATAAAAGTAAAACATGCTAGAGAGTAGATGTCGGCATATAATTTTTACTAGCAGATGAAAACCAATATCTAGAAAGAGGTGACCATAACATATTCACGTAGGAGATAAGATTCTAAATTATATCTATCCAGTCTATGGTTGTGACTAACTAAGTTCCACCACTGTTGAATAGTTATGTCAGCTGTATATTTCCAGTTGAAAGTGATCACCTGTAAAACCAATATCAATTTCAAGATCAACTAATTTTCCATACAATTCCTTCTGAGACCAAGAGTTACCTAATCGACCCAGGAATAAAGCAGATAGTATGAATGGTGTAGATGTCCTAGTAATAAACCAATTCTGGTCGAAAGATTAAACCACAATCGATACTCTAGCATTTCTAACAGCACAACTCCACCAATCTCTCCCCATTAAAATACATCTAATAAGCATTCAATAACACTGTGTACGAAGATTAAGAACCCACACCAAAAGAAAGCTACTTTCATGACTATTCTATTTGTAGAAGTGTATAGAAGCACTGTGTTGGCTTAATATGTATAGATTAAAAGATAAAAAACAGAAAGTAAAACTAACTTAGAAAAAGGTATAAGCACAAGTGTCACAGGAGCAGTAACTTGTAAGCAATGTGCCGCAGTTATAAAAATCTGCGAAGATCTTCATTATTCAGGCCTATACAATGTGCATGCAACGCTAGAGACAGATAACTATTTTTAAACAAGAGAACAAGTCTGAAATGCCCTTTTATCTCCTCGGCTATGGTGTTGGAGCAATTAGAGTCACTTGTGCCTCTGTTTATCATTTCATCTCCTCTGGGTTTGAAGCAGCAGGCACAGCTGGGGTGCAGAGAGAGAGAGACTCTGAGAGTGGGAGGGGAAGAGAGATATAGGTAAGAGAAAAAGAGAAGGTAGCCGGAGGAAAGACATAAGAGAGAGAGTGGGAGAGGAGAGGACAGGAGAGATGCAAAGAGCGGGGTAGAGTTTGATCATTTTAGCCAGGGCTTCTTTTGGTTCCGAATCGTGCTGTAAAGGCAGGGGATGCTGGTGAGGGAAAAATATATGTGTGTGTGTGTGTGTGTGTGTGTGTGTGTGTGTGTGTGTGTGTGTGTGTGTGTGGTGTGTGTGTGTGTGTGTGTATGTGTGTGTGTGTGCGGGTGTGTGTGTGTGTCTGTGTGTGTGTGTGTGCGTGCGCGTGTGTGTGTTGTACCTCACTCATATACTAAAATACATTTCGCAATACTTTTGGGAACCACTGTATGATGTTGCCCACCCTTGGTAATAGATGCTGATGGCTGTCCATAATACACAGAATCTATCTATATACCACTGGGACACGAGGAGTTCATGCTGTCATTGCCTTTGCTTATTGATATGCCTGGTCCTGTATAGAGGAGTATTACCCACTGGGTGTTGAGAATCGACGTAGAACCTTGGACACTTTGAAAGTATTGATTATATGAAAGATTTATAGAGTGATCTTCTCATGTCCAGAACTTATCACCTGGCATGTCTTCTTTGTTCTAGCACTCAGCAGCTCGTGTCAACTTCCTGTGGCTGTTCCTCAGCTTCCTCCCACTGTCCATACCATCAGATTTTATCGTCTCAGGTTTGCTAATACCTTGTCTGATGCACGTCACCACTATATGACTGTATGTTTCATGGGATACATAAATTGGAGATGGCCAGGGAATAGGTGAAGTACATAGTAAGGATATGGTGAAGAGGGGTGAAACAAACCCCCAATACATGTGGGACACCCAGACTTTAGCCAACAAACCACTGGAATACTAAACCTCAATTTATAATGAGCAGTGTAAAGCTACATGTTTCAGAATGCAAACAGCTACTTGTGGAATGTGTCACATATGACATTGGGCCACTTGACAGAAATGCAGAGTGATGTGAATGGATGTGAATGGGAACTGTAGAAGGGCAGGTGAAGCTGTAGGGGTTGAAAGACGTGGGGGCAGAGGAGATGAATTTGCTCTGAAGAGAAGAGCGGCACAGGAGAATGATGTTGCATAGGGGTAAATTATGAAGGTAGAAATGTTATTGTAGAGTATTTAAGATTGCTTGTCAAGTTTGCTGTGTTGTATAGTAAGAAGATCCCTAACAAACTGTATGATCTACGACCCACAAATGATTGTGACAGCCAACATGTGAAGATGCTTATCCATTAACCCAACACACTGTGTATGGGTGATATGGGGATCTCTCAATCTCTCAAGCAAATTCATATTCCTCAGAGCATGAGCACGGAATGCTCAAACTCTATTGACCAGGCTGACTATTATGAAATGTGTATGCCAATATCATTTAATTGCTCAGTGCCAAGGGCAGTGGCAGCTGCTATGGGACAGTAGCGGTTGGGCCAGGAAACGGGCTGGGGGGTTAATAAAAAAGAACATTTCACATACCTGCTGGCTGCTGCCTCTCCTCTGTCATTCTTCTGTTCTTCTTTCGATGACACACGGATGCAGGAATCACATAGGCTCCCAGACTCCTCTAGCCAATGATGACACTGCTATCACCAGCATGACAGCAGCGTCGTGATTGGTCTGAGCGTCATGGTTTGGTGCTCAGACAGGGGGTGGGAGCCTGTGCATATTCTCCACCTGGCCTTGCAATATAGCCGGGTGGAGAACATGTTAAGTGTGCATGACTGTTTGGCCGGCCAGCCAAACCGTCATGCGCACTTAGAAAGTGCCCATCACTCCTCCCCCTGCTGTCGGACAGCCTAACCCCGCCCCACACATAAAACAAAACAAAGCTGGGTCAGTACAGGAAAAATAAAATGATAATGACATTGTGTTATTATCATTTTATTCTTCCTGTGGGCCCTGAGGAGCCCTGAGGAGCCGCCACTGGCCAAAGCATGTTGTAGACTGTGGTGTTACCTGGATTGCTCTTGCTACCATAAATCCAGGAAGGTAAACAGGGGCATCCTTCTTTTTTAGTCGCTATTCTGGTGACAGAAGAGTCTTACCAGCCCTTAGGTCGAGAGAGGTTCCATGGAGAGGAAGAAGCTTTAGAATGCCCCTAAAAGTACATGTACAAGAATGTATGAGATACATATTGTTTTTGGGTAATATCCATTCTGGAAGGTTAAGGAGGGTTCATCATTTCTTAAAATTGGTGCTCCCTAGTGATGAGGCAAATGCCACGACTGCATCACTTTTATGGTGAAAGCGACCAGGCCTGTTTCCGTTTTATTCTCCCTGCCTTTCCTATTTGGCAATCTCTGGTTAGCATCCACTGAGAGAGTGACTCCTATGCAAGGTGTTTCCTAAGACTGCTATTCAGTTGCCCAATTAAAGGTTCTCAACATGAACTAAATTCAAAACCCCCTCCATTCTATCGTGAGACACAACGTGAAATCGTGAAGCACCAAATAAAAAACGTTAAATCACTTCATTGCGAAAGCACTGCCTCCTTGCCGCTGCATTTCACATAACTTCACTGTTTGTGTCAGTTTTCATCTTTTCATATTTTAAGAAACAACCTTTAATGACAAGTCTTAGTGCGTCGTTTTAACACTCGCTCCTCAAATAGCATTCAGTTACTGGACGCCTGGGTCACTGACATAACAAGCATCTTGGCTTGCGGTATAATTTATAAACAGTAAAGTAGCACGTATTGCGGTAAACACACGCCGTCCGTGCGTCACGCGACGTGCTAAAACCAGGCTTTGAACTGGACAAAGTGATACCGCAGCTATTTTATGCAAGAAGACTTAAAAATCCCATTGAGGTTTGAGACGAATTTTACGCAGCAGAAAACTAACATCATAATATTTACGCCTCGTTAACTACGGGGAACACCCTGCACAAACCAATAGCCCATTTGGGATCTTGTGAGGTGAAGCGCTTACAAACACTAATTCATTACAGTTGTAAGGATGTGGCCACCGCCTGAGCTAGCGAGGGAAAGCACAAAACATATACCTGGCTAACTTGAAGGAGGAGACGAATTGATCTAAAAAGAAGCTCTTGGTGCAAACATTTCCAGCGGAAGAGCTACACGCTGGTTTCGTGTGTTCCTGGCTTCAGACACTATTATTTATTTTCTTCATACCTGACTTTATGCTGTTTTGATTTGGTGGTTGCTGTGGCTGACCTTTCACATTTGTGGTCTGGTGTTTTTTATCCAATTTCCCTGCTGGATAAAGATCTTTCCATGAACTTTACTGTTTAATCACATTGCGCCGTGCGTGTCATATATTGGAAACATTATTAATAGCATTTTCAGCCAAGCCCTGTCAGGGCAGGCGCAAAGTAAATAGCAAGGCCGGCTTCAGCGCGTGCTACCTCAGTTTTTCCAGCGATGCCTGCCCAGGGTGGGCCGCAGCGCTGTTTCCATGTTCCACCTCTAAACAAACATTTTCAAGGGCGGCTGATGACATAAGATCTGGTAATGCATGAACATCACTTTGAGTGTAATGTACAGGGGTCACCAGCATTGAGGTGAGTCCTGAAACACTGTTGTTCCTCCTCAGCAATTGGGTCAAATATTAAATACGCCACCGAAGACCAAATAATCCGTTCAAACAAACTAACTTCAATATAAAAATATAAAATAACTTGTGGCTCTAGGTCAGTGAAAGAAATCCAAAATCGCACTTAAAATTAAGCCCCTTCAATATTGTATTCATCTCCCTTTTATTCGGCTAATTCTGTAGTATTTTTCCTAAAGGTGTAGCACATTATGTAGAATAGATTATATAAGATTTCAGGATCCTATTTTAGCGTGTCGTCCCTGTTACTGGCCAATTAATAAGCATTAGAACCCAAACATTACATTAGTCTGGACGGCATCCGAGTATCTCAGAAACAAAAAATCTACTTCACTTTTTTAAAATTCTAATCCATCCACTCAAATGTGGCAATGACTATGATAAAAGTAGTAGCCTTCTCATCCTCCCATCTCTTTTTGGAGTTCACCACGGTGCATAACTTCAGCCCCGTGACATTCAGTATGCCTGTAAACCCCTGTCACATCTCCTGCTGATCAGAGGATGTGAGGATGCAGATGGAAGAGTTCACCATAGTGATTAACCAGACTTACACACAGTGACATTTCACTTCCGCTTCATGGGTCTTCCTACATCTTCAAGTGTAGCCATATTTCGATGTGCAGTTGGAGTACATGATTTCGAGGTTTTAGGAGGAGGAGCCATTCAGATGGTAGGGACTGTCATTGTTTCGTGATGTTTGGTGTGAGGTGCAGGTGCAGGTGTTTTCATATGTCTCCCTTTTATAATACTGTCAAGCGTATTTTTCTGAGACACAATCTAATGGCACCGTCATGATTTTCCACATGTCGCAAAGTTTGTGCAGAAAATCACACGTCTTAGGTTGCAAAGCGCAAGATCAAATATGCGCTATTCATTGACACAGGCAATGGATGAACAGCAAATGTCTAAAGTTGAACTCCTCTAAGACAGAAGTCCTCCGATTCGGTAACAACTCCTCCTTTTGGTCCCCTTCATGGTGGCCAGATGTGCTGGGTTCTCTTCCAGTGCCCATTAAGGTTACAAAAGTTGGCATCTTGGTGGATGATAGATTAACCTTTAAAGAGCAAGTAAACAAGGTTATTTCCACATCCTTCTATACTTCACAAACCATCAAGAAAATTGCTCAATTTCTGCCATTTGATCTTTTAAAGACAGGTGTTATCGCTTTAGCCTTATCGAGATTGGACTATTGCAACGATCTCTATCAAAACCTACCTAAAAGTTCCCTGAAAAAACTTTAAAACGTACAAAACTCTGCAGCTCGGGTGCTCCTGAATGTTCCAAGATTCCATTCTGCCTCTCAGGCCATCAGTAGGTTACACTGGCTTCCTGTGAAGCAGGTATAGTTTTCAAGGCTTTATGCATTGCATTTAAGGCACTCCATGGACAAGGTCCAGCCTATCTGAGGGAAAGTTTCAGACGGTATTTGCCATGTAAGACTCTTCGTTTCAGCTTTGCCAGTAATCTGGTAGTTCTTTCCTACGAACGTTCATCTTGGGGAGGTAGGAGCTTTGTTATTTCTACTGCCCAAAATTGGAATCTTCTTCCTCAGGATTTGAAAGTCACCACCTCTTTGTCAGTTTTCAGGACATTTTTAAAAACATGGTTTTTCAGACATTAGAAGTTCTGGTTGGTGCTGTTCCTTGTCACTTATAGTGCCAAGACACCTCCGGGTATTCACTGCGCTGTACAAGTTTTAAAATTCATTCATTCATTCCTTCATTCCTTCATTCATTCTGTCATTCATTCATTCTTGAAACGGTTTGGGGAATGTTTTAGGTCTCTAGAAACACAATATTTCATGCACATTTTTTGTGAGTAAGGTGAATTGAGAGTTTGCTGCCCTTGCAAGGTTGTTATATTATACATGCAGTAATTCACTCGCAAATGTACCTTTATTAATCAGGCACTTTACTTTTGTGAATTGTGACTATTCACAAGTTTAAGAAATTTTGGATTTAAAATAATTTTTGTAGTGTGTCACCCTAGGGAACACACCCTGTCTCACTTCTAATCATAAAATCACTGCACTAAATATTCTGTCTTTCTGGCATTTTGTCCCCTGTACAGAGTCTGATCTTCTGGCACAAACGTCTACTGATCACAGATATCAGCATCCAGATTAGATTTTGCCCTTTTTAGATCCACATTCGTGTACAAAAAGTGTTTGAAACAAATGTTTGCTTCTTTGTCATACCTCATCTCTGTTCTTCTCTCTATCTCTCTCCCTCTGCTACACTCTCTCTTTCTTTCTCTCTCTCTCACTTTTTCTCACTTTCTTTCACTCTTAACCTCTTTCACTGTCCCTCCTTCACCCTTTCTAGTTCTTTCTCTCTTTGCCTGTAGTTCTCTTCGTTACTCTCTCTCTGTTTCTCGTATCACTCCTTTCTTCACTCTTTGTCTTGCACATATTTGATCTCAATTACATTAATTGATGTTGCTTTTAATTTTGATGCCTTTTTTTCTCTCGTGCATTCCTTCTAAGATATCAGGATATTGGACTATTTTATTGCAAGCCAACATAGTTGATGTGTGCCCTTCTTACATTTGCAGGCAGTCAATGTTGCCTTAAATTAGTGTCTTTGCAGAAAAATCGCCTAAGTCATAGAAGCATTGCAGTATAGACCTTGGATGTGTAGACATACAGTAATATGAAATCACTAATTACCCAAGAGTAAGGGCTCAAAGGAACGAGAGGAGGTATGGACTTACGCTGTATGCATCCTTCCAAAAACACAGTCCTAATTATAAAAAGCATATGCCACAGAGATCTATAAATCTGAAGGTTCCTCGAAAGGAATTACCCATGTAATGGGGACCTGGATGTCTGTGTTGTCTTAAAGAGGTCAGGACTCAGGAATTACAAAAATTGTAATGCAGGACCTGACATACCACCATTGGTATCAGGCACGCAACGCCCATTGGGCTCAAAGGGCTTCAGCCCCTCCCCGTCGTGTGTGGCAGCCCGGGCTGAGACAGCTTCCCGGGCACACACACAGCCACATCCGAGTACTGCAAAGGTCTTTAAAAGACCATTTGCTTATTAATGAGGCTTTGTTGTGTTTCCATCCCTTCTTAGAGCCCCTGCATCTCCACTCTGCCTATTGCTGGTAGAATTAGCCCTCCCCGAATTTTTTTCTTAGCCCCCCCAAAAATTTGGCTCTAGTTGCGCCTCTGATTGGTATGCTTCATCATTGGCCCACCACATTCATCAGAAAAGTTTCTAGTGATGAGTGGGCTCCCTGTATGTGCAGGGAGTATTTTGTTGCAGGAAATGGGTACGGGATACAGAGTGTAGGCATTCAACATTTTTGGATCCTTACAAACGTTTTTTCTTTTATAGCAGGAGTCAAGCAAGATGACTAAAATTACAAGGTGATGCTTGGGAGTGATTATTACTCCTGCATCCTAAAGATCAACATGTTTCAGTCTTAAGATGGCCCAAGATGATGGGGTCCCTGGCTTTCATCAGGGCCGGGATCCTAAGTGCTCTATCTCTATACACATTCCCACTAAAACAGCATTCATGTGGTGAAGAATTAATAACATATATTCTGCTGGGAAATACTCAAGTTGTCTGCCACAATTAGATGGTCTTGTGGTACAAAGCATAAAATAAAATTAAGAAAACAGATGACATAAGACATACAAGAAAAGAAGGGCTCTCTCTTCTTATCCCATGCATATTGTCATGTGCCACTGCAAAATTTCACATTTGAGAGAAAACACACTGCAAAATACCGAAAATCAGTATGTGCAGGCTATATCACATTAGATGTGACTGCATGCTTCGTTCATACTGCCTTACCCTATAATTAAGGGAGATTTTGCTCAAACCTCAATGGAGAAACATACGAGTAGGAACTAATCTCCAAACTCTAGAGGGGTAGAAAATGTAAGGTTTTTAGGAAAAAGGTTGTGGTTATTCATAAAATTTGTATTCCCAAAAGTCTAGTCCACCAAACTTAAATTGTCATAGGTATAGCCCTGTATAACTACCTATACAAGTGTTGGTGTCCTCCCAATGTTACTGTCTTTCAGAGAGGCATTCTCCTAAATGCGCTGAGAGGTGTGTTTGCAGAGTGGTGGAGAAAGGGGACACGGCCTCCAACCACCTCTCTGCAATCGCACTGCGTGGGGCTTATTGAGGTAACAGGAGGTCTTGTTGCCCCCTAAAGACCCTCAGCAGCCAATGGGACATCATCCCCAACCAGCAGCTTGTCAGAAGGCGCGTTTGCAGAGTAGTGGAAAAAGGGGGTGGGGTCTCTGGTGAGTTGCTGGGCTTTTTTTTTTAAGGGAATGGGGGCTGCCCCCCTTCCCTGTGCCGATTTCGGCCCAGGCATCCCATTCCATGGGGATTTCGGCCCAGAGGACCCCATCCCCAGGGCCCAGCCTTTCTTTCTTTTTTTCTTATTTTTTTAAAAGGAAGGGGGGCTGCATGTCCCCTTCCCTGGGCCAATTTAGCCCCAGGGAGGTGGTGGTCCCTTGAGTAGCGAGGGGGCAGAGCCACTGACACATTGATTTTTAATTTAGCCCTTGGAATTTGTCGGTCCCCTGGGCTGTAGGGGGTGCCACGTGCCCCCTGTATTTGTCATAATTAGCCCTGGGGAGGTGGCAGCCCCCGAGGCTGCGGGGGGCCATGCTGTCCCCCCACATCACATTCTACATTTTTGCCCTGGGGAGGTGGCAGTCTCCGGGATATGGGGGTGCCACATGGGCACCCCCCACATTACTATAAGAACTTGCCCCCTGGACCTGGCCCACCCAGGGGCCTATATTAAACGGAGCGCAGTAGTCCGTACATCGTTTTTAAAAAAAGTTCTGCGGGAGTGACGGATCTAGTGCAATTTCCGCTGAAAATCTAAAAAGAAAAATGTATTTTTGGTGCTGGGGGGGGTCAGAGGCCTAGGGGGTCAGGGTGTTTCTGCCCCCTTTTCGTTTTTTAAGATAATTTTTATGTGACTCTGTTCAACCGAGTCACAAGATGACATGCCAACACTTCCAGGTTTGAAGTGTTGACAGCCAATCAGATCTCAGCACGAGATCGGGAGGGGTCGCAGATCCACTGCATCACCATATATACAACTCGGAATTTCTTTAAATTTCTCAGCAACTACTGAACGGATTTAGCCCAAATCACATAAAGACACTTCCTTGAACCAACATCTACCTTCCTGACAAATTTGGTGTTATTCTGTTCAACAGTTTGAGCTGTAGCCGTGTCTAAAGGTCCTATGGGAATTAACATGAGGAAATGTGCTTTTAATCACCCCCTGGTTCTCGGCCTCCTCTTGATGGATCACCTCGAAACTTTCAAGATAGCAGCTGAAGTGAGCGTCGTAGTAGTTTTGAAAATTTTGTGAAGATTCGTCAAACACGCTTTCCCTATGGAAACTAGGTTAACTATAACTACTTACTGCTGATCGCCAGTAGGTAATATGTATGTATATATATATAGATATACATATCTATATATATATCTATATATATATATATATATATATATATATATATATATATATATCGAAAACCACCATAGTAGAACGTAATATTCGTCAAGTTACTTTTTTAGACGAATACCGGCAATTACGCCGGAGCAAGCAAATAGTGCGGGATACCCCAATACCGGAGACACGGGGCCAGAGAGGTCGAGGAAGAGGCAGGGGACGAGGAAACGCCGCAACAGAAGAAAACGAGTCAAGCAACGATGGCAGAAGAGGCAAAGGAAGGGGCAACGTGGGAAACAGAAGGACACGCTCCATGAAGACATACTAATGGATCTAACAATGGTGAATAAAACTGTTATTAACCTTTCTAGTAAACCCATAACAGACATTGAAAAACAGATTTTATGTCTGGGACTCTCTTTTGCCCTTCATTTCCGTGTAATTATACTGATGCTAGGATTGATCTCTTCAAATTTGTGAGGAAATTAAAATTAAAAAATGGCATAAACTCAAACGGTTAGGCGAAACAGATGGGAGTAGGAGAAATCTCAGATCTCACGCACAGAACAATCTTAACGTAGGAGACATAGACACACTAATCACCATGGTGCAACTAGATCAGGAAAACACAGAAGGCACTTCTGATATCAGTAACACACAAGCACTGGAGTTTCTTGGTGTTACCACTGATGCATCTGCGTGCACTGATTTCAGACCCAGATCCACTTTTGTACCCAATTTACCACACGACAACATAGACACTTTTCAGGATTGTGTCAGCAAAGCCCTCTGTAGATATAGAACCAGGGAAGGATATCCCGGGGTGACACTAACAATTTTACTTACCAGCAAAGACAGGCACTGAAATCTCTCACTGAGGATGACAGCATTGTCATCCGCCCTGCTGACAAGGGTGGGAATGTGGTCATTTTAAATAGGGTACAATATATTTCTGAAGCCATGAAACAACTGGGCAATACTGATTTTTATCTTCCCACTGACACTACAACCTACAATAAGAGTATCACTCACATATGGGATAAACTGACCATATGGAAAGACAAAGGGATCCTTGAATGGGAGGAGTACTGTTATTTAAAAAATGATCATCCAGTACTTCCGGTCCTTTACCTTTTACCCAAGTTACACAAAGACCCCACGAATCCACCGGGGAGCCCCATTGTGTCCTCTAAGGGCAGCGTAGGGGAACATATCTCTAAGTATGTGGACCATTTTTTGAGAGATTTTGTTGTCTCGTTATCGAGCTATGTGAGGGACACCAAAGATTTTTGAATAAAATCCAGGGTTTACAGTGGGAGCAGGATTTCATTTTGATTACTCTTGATGTACACTCATTGTATACTATTATTGACCATAGACAGGGCCTGGATGCCTGCAGTTTATTCTTAAAGACTAGACCAGCAAGATTTCATGAACACAGTCTCATGATATTGGAGATGATAGACTTTTGTCTCACCAACAATATTTTCATGTTTAATGGGGCCCTTTACAGACAGGTGACCGGCACTGCGATGGGTTCTTGCTTCGCTCCCAGTTTTGCGAATCTGTTCATGGGTCACTGGGAGGGGACCTTGACCACCAATCCACACCTGGCAGAGTATTTTGAACATGTTATTGTGTGGATGAGATATATTGATGATTTATTCATTGTTTGGAGAGGATCGGAAGGGTTGGCCAATGAATTCATCAAGGCACTGAATAACAATGAATTTAATATCATCTTGTCAGGTACCATCAGTAAGTCTAAGGCAGAATACCTAGATGTCAAGCTTGAAATTGTTAACAACCAGATTCAGACGGCCCTATTCAGGAAATCCACCGCGGGCAACAGTATTCTGCATGCCCTCAGCAGCCATCCAGAGACACTCAAATGGAGTATTCCCTATGGGGAGCTGCTGAGGGCAAAAGAAATTGCAACACAGAGGAGGCATACCAGAGCGAGAGCATGGTCATGTTGGAACGGTTTAAAATCAGAGGTTATCCCTCCTGGGTATTACGCAAAGCTAAAGAGAGAGCAGATGGGGTCATCAGAACTGTAACTATTTCAGATAACCCTACTGAATCCAGTGACACGGCAGACGACTGCCCTAGGATGATCATGACATTCAATTCTGACTCCAGTAATATCAAACGCATTTTTGCGAAGAACTGGGACATCCTCAAATATGACAGCATAATTGGGGAAAGTATTCCAATCAGACCCAACATCACATACAGGAGGGGTACGAATATCAGGGACATGCTAGTCCATAGTGACATCACGGCATACCCAAGTAGGGATGATCATGACCTTAAGGGTTTCTTTCCTTGTGGGCATTGTAAAGCTTGTAAAAACAGCAGTTACCGCAGGAAGGTCACATACAATGGGATTAACAAGACCATAGACCAGTTTCTCACATGTAGTACCACTTTTGTAATTTATGCAATAGAATGTCCTTGTGAACTCTGGTACATTGGCAGTACCACACACATGGCCAAAAAGCGCATCCTCGAACATAGCAGGGCTATTACCAATTTCGATGACAAATACCCTGTAGCACGCCATTTCCAAGAGAAACATTATTCCAACTCTTCTTTGCTCAAATTCTTCATCCTGGAACAGGTTGCAGGAAACTCCAGGGAGGTAACAGGGTGTTAAAACTTAGACAAAGAGAGTCTAGAATGATTTTGCAGTTCCAAACTAAGACACCGGGTGGGCTGAATTTTGACGAAGAAATGGCTATTCATCTCAAAGATAACTGAGTGTGTTGCCACTTGAGTTGGGATACTCTAATTTTATCTCTATTTTATAGCTTTCTTACTCCTTCTGTGCATTAGATTGTAATTTTATTTTATTTTACGTTTTGATATTTATTGAGTGATGTGGACAACTTGTGATGCTAACATGTGTTCTAATTTTCTTTATTTTCAGGAGGAAAGGAAGGGGCCCCCTCACCTGTAATCACTTTCACGGGCCACCTACCCTTTTCCCCTTATCATCACTGTCATGGTCCTGAGACTGGGTAACTATGTTTCATTTGATTTGTCATCTTAGCAATACAATCATATTTTGCTGGACTTGTGACTACTGGCTGAAGTGTGTTAAAGTACGTGCTGTCTCATGGTAATTGGCACAACTGGGCACTTGCCCGTAATCTGTTAGTGTTTGTGTAAAAATGGGCACTGGCCCGTCATCTTGTAGTCAGACTTTGCGGACACGTTACCCCTGTCGTGCATTCTGTCTCACCAGGGCACTTACCTAGCCAAGGTATGTTTATTCTGTACCAATATATTGCATATTTAATTCCTTTATTTGGAGACAATGTTTATAATACCTTGAGTTACAGACTGCCAGTAATTCAGTATGTGTACATGTTCACTCATTGCTTTATTGCATCTTTGCACAGCCCGGAACAGCGTGGGTATAACTACACGTTTTACATGATGATTGTGTTCTCATGTTTGCATTTCATCCGTTCCAATATGTCTGCCATTTATTTGCAGGGAACAAAATACGCAGTAGTCCTACGATTATGTCTATGACTGTATTGAATGCTTTATTAGTCACCCTTTACGTGTGCACGTTTCACGTGATCAAGGGGTTTTGCCCTGAAACGCGTTGTGAATAAACAACTTGTGGATTATTACTACGGAGTTCCTTGTTTCTGAGAGCGTGCATATTGGTGGTTTTCGATATTGACATTACCGGCTTGCTCCGCCGGTGAGCACGCCACTTCTCACGGGTCCACTGAAGTCGGAAGGAGCGTCTTTTGTGATATATATATATATATATGTGTGTGTGTGTATGTATTAATATATATATATACATATATATATATATTACCTACTGGCGGTCGCCAGTAGGTAGTTATAGTTAGGACCTAGTTTCCATAGGAAAAGCGTTTTTTGATTTGCCAATATCTTTGGCGCCGTTTGACGAATCTTCGTGAAATTTTCAAAACTAATGGCCTGCTCCGGTCAGCTCCTGTCTTGAAAGCGTCGGGGTGATTTGTCAAGCAGGGGCCGAGAAAAAAGGGGGGTCCCAAAACGTGTTTCCCCATGTTAATTTCCATAGGAAAAATTGGAACAGGCTACAGCCCGAACTGCTGAACGGAATTACACCAAATTTAGCAAAAATGTAGCTCTTGGTTCAGAAAGCGACCTTTTTTTTAAATGGTGTAAATCCGTTTGGTAGTTCCTGAGAAATTAGAAAAAGAAAACTTTCTATATCTGAGCACCGAGGAGTAGTCGCGACTCCTCCCGAGCACGAGCTGACTTCTGATTGGCTGCCAACACTCCAAACCAGGAAGTGTTGGCAGCCCTCTTGTGACTCGGTAACCTAGGCCTGCTCAGGGGGCCAAAAAAAGCATTTTTCTTTTATTTAAAACGGCCAAATTCGCGCTGGGTTTGCGAAACCGGCAGAGAAAATTTTAAAAAACGAAGCGCGGATTCACGTGCTTCCTTGTACTTAAGCCCCCGGGTGGGCCAGGTCCCCGGGGCAATGCATAATTAATTTGCGGGGTCCCACAGGGGCCCCCGCAGCCCCGGGGACTGCCACCTCCCCAGGGCTTAGTTAATAGTGTGCGGGGGGCACACGGCCCCCCGCAGCCCCAGGGACCACCACCTTCAATAATAAATGCGTGGGGGGGTCCCTACCCCCCCACGCTGCCCCAGGGACTGCCACCTCTCCAGGGCTTTTATATATCAGGGTCGGGGGGCCTCGCGGGCCCCCCCATGCCCCAGGGACCACCACCTCCCCAGGGCTTCCTTGATTAGTGGGGGGCCTCATGGGCCCCCCCAAGCCCCGGGGACCACCACCTTCCCGGAGCTTCTGTTATTAATCAGGGGGGCCTCGCGGGCCCCCCATGCCCCGGGGACCACCACCTCCCCGGGGCTTTGAAATGTAGGGAGGGGGGCTGCGCGGCCCCCTCCTGGAGCCCTTGATGGCCCTGGGGACCACCACCCCCCAGGGCCGGCTCCTGCAATGTCCCGGGGTGCCCACCCCCGGGACATTGCTGTTTGCTATGGCAGGGCGGGCACACGGCTCCCGCCCTGTCATAGCAAAGTCTGCTTTGGTTTTTGGACGCGAGAGCAGGAAACCTGCTCTCACTTCCAAAAACCAAAGCAGAATTGCTTTTGCACAAGGGGAGCTGCCTGTCAGCAGCTCCCCTTGTGCAAAAGCAATGCCGGCTCCCGCAGGATGCGGGGAGCCGGTGGGACCGTGGGGGCATTGGGGCTCCCCCCACAGTCCCCAATGCAGAGGGCTGGTGCCGGGGGATGGGGTCCCCGGGGCCAGAAGTGGCCCGGGAGGGGGGCCACGCGCCCCTCTCCCCCGCAATATAAAAAATAAAAAACGGAAAGGCCGGCCCCGGGGGATGGGGTCCCCGGGGCCATAATTGGCCTGAGGAGGGGGGCCACGCAGCCCCCCTCCAAAGAATTAAAAAAACTTTTTTTTAAAAAAAAGACTTGCCATGCCCTGGGGGATGGGGTCCGCGGGGCCGAAATTGGCCCTTTTGCTAGGCATTACAGCCCCATTACGGGATCATTTGGGCCCCACAGGAGTACTTACCCGGCTATGGTGATTGCTGGGAGTTGTGGTCCATCATCAAAGACTACAGCAGAGACTCTAATCAGCACAGTGGGACCAGCTGTACTCCCACCAATGGGAGGGCCGCAGGAGGTCAAAAGGAGGGTGGGACTGAATTACCGATGTTAGCGGCACCTGAAGAAGGCACACTTTGCCGAAATGCATTGTGCCGGTTTGTTGTCAATAAAGTGGACTTTCCTGAAATTCCCCGCTGTGTCCTCTAGTTGCTTGGAGTGAAGTAATCGTGGTGTGATATTTTGCGCGCCGGCCAGGAGCGCGCTGAGAGGACCCGTTCTGAAAGTGTTCAAGACCTTTTTCTGGCATTCGTGGTGTCTTCTTTCCAAGGTATTGGTACGCCTTGAACCACCTCAAGATTCAGCTAAGCAAGTGGCTTCTGACAGGATCAGCCCGTGATTACACGGGGGGACGCGGACACTGTTTCAGCGTCGCATGGCCCGGCGGACTCTGGAAACTGAGGCAGGACGTTGGGGACTCGAGGCAGTCCTGGGCAATCGACACATCGAGCTTCTTCCAGTTACGACACACCCCCCTGTTGCTAGGCATTACAGCCCCATTACAGGATCATTTGGGCCCCACAGGAGTACTTACCCGACTATGGTGATTGCTGGGAGTTGTGGTCCATCATCAAAGACTAAAGCAGAGACTCTAATCAGCACAGTGGGACCAGCTGTTCTCCCACCAATGGGAGGGCCGCAGGAGGTCAAAAGGAGGGTGGGACTGAATTACCGATGTTAGCGGCACCTGAAGAAGGCACACTTTGCCGAAATGCATTGTGCCGGTTTGTTGTCAATAAAGTGGACTTCCCATAAATTCCCAGCTGTGTCCTCTGGTTGCTTGGAGTGAAGTAATCATGGTGTGATATTTTGCGCGCCGGCCAGGAGCGCGCTGAGAGGACCCATTCTGAAAGTGTTCAAGGCCTTTTTCTGGCATTCGTGGTGTCTTCTTTCCATGGTATTGGAACGCCTTGAACCGCCTCAAGATTCAGCTAAGCAAGTGGCTTCTGACAGGATCAGCCCGTGATTACACGGGGGGACGCGGACACTGTTTCAGCGTCGCATGGCCCGGCGGACTCTGGAAACTGAGGCAGGACATTGGGGACTCGAGGAAGTCCTGGGCAATCGACACATCGAGCTTCTTCCAGTTATAACACACCCCCCTTTTGCTAGGCATTACAGCCCCATTACGGGATCATTTGGGCCCCACAGGAGTACTTACCCGGCTATAGTGATTGCTGGGAGTTGTGGTCCATCATCAAAGACTACAGCAGAGACTCTAATCAGCACAGTGGGACCAGCTGTACTCCCACCAATGGGAGGGCCGCAGGAGGTCAAAAGGAGGGTGGGACTGAATTACCGATGTTAGCGGCACCTGAAGAAGGCACACTTTGCCGAAATGCATTGTGCCGGTTTGTTGTCAATAAAGTAGACTTCCCTGAAATTCCCCGCTGTGTCCTCTGGTTGCTTGGAGTGAAGTAATCGTGGTGTGATATATATATATATATATATATACATACATATATACATATATACATATATACATATATACATATATACATATATACATATACATATATACATATACATATACATATATATACATATATATACATATATATAGATAGATAGATAGATAGATAGATAGATGAATAGACATTATTACCCGCTGAGTGCAAGAAATTCGCTCGTGAAAACCGACGAGGAGAGACGTGCTTCAGGGACAAGTAGGTCTCTATTTGCGAAGACTCTCCGGTGACAAGGCAGCATGAGCAGTATCAGACGAACACTCAGCAGGCGGCTGTCAAGGCTGTGTTCGAGGTAATTTCAGCCATGACGTTCCCAGTAAAGCGGCACCGCAAGGACAGCGGTGTAATTTAAATATGAGCTGGTTACTGATTTGTATTAAAGCCGCTTTTTGAAAAGGAAACTGTGTCCACAGTAGCTGTTTTTTACCGTAAACGGCATTGGTTCGTATGTTTAAGAGGCTCGCCCCCTTGCTGTGCACCGCCGCTGAGGAGAGGAAGGGGTGAGGCGATTACGGTGCGCGAGCACCGTTTGGCAGTTGTTTGTTTAACTAATCCCCTACCCGCTGAGTGCAAGAAATTTGCTCGTGAAAACCGACGAGGAGAGACGTGCTTCAGGGACAGTACGGTCTCTATTTGCGAAGACTCTCCGGTGACAAGGCAGCACGAGCAGTATCAGACGAACACTCAGCAGGCGGCTGTCAAGGCTGTGTTCGAGGTAATTTCAGCCGTGACGTTCCCAGTAAAGCGGCACCGCAAGGACAGCGGTGTAAATTAAATATGAGCTGGTTACTGATTTGTATTAAAGCTGCTTTTTGAAAAGGAAACTGTGTCCACAGTAGCTGTTTTTTTACTGTAAACGGCGTTGGTTCGTATGTTTAAGAGGCTCGCCCCCTTGCTGTGGACCGCCGCTGAGGAGAGGAAGGGGTGAGGCGATTACGGTGCGCGAGCACCGTTTGGCGGTTGTTTGTTTAACTAATCCCCTACCCGCTGAGTGCAAGAAATTCGCTCGTGAAAACCGACGAGGAGAGACGTGCTTCAGGGACAGTACGATCTCTATTTGCGAAGACTCTCCGGTGACAAGGCAGCACGAGCAGTATCAGACAAACACTCAGCAGGCGGCTGTCAAGGCTGTGTTCGAGGTAATTTCAGCCGTGACGTTCCCAGTAACTCGGCACCGCAAGGACAGCGGTGTAATTTAAATATGAGCTGGTTACTGATTTGTATTAAAGCCGCTTTTTGAAAAGGAAACTGTGTCCACAGTAGCTGTTTTTTACCGTAAACGGCGTTGGTTCGTATGTTTAAGAGGCTCGCCCCCTTGCTGTGGACCGCCGCTGAGGAGAGGAAGGGGTGAGGCGATTACGGTGCGCGAGCACCATTTGGCGGTTGTTTATATATATATATATATATATGCAATGCAAAGACCCAGAGGTGTTGAGATTGGCATTGCAGTGGATCCACAGATCCACTGAACCCAAAAAAGCTCAATTTCTTTGAAATGTGAATACATAGGGTCACACTGGGACCCCCCACAAGGCCCAGGAGGCAAAGGTGCCCCTATTGTGCCTCCTATATCCTATTGTGCTTTATTTTGTAGGATTCGGGGACTGAGTCCCCAATTCCTAAGACAGTGGCTGCAACTTCCCCTTCAGGTTGTGCCCACCCAATCATATGTGGTTGAGATTACAGCTCTGTCGCAAATCCACCACAGATTCACTGCAGTATAAAATATCTATATTTTTTAATCACAATTTTCTTCAAAACTACTGCATAGAATTACACCAAATAACAAAAAGCACACTTTATGGACCTAGATTAAACTTTCTGCCAAATTTGGTGCAATTCTGTTCAGCAGTTTTTGCGGTATTGTTGTTCAATTCTCCTTTGGAAAAATGAATGACGAAAACACCTTTTGGGAGCCCACTTTTTCTGAGCTCCCGCTTGACGGATCATCACAAAACTTTCCAGAAAGTGTCTGAGGTAGATGAGACTTTTTTTGGGAAAGATTCATCAAATGGTTCCAAAGTTATGATCAAACCCAAAAATACTTTTCTTATGGAAACGCAGGCCTAACTAACTACCCAGTGGCAACAGTCACTGAGTATTATATACATTTCTATGTGAGGTATAGGTATATGCATGGTAATAGTATTCATGGTAAATGATGCATGGTAAAGACATTGTGTGATAAAGACTGAACAGTAAAGGATATTCCTCTCAAAAAATAAAAGGTAGTCAGCAATATACTGTTTACCTGCCAAGAAATATGTACTCATTTCAGTCACTCATTGAAAACCCGGAAGCAGTTGAGGATCCTTCAGCGTGCTTATAAGGTATCTGTACAAGCCGCCGGAGAGAAGGTCACAATATGCTGAAACTCAACCTACTACATGTAATGTAAGTAGAGGGGCCAAAGTCATGACAATGGAGGTAGACAATTGGGGGCTACTGCAGTGCCTGATACAAATGCTACTTCCTTGCGTGATTATGACACAGGAAGTCCGTAAAGAAGACAGAGCCATAAGCCAAGCAGTCCCATAGTTGTATCTGCTACAGAATTAGTTGAAAAAGGTGGAACAAACATTCAACATTGTCGATGAAAAAGCAGCTTATTTGGTGGATAATTTAAATAAAGTTTTACATGTCCGTGCAGTGAAAAACTCCTAAATCTGTTTTTCACTGTTGTAAGACTTCTCTCTCCCATTGACTAACGCTGGGTTACCTTATTGCATTTGTGCTAAAGTTAGATTGAGTGCAGATAGAGATATTCTATTTATACTCAAACTAATTGTAATTTGAAATCCTCATTAATTGTAAAGTTAGATTTTAAGTAAGATGTTTAAACATGGCACTTTTAGAAATTTGGCATTTTCTTGCACCAACCATTTGTGTCTTCTGCCAGTGTCCTGGGTCACATGACTGTGAATGGCTCTGCTGTTGAGGTTTGCGTATTGCTTCTGACAGTAATACAAAGTGGGCTTAGGTGTGGACAGGAAAGACCATTCTGGCAGATGACTGGGGGTGTACCCAGTCTCCCTTACACTTCAAAGGGCTTTCCTTCTGAACACACAAAGGAATCTGACACCAGGTCTGTGCTACCTATTGTCATCCCCCTAGTTTGAGGCTTTGGCAGGGGAAGGAAAGGAACTCTCCAGAACCAGATGAGGGGATAGGAGAGGGAGTCCCCCACACAAAGACTGGCACAAGGTATATATTTTGGAACTCCAGGGCCATTTTTCAGGACTCTTGGACCTGTGAAAATTACAGAAGAAGGACTGTCCTGCTGCCAGAGGACTGCCCTGCTGTTGGAAGGACTGCCTTGCTGTCTGAGAAGGAAGACTGGACATGTGTGCCTTCATACCAGGCTCACCAGAGTGACTCAAAGGGTCAGTTGGCTGACATTCTATGTGAGCTACAGGGACACAACCAGCTTCAGAGGCCTCCCTGCAACTGCCCAGCTGACCTCCTGCAACTAGACCTGCTTGGACGTACAACTGGACCTACCTGAACCCTGCTGGCCTCTGCTTGAGTGTGTCCTGACCCCCAAGAGCTGCCTCCCCAGGTCTGGGACCCTTGTCTGGTATCAGAGTATACTTCTCCTAAAGAAAATGTGAAAATCCTAAAGTTTCGGCCTTCTGAGACTTCGAACGGGATAGACAATCTGCCGCCAGCGACGACCCGCAACGCAAGAGCTACAATTCACACTAAAGCAATGACAGCCCACAACATCTGCCAACACAAAACTACAGCTGTGACCATCAACATGCTCAGCCACTCTTTATGCTACAGAGACAACAGTCTGCGATGCATGACCTGCTCTTCATGCTACACCGAAGGCCGTCCACGCTGCTCAGCCTCCTCCTCTATGCCTCCTCCACCACAAACGGAACTCTTTGTGCCAAAATTGGAAGGTGACGTTTTCAGCAGAACTAACCTGGTCCCTGTATCCAACCAGTGATCCATCGTGGTCTGCCTGAACTTGTGACTTTCCCCAGTCTAGCATGACCAGATGACCATGAGTGGAGCTTTGTGCTTCCAGGCACTATTTTCACTTGAAATTATAAAATTGAATATCTCCCATTCTACTGGTTGGATTTTTGTCATTCTGGAATCATTTTATTTAATACAATTTACTCTATTTTTCAAATGGGTTTGTGATTTTACTTGTGTTGTGTTTTTACTTTATTACTGTTTGTGTGCTGCATAAATATTTGACACTTTGCCTCCAAGTTAATCCTGACTGTTTTGTGCCGACAAACCAGAGGGTTAAGCACAGGTTAATTTAGTGATGTTTGTGGTTCATTCTGACAAGAATTGGGGTTGCTGTCCAAGTGCAGATTCTACCCTGCTCAACCAACAACCCAACATTTTACAGTTGATTTAATTTAGCAGAACTTTAGTCAAGTGCTAAGGCGCAGGCACAGCAAGTGGAAGCCCCTATGATAAGTCAGAAGATTGTCCAAGACTATCTGGATGACCCAACAGAGGTGCACCTGGATCAAGACTCATTGATATATTGGTATGGGAGGAGGGCACAGAGTCCAGAGCTCAGCAGGCCTGCAATAAAGTATCTTGCATGTCCGTAGCCAGTCTCGGAGCACATTTTCAGTGCAGATGGCACAATTACCACAGTTAGAAGGGCCAGTTTCTCACCTCAAAATGTAGAGGGATTGTTGATGTACAAAATGAACAACACTTCATTCCAAAGGATTGTAGTGCTCTGACACAATTGAGGATGACATGGGCAATTGGTCTGACATCTCAAGTTTGCCCAGTTATTATCCTCTGAATGACCATCCTGAGTTTTAGGATGAACTCTACTTTCCAGACTAATGAAACAGAAGATATATATATATATATAGGAGGAGTGCCTAATAAAATAGGCAAACAAATAAAATTATATACAATTTATAATTAGTGTGCATCTTACACCACCAATTGTAAATAATAAACTGAAAAAGAGTAGACCAATGTGCATTGCACGGAGAATCAATGAAGGAGGACACAGCTATTATTTGGTCCAGGGTGGCTGAGCAATGAGAGCTCAGAAAGACTAATTTAACCTTCTGTTCAACCATTGACTTTGAAATGAGCAAATGGCAGTCTGCTGCTATAGAAAGCCTCAGATTTCTAAAAACTAACTTTTGTTTCATTCCCTTGATGGGATGCCAGTGAAAATGTTAAATATTGCCCTATATTGTGTATCACTTCCATGGAGAAGACAGACAGAAAGGGACACCTCACTTGCAACAAGTACCTTGCTTGGACTAATGAGTATTACCAAATAATAATTCATGTTGCAGTGGATGGGAGGTTCTGGTAACTTACACTTGATAATGTAATGTTTGGGGGGTTCTTTCTGCATCAATGATTGTTTGTCACATAATTTGATATATTTTTTCATTTTGTTAATTCAAGTGTATCCTCTCTAGTTTCTTCTGAGACTAGTCAGTTCATTTGCCAAGACTAAACTAATTGTCACATTCTTTACATTCTCTTATCAACACTACAGGTTTTTGTCTTATGGATAAAAGTAAATTGTAAAGTACCATTGACAATGACAAGAAGAAGGACCATTACCTATCTGCTTCAATGGGAAATAGGACTCAAAGAGACTTACACCTGTGGACTTGAGAGGTGTGCTGATTAGGAACATACAGATTTGGGGCTCAAATGGCAAACTCTAATTAAGTGATTGACTTCTGGTTTGCTTGACTGAACACAGCAAAATGTTGTTATTGTTAGAGTAAACAGCTGGGTACATGAAATTAGTTGTCTGGGATTGATGGGGATTCTTAGGTAATGTCACACCACTGCCTATGCTCTCTTGCCCCTCAGGGACCAATATTGGCCTTTCATTTTTGCACACCATAGGCCATCTCATCTGTAAGAAGAATGCTCCACAGGGTTAAGACCTATACTTAAGATGGACAATGACAAAAAAATGCAGATGTACTGTTCATTGGTAAGTAGTATCATTTTTCTTTTCCTAACTAAAACTATTTTTGAACTGTCTGGGTAATCCCTATTTTTCATTTTTCATATCTAGGTATCAAATTGATGAGATAACTTGGGAATATGGGAGCTGAAGAACTATTTGCTTTTGTTAACTGACCTGTCATCTTCCTTCCACAACAGATGCGTGATGGGCTCATCAGCTTGATGAATGTCGCATTTGTCTTTCTCTCACCTTTCCCTAATTTTCCCTATTGGTCCATTCATAAACCCCTGACCCTCTTACCCCAGGTTGTGTGATCAGCTGAACTGTGTGTTAATTTCTACCATCAACAGATCTCACATTTGGTGGGGAGCATGTGATTAAAGCAATGCCAACTATTAAAGAAGGTGGTTACCAAAATTGACATTTTCCCTTGCCACCCCTCTTACCCATCCATGAAAGGGGCGTCACAATGCAGAGACTTTGTGTAGTTTAAGTTTATTGTTTCAGTTAATTAAAACCATAACAATTTCACAGATTAAAACTATAAATCATAACACTTTACAAACATCATAAAAGGTGCATCCAAAAAGGAAATTTCGACATGTCATTCAGCTTGTTTCCTGCTAATATATTTCTTAGAACAAATTAAATAGATTAAAACCGCATTTGTGCAAAATAGAAAGACATTAAAATGATACATAGAGGTAAGATAGCCAAGTAATTCACCTTTGACTTTTACATGCTTCCTACCCCGAAAAGCATAAAATGAAGAGCTGATGGGATATATAGACCCTTCTCAAACTTTTAATGTTTTTCCAATAAAACTGGCTACAGTGAGATTAAAAACAGGTTAGTGATGTTGTGTAACAGTCAATCTTCATGGTCATTAGCTGTTAGTAGTACAGGGGGACCTAGGCAAGTTCGAAAGCTGGAGTAGTGTTTGTGCAAAAATTAGCCAGACCACCGTGGGGTACCTTTTTGTCGTGGGTGCAACCCAGGCTAGTTCTATAGATTTTTGTGGCCCCAGGTGACTCACTAATTTGGTGCAAAAAAGCTGTTCTGCTGTGGGCTTCTTTTTGCCATTGATGCAACTAGGGCCAATTTTATAGGATTTTGGAGACCTCGGGCTACTCGCTAAGGACGGTTGCCAAGAATTTAACAATTTGCAGTTTAGCTGTGGGTCACTGAGGTTAAGGCACACTATGATGGATTCCCTGCATGTACGGATCCCTCTGTCATTGAAGCCTCTCTTTAATAATTGCAAACGAATCTAACGCAGCTGAGGGCAGATGCAAATCAGATGAATGCAGTCCTTATTTTTATCTTTGCAGTGCCTGCATGATGTCGGCCCAGAGTGTTTCCAAGCAGGTTTTTTTGCTAGGCTGGCATGTTGCCCCTGCGGAAGATCATAAGGCTGCATTTGATGCGTATGGAAACTAAATTGCTAAGTAGGGTGTGGGGGACAGCGTGCCATAATGTTTGATTACCATCCATGCATGTGAGCGGAAGCTGAATTTGATTTTACCTTCAAGGGAAGATTAGAATTTTATGGCCCTGGTGTTTCCCTTTTTGAAGGTATTGTATGGCACTGTTGCTGCCCATAGTTCAGTTAGTTCCAATTGTTTGACCGAAATATTCAGATATTTATAGTGTTCCGAGTGCTGATTGCTTTGGAAAGCTGACCATAGGGTGCAATTTGTGTCTTGGGCTCGGCTGACCTTATACTAGTTTTTTATCCCTCTCCTCTTCAAGCTAGGTCTTTGGTAGGAGCAAATTCAAGAGAGATTTGTGCTGGACATGAGTTCTGGTGTAAATTAAACACTCGCCTGAAGGTGTTGATGCGGATTTTATCAACTATTGCCGTGTCCAGCCCTCTCATTGCCACACAAGCGTAAGTGATTGTTGGTAATAACTTGGAGGCAACGACTGATAAAACTGTTTCAAAAGACTGCCCATCCAATTTTTTTTGCCAGATTGATAGAGGCATGGATTAGTGCGGACCCCTTCTTTTCAATGTATTGTCTTTGCTGCGTGAAGATTCCTCTAGAATCGAGGTATAGCCCCAGATATTTGTAGCTAGCTATTGACCCCTTTTTGGGAAACCCCTGCGCCTGCCCACAAGCACTGTCCTCCCTCTCCTCACTCCCTGCCTGCATGCCTGCTTTTCCAGATGCACAGAACACAACACAGCAGGATAAGGCTACCTACAACAAGGGGCAGGTGCTACACAAACTCTGCCTTTCTTAATGGTCCTACTGTCCCACTGTCCAAAACAAAGGGGGAACTTGGGATTTGGGAGGTCAGAGCCAGGCATTGGCAAGGTTCCTATCTCAGAGCCCAGTAGAGCCCAAGGCTCCATCGTGCAGCAGTTCACATCACGTCCACGTGCACTGCGGGGGTTGCTAGAGGGGGTGCAGTTGGCTTTAGGTCAATGCATGGTGCTGGTAGAGAGCCCTGTACCTACAGAAGCGGCCTGAAGAGATCAGGGTGAGGCTTGCGGTCGGGTGAGTTCCCACCTCTTGAGGCCTCGCAGAATTCTCAATCCATCCAGCACCCACCCTTAGTCTCAAGAAAAGAAGACGGTGCAACCAGGGACTGGCAGCTGGCTCGCTTGCTGCTCAGTCACAGAGCCCACAACTTAATCAACTCACTTCAAATCAAACCAACACAACAGAGTCTTATAACCACTTCAGCGAGTCAACCACACCCAGCTACTCAGGACCCCATGACCAAGGCCTGCATTCCACAGAAGAAAGGCAGTTCATGGGAAACAGCTCTCAAGCCATCCCAGCCAAAACACAAGCAGTCCATCTAATCTGCATACTGAGGGCTGGTAAAAAGGTGGTGGTAGACCCTTAGACCCCTCAACCAGAGGCCATAAAAATTAAATCCAACATTAGTGCAGGACTTAATTACACCAATGTGTGTCCAAGGATAGGAGGTGTGCACTCTTTTCCACAGTCTACGCCCTATGTATTTAACTGAGTCCTCCTGACTTCTCCAGAGACTTGAGGGATACATTATGCTTAATTTAGTAAGTAACTCAACACTATGGCCATTATGATGGCGGGCGAACCGCCACTGACAAGCCATTGGTGGTGGTCCACCCGCCATCTAGGACATTGGTCCAACTGCTGCATTACAATGCAGCTGGTCTGACAGCAGAGGTGGGGGGCAGTACCGCCAGCTCTGACAGGATCAAAGATCCCATCGGGATGGCGGTCAGATTCCTAATCCCTACAATGAGGGCTAGGGATTAGGATGTCCCTTTCTGACTGCCTGTTCATGGCGGTCCCACCAGTGGAATGAGGCCAGGGGTACACATGTGGTGCCCCCCAAACAACTAAGCACTGTGTGCCAGGCACCACATGGTGCCTGGCACACGGTGCATGGATGTTTAAAAACATTCCTTTTTCAATTGTGGTTTGTGCTGCAGCCCTTTTCTGGGCCACAGTACAAGCTACAATTGAAAAAGGGATGTTTTCAACCTCCTACAGGGCAGTCGCATCCTAATCTGGTGGGTGGGACTGCCGACTACTTGCTGCTATGATGGCGGTCGGATGATCGTTTTATCATGGAAGTCTTAGTACTGTATTTTTGGCTCAATCTGCATTTTCTTTTAGTCTACTTGCGGGCTCGACAACTTCATTTGGAATAAGAATGATGTCATGTTGCAAGTCCAGTGCCGTCGTCCCTGTTAGCGCCATTGATCCACCCAACTAGCATTGTGAAGGGCCTTTGAAAAACCCCGCAGGAAGGTATGGACCATTTATAGAAGAGGTAGCAGACATCACTTTATCTACTGAGGTAAAGAAGAAGCTCTTGGGAAGGAGTGGGGTTTCTGTTTTTGCTGTATGTTGTTGATGAACCCCTTTAGCCACTAGTAGTTGCAGAGGTTAGAGCAAGAGAAATAAGTAGTATACAAATCTTACTGACTATAATGGGAAGATAGGTGCTGCTCTGCCTGATTAACCAAGGGTGGGAGGGCTGTGCATGGTCACTCAAATTCTGTTTCACAACAATGTTTGCAGGTGGGGTTCTGGACTGGAAGTGGTAGGGTGAGTAGAGTACCCTACTTAACAACTACTGAAAGGGAAATCTGGTAGGGAAACATTGAAAACTTGAAGGGGGAAGGGGATGAACACAGTGGGACAAATGGTGTGCAATGGGACAGGAGTGGAGAACAGCCTTTGTTGTCACTGCATTGGTAGTGCTTCCTCTTTAACTGTGTGTGAAGCTACTCTAACTAGTAATGCGAAGACAAATATTCATGATGATAAACAAACCCATCTATTTAGCAAAAATGTATAAAATTTCCACAGTCTCCTACCGCAACAGGCCCATCCCTTCATCCAAACCCATAACACCCTGTCCCCAACTGTCCTTCCCACCCTCTTCTTCAAAAACATTCCCACCCTCACACCCAAACCCCAAAACTCCCCAAGAACACAGTACCACCCTTTCCTATAAAAAAATCGAACCCCACAGCCTCAACCTGGTGCAAAAGGAGCTGCTGTTCATACTTTATCTCCTTCATGTCCGGTGCAATTTGCTGGAGGAGGGGATAATCCATTGAGGTGGGTGGGGGGCAGTTGGGTGGCTGGGGACTTCAGCTGCCTGTGGTGGTGGGGATGTCAATGCCAATGTCCTTCCGACTGGTGGCCCAAAGCCTCCTCCTCCTTGAGCCAGCTGTACTTCACCACAATTGGATCTATTTTGAGGACGCACAACTAAGCGGCTGTGTGCCATCCGGAGTGGGCCTCCAGGCCAGGTCCTCTGGCAGGAGTAGCAAGATGAAAAAAAAAAAGAATATATTAATTTTTGTACTCAGTGCATTGTACAGTACCAACAATATTGCTGTTCACCTAGGTCCATGTGATTATGTTTATGTGATTCTTGGTCAGAGGGCTACGTTTTTCCCATACATACCTCTCAAAATGCAGTAGCAGTGTGTGGTATGTAGTAATCCATGATCACAGCCACAATCAAAAATATATTTTTTTACTAAAAAGGATGAAAATTTAAAATAATTTCCTGTGACGATACCTGCAACACACTCCTATTGTGTGCTAATTAATGAATGAGCTGACAAATATAAACACATATTGACATCGATGAATAGGGCACATTCAATTAATGCAACACAATTTACTTGACTATTACATGATTTATTAATGGAGGGGCAGCATGTGTTTTTTGGGACAGCTACTGGTGTGGCATAATAAATTCCAAAGACCCTGCTGCCATTCTTCCTACTTCCTCCTGACTCCCTGAGCACTACTCCAGACTAAGTTCCACACTACACTCTTCACTCAAAATAATGCTCTACAAAT
This sequence comes from Calotriton arnoldi, assembly GCA_963921515.1. Taxonomy (NCBI): domain Eukaryota; kingdom Metazoa; phylum Chordata; class Amphibia; order Caudata; family Salamandridae; genus Calotriton; species Calotriton arnoldi. Next base: position 531,774 of record CAWUFW010012042.1, read on the forward strand.
ATGTTTCTCTTGGCTATGGGGCAAGTATGTAACAGTGTAGGGTAAGGTAAGTTAAGCAGCAGACCTTGACTAGTTTATGTTTGACTATGGACTGATTGGGTTTCATATACTAATAGGCTTAGTCACATGGTTAATGGGAGGTAGAAGATGGAACAGTAATGGAAGCCATGGAAGTAGTTACTTAGGCTAAAACTGTGGGATAATTGTGGCACATGCAGAGATTGGATTTAAATGTATGGGTTGAGTGGGACATGAAAAATGGGGTAAGTTTTAGGTGAGTGGGCATGGGCACCACACCTTTTTTCTAACAAATGAATGGTAGAGAGGATGAGGCAGAAACATAGTAGGCTATGAAAATGTATAAAAGGATTACTAAATGGGCTTGGAACAAAGGGAAGAATACCTTAACAAATGCTGTACTTCTTATTCTCAAGGAAAGTGACTTACCACTTGTCCCAACAGCCGAGTGGTAGTCCCCCTCCACTAAATGGTCTCCTCTGCCCTCCTCATTAGGAGCCTGGAGTACTTTCTGTCCTGGATGAAAACATAATGCACATATTTTGATACCTGTAACCATTACATTATTTTGCACATGTTGCAATACATCACCAATGTTGGGTTATCTACTATTCAAAGTATCACTTCAAAGGTTTTAATGGACCAAGTAAGTAATCAACCAATTAATGCTATATTTTATTTAATAAAAAAGGAATATGGTTCTGAAAGGATTGGAAAAACAATGAATGGGTTGAAGGGAATGGAAAGGACATATGGTGGTATCCTAACATGCTGCTCTGTTATGACATCATGGAACCTTTTGTGCACTGCATTCTGTTTGGGTCCTTGATAACCATTTCTCTACCTGCACTATGGACTGCTTTCTCAATAAAGCTTTCTGTCAACCTACACATTTTAAATACTTAGGCCTGTGTTCCTCTTTAACGTACCAACAATCTTCTGTTACCACAAAACAAGGCATGTAAAAGGGGGTGGGAAAGGTTACTAAAAAGGCAGAGGAAGAAAGCTGCAAACTGGAGGAAGTTAGCTGTGGAAACTGGGGGAATATAAAAAAACAAACAGAGGTAGGTATGCCTGGTTAAAAAGTGCACACTAAAGTAAATACGGATAAAATACCTACTAGTTTAAAATTAGAAACTATTCGGGACGTGACCAAACGCCGTGGAAGATGACCACTTTCTAGGGCGGCTCCTACAATCCACCTGCCTCATTCCCATACATCCTTCCTGCCAACCGGCCCTTAGTGCAGTCACAGCCACGTCTTGATGGGGCTGTACAAGGGGTAACCTAAAAACTGCCTGTGGAGCCCTCACAAGCCTCCGAGCTGAAGATTGAGTCGCAGCCTGCTCTATGGAGAGAAGCCTTAGCCTTACATGCTAGACGGAGGGCTACTGTGAGTCTAGCTAGATGGCACTGCTCAACGATCCACTGGCTTGCTCCAGCACAAAAGGTATGAGCTGTACAGTGCAGTTTTCCCCTCCGGCTCACCGCAGACCTGCCACAGTCACAAGTTACCTGTTGGCAGTCAGCAGAGGGGAGTCGACATCCCGCCGAGCACATAGAGCCCTCCTGATGGTGGACAGAACTTCCCACTGCCATCCTGAATGACGATCATAGAGCAGGTATTCCTGCTTGGAAGCGACAGCCCTTAATTCATCTGGCCTGCCCCAAACCATCAATATTCTCGGGGTCTGATGGATGCCGCCGGGAGCCCTCTACTAAGGTTGACGAGAGACTTGGGACAATGTGGATAGTGGCTCCCTGCTCTAGTGCTGAACAGTGCTGATTGAGGTAGCTGTTCTTGTGGGCCTGATTACCTAAACTCTGTGGCACATTAAAGATTGCACCCTGAGAGTCCTTCCATTTAACGTAGCACCCTCACCTGCGTGGGTGTCTCTGGCTTCCATTGACTCTGGGCTGCGGGCTACCATCAGCAACTTGAATAAAACAGCCATTGGACTCACGTGGAGGACCCCCCTCATTGGGACTGCGACTCCTTCATCGCTCTCATTAGTGAAGCCTTTTGGACTATAAGGGGGATTGAGGAATTACTGGAGATGTACATACACCCTAGGTACTGGGACCTGGGAAACGGAGTGTGGTGCTAACCATATACTCTGAGTCCAGTAAGCGCAGGAGTGCGTCATCCCATGGCTGGGATTGAAATTCTTGTGGAGGGATGGAGGAGCAGGAACGCGAAAACTGACAGGCTGCAGGGTGTGCCCAACCTGTTCCCGAGCAGGCAGTGGCAAGTACTGGGATGGCACTCCCGTGAGGTTCCCTCCTTTAATGTGCCCTGTAATTAATCAACATCCTCCTAAAACAAAGACAATGACTGGTGGTAAAGGGGCCTGCAATACGCACCAAACCAAACTGGAGAAATTGGCACTGCCCAAAGATGCCTGTGACAAGACAGGGGCCCATAGATTGCAGCCAGCTGCGGAACAGCAGTCCACGGAGAAAGGACCTCTTATGCTCCAAGACATTATGGTGGCTATTCAATGGGTACCTCTTTGGACTACAAAATTGACTCAGTTTCAACAGAGGTCACGCTAGCCAGAGCTGAACTCCGAAATAAGGGAGCTAGACTGGCAGAAGTAGAGGACTTCATCACCACTCTTTAAACAGATAATGTGACCTTAAAAACCCAGGTTAACGAACTGCGAGCTGCCACATGAGCCTTGGAAGACCTGGTGGAGGACTTCAAGGGCCGCTCCAGGTGCAACAATGTTCGAATTATTGGGGTCCCTGAGAGACCAGAATGGCTGGCAGTGGACCTCTTCGTAGAAGAACTTATACTTAAAAGGTTGCAATCTAGAGGCCTCTTAAACTATTTTTCAGTGGAGTGTGCCCACCGGATGCCTGGGACCCTACCCAAGCTGAGGGCACCACCTCGCCCCATAATAGCACACATTTTTAATTACTGGGACCCTGACATCATCTTGCAAACTTCTTGTACTGCTCCACTTCTTAGTCACGAAAATGCAGTCATAACCTTCTTCCCAGACTTCATGTTTTTAAGTCCACAGACAGAGACGCAGCTTTTTGGAAGTAAGGAAGGCCTTGAGAGAGCGGGAGATAAAATATTCAATGATCTTCCTGGCAAAGCTGAGAATAGCGACAGATGGTAAGACCTGGTATTCCGAGAGGCCCGATGAAGTGTGGCAGTGGTTGGACGGCTGGAGAACTGTTGGCAGCTCAAGATCGCAACCCCAAGGGGGACAAACATGGCGTGACACTGACCCACCAGAGTCACAGGATGCCACTGAAGCTCTGCAACGACGGTCAACTACCTCACGAGAATGGGCATCCTGATCCAGAGCAAAACAAACTCTAGTGGACAGAGGCCCTAGAGAGAAGGCTTTTTGCTGAGGCGAGGCTCATTAGATGTTGGACTAGGTTCACAAAGTGTTGCCCTCATGCTAGCGTGTCACAAACCAAATCACCAGTCCAGATTGATGTAAGCAAGAAAGACCATGGCTATCATTGATAGATTTGTTTATTTGAAGAGTTTTATATAGCGCTGGCTAGACCCAGAGGTATCAGAGCGCTTTACATGAGGATCATTAAGCTACAAGTTACAAATTACATCCGTTACAAGAGCATAGTAAAACATAGGAAAAGAAAACAATGTTACGGTATTTCGTCGGAGGGAGGGGGAGGAAGGAGACACAGCGGGGAGACGGGAAGAACTGTGTCCAATGTCCGGCCGGGTAGGTGACGGCTGAGGGGGTGAACCAGGGACCGATCTCCTCTATAGCTGTCTAGCAGCTCCACCGTGCATCAGCCATGTTGCTCAGGACTCAGTGGTCAGAAAAAACAAGAAAAACAGTTTTGCATAGTTACATTAGTTACAGTTGCATAGTCAAACATAGAAGAACAAGTCCCCAATAGAGGATAGAGGGAATGAGGGAGGGGAGTAGAAACAGGGGGCTGGTAAGCAGATCAGTTCTGAAAGATCAGGAGTGGAAGAAAAATACCTCAAGGGGGCCCAAAAAGTTAGAGTAAGCAGAACCATCCCCCAGGTAGGGGTCACATAGTCACTAAGTCCAGTGCAAATTAAATGACCACGTTGGGTCATCTCGGGGGTGAAATAAGGGAGCCTCATTTGTGGCCATTCAAGTCTGGGGGGGAGAGAGCATCCCAGAGGGGGCCATCACGGCGCCCTCTCTCTTGTGGATGGTATTTCAGTCAATTATAAGGCCTGTTATCACTTAGGTGGTTGGGATCACCAGTGCAGGGGCTTCTGTTCATTCCACCCTGTTACCTTGGCCCGATCGCCGCATCTTGGCCTCCGGAGGGGCCCCCTCACTGCTCTGATGGGTGAAATGGAAGGGAACCGCGGTGCCCATTTGGTCGCTATTCCAAACGCCGTCGCGCTCGTTGCCTCGCCGCAGCTAAGGCGTTATCTGCTGTTGCAGAGCTTCCCTGCTGGCCTTAGCAGTCCGAGCCTCTCTGCTCAAGTCATGGATCCTTTGCGCTGCTACGCCCTGGGCAGAATCGCCCAGCCGCCATCTTGAAGTCAGGCGTTTTCAGACGCTCTCCGAGAATGCTGTCGATGGAGTCTGCCAGAGTCCGGTGCCCTTAGTCCGCTTGCAGCCTTGACGTTGATAGTCTACGAGGCCCGACTTGGAGCGTCAAAAAGGGCCCAGGAGGCCCTACAGTCAGTTACTTCTCGGGAAAGGGAGGGGGGGGAGGGCTGGGAGGAGGCAGCGGTAGGCAGGTGATCGCTCTCCCACTGGGCCGATTCTCTCACCCCGCACCCTTGCCGCAGCTCGAGCACTCACCGGTTCAGCCGGTCACTGGGCGTGCACCCGCTCCCCAGCAGGACAGCTGATCCTCACCGCCTCTCGCCGTACTTTAGAGGCATCCAGCCGCCATCTTGCCACCGGGCCGGCAGTTTGTGTTAGCCATCTTGGCTCTGCCTGTGTGTCTCCAAGCCGGGGTGAGTTTCGCCAAGAAGCTTCGTCACGCGGAGTCTGCTGAGGTTATCCCCAGGATCAGCACACTCCCCAGGCATTCCGACGCACGGAATTATACAAAATATTCATGCCCAGGGCTCAGGATCAGTAGCGAAGGGGGATACTGCGGACAGATCATAGTAAAGTTCAAGATAAAGTGCAGCAGGTACTCAAATTATGTGCAAAAATAGCTAAGAAGTTTGATAAGATAATGTTTGCTTATTAGTGAAGTGAGTTTATGACTATATGCTTGTACACATATTTTTGCTTAAGGACAGAGGATATTGTGTTTTTCTGTTCCCTACAAACGTTTTCTCTACGTGGGGAAACATGATATGATTGGTTTGTTTTAATTGTAGACATATTGACATCATATATATGCATATATTCCTTGCTCTCTCACTCTTCACTGGAGGTGACTCTGCTTCAAATATATTACTATATAACGTTAGGCTCCCAGCCTTTTTCTGCAAGTCTCAGTGACATCATCTAGGACATCCCCCATCTCTTACGAAAGTCTGCCTCACTATAATGATGAAGCTGCACCTATATACTCTATGCAAAATTAGAAATGAACCAAATCCTCTTTGAGGGTATGGCACGTTTTATGACCTCGTTTCACTTTTTGACAAACTTTCAATGTTCAAATTTCGATTTGTTCTGGAGACATTGGATGACAATTCCTTCCTGTCTCTCCTTTCCTTTGGTTAGTTTATTAGCCTTCAAGGCAATAAACAATAGACGCGGTATGAGTGAAGATGCATTCCACTATGGTGCTTACTTTTAGTTCGAATTGCCATGGTTTGAGTGAAGATGCATTCCACTATGGGGCATTCCACTATGGTGTTTACTTTTTGTTTGAATTGCCGTGAAGTTAGGCCTTCGTCGGTTTCTACTACTTTCGCAGTTAAACCGATGCCGATTTCAAACAGAAGCTCATATATGGGGAAAAACATGACGGCGAACACACCTGTAAATGTATAGTTTTTATATTTTATATACTACGTTATAGGACTCTCCCCCTCAGAGGAATACCGTTGTCGACTGTAATTTTACTACTCCTGACCTTTTAAAATGTAAAACTTTTTTTCTAGTACCTTATTGACGAGAAGCACAGACTTACTATGGCCCCATCATAACTACTCGCTAATCAATGTTGTGACTTCACCATTACTCATTTTCTCAGGTATGTGGCCGACTTGCAAAGTATTTATTTTAACATTGGATTAACGGTTATGAAATGACCAGGATGGCCATGTGGATATACTGGGTATTTTTAGATGTACCAAGCACATCATTTTGGTGAAACATATTATTGTTTTCTTTTGCAACATGCATGGAAGTAAGGAGCCTTTGTTTATACCTATAGACATTGTCTTGATTCGAAATCGGGACTTTATTGGCATCTTTGATGTTGTTTGACATTTGTGCCAGAAGACACACTCTAATAAGGTTCACTTAAATGGTGCATCTCTTCACTGTTGCGTTTTAACACGTGAATATGCATGGACATTGCTCTTTCTTCTCATACATATGATTTCTTTTACTCTCCCCTGTCATTTAGTACTACGTGGCTAAGATTCCTGGGCCTACTTTTGCCCACTACTTAGCAATACTGTCTTACCTACCAGGTGTGTAGTTCCATAGATAACTCATGATTCCCATGTTGACACAGGATGCTTAATGGATCCTATTAAGACTGGGTCATATCTCTCTCCAGTGATCAAACTTATTCCTTGGGCCGTTCCAGGCAGCTACACAAATCAGGTAGATAAAATATTGACCTGTCATCTCTATTGTAAGACACAGACTGAAAGCCGTACTGCTATGGGGATATTTTACTGGTGGCCTGACTAATTTTTCACTTTCCAATCTGCCATTTTGGCTTCTTCTCAAAATAAAATCCTTCTAAGCTTACTATTATCTGAGCACATTGATTATCTTATCAAACTTCTTTGATATTTTTGCACATAATTTGTGTGACTACTGCACTTTATCTTGGACTTTACTATGATCTATCAATGATAACCATGGTCTTTCTTGGCTACATCAATGTGGACAGGTGATTTGCTTTGTGACATGCTAGCATGAGGGCAACACTTTGTGCACCTAGCGCAATGCTAAATAATGTACTGATGTTTGCAGATTTAACCTACAGCCTTGAAAAAGTCGTCTGTGATGAAACACGTGTCAGCTGTTTGCTTATGTACATATAACACAGTCTCTGCTGGTACTTTGAAATTCGTCAACAATAACATTGGACCTGCTTCAACAGCAGACCAACAAAAAGACTCGTTAGTGCTCTGAACTCATTAATGTATTTAAACTATACGGGGGAGTTTTGTCTCTTTTTCATGTATGCTTTACACTAGTAAGGTGACATAGTGTTTCTGGCTCATTTGAGCACATGTTACTTTGTAAGGCACTGATATACCCGACAACTTTGGATGTGCAGAAGATTTGTATACTACTGCCACCATAATTTGTGCGTTAGTATAATGTTGTGGGGCAACAGGTACTCTGCAGAGGTAGGTGGCAGGCAGTTCGAGGTTAGCCATGCAAGGAGGCATGGAGGGGGTACGAATTGGGGATTTGGTTGCTGTTTATGTTCAAATTTTGATATGCCTGTGTTCTTAATATTCATTGCAGATGATGAATGATCCACTCCCCAGGGAGAAAAACCTCCCCTATATCATCACCCGCTTACAACCAGTCATTTAGACAACCTATTCCACTTCCAAGTGTATATATGGCCAACTCAGAGATAGGTTCAGCCATTAAAATGCTTTCTTGGAATGTGAATGGCTGGAGGATAAGATTAAGCGCAGAGTTGTTCTACAGAATATTAAGAAACAATCTCAGGAAATAGTCTTGCCCCAGGAGACCCACCTCAAGGGGAACACATATCAGGCTTTGAACAGATGGGGATACAAAATGATTGCCCACGCGGGGTACACTACTGGTTCCAGGCGGGTGGATATTCTGATGCAAAAAATGCTACTACTTACGGTCCAACACACTTGGTTAGACACTCCAGGCCGCTGTGTGGCCATAACCAGAATGTTAGAGGATAAACCAATTAACAGAGTATCTGTATACGTTTGTCCACAGCTACACGACACCACGCTCCCAGATTTAAGTGTGCTACTTCTCTGCCTTCCGGGTTGACATATTACTGTTGGGTGGTGACTTTAATATAGCACTTGACAATGGGACGGATCGCTTGCCCTCGAGGTTGACAGAGACCCCCTGCTGCCCATTAGCTGACTTGTTGTTGGCTCTTGGGCTCATGGGTGTATGGCGCTTCCTTAATTCAACCTCGCAACTATATACACTTCATTCTCGGGCATATGGTAGCATGTCTCATTTTGAACATGTTCTTAAACTTGCATACTTCACCCCCTACTTCATTGAGATCCGACATTTAGCTAGAGGAATGTCAGATTACTCTCCAATATGGGTGGTGCACAGTCTCCCTGATCGGCGGAATTGCTGGGGTATTGCACACAACTCTTACTACTTAAAGATACCCCGTATAAGAGAGGGTCTTCGTGAAGCCACAGAAAATTATTTTACTGAAAATGAGGGTTTGGTGGACTCTGCACAGACCAACTGGGAAGCATATAAAACTGTAATAAAGGGACAGGGCCTCTCGTTGATCATGTGACACATGAAAGATATGAGGGCACAACTGGAGACTCTAGAGCATGAAATTGAAGAGTTACAGACCAAACTCACAACCCAAGTGGTGCAGGGAGTTCAACACGCACTTAGCCTAAAACAAAGAGACTATAGAAACTTAGCATTCAATGCGGTCAAAACCAGTCACCGGGCAACCCAACACTGCCATTTAGAAGTTGGGGACAGAGCTGAGAAACTCCTGACATGGCTAGACAACTGTGAGAGAGTACGCAGATGGGTGCTAGAGATACAGACAGATACCAGTGAACAAGTGAAGGGGAGCCAGGAAGTTGCAAAAGTATTTTCCGCCTATTATGCCCAACTGTATTTTCCAGTCGCTAGCGCTACAACGGGTGACTACCGTGAGTTGCTGGCTAACATACAGCTACCGTGGCTAGAAGGTGATGATAGTGCATTACTAGAAGAAGGCCTTACAGAGGAGGAAATAGTTAGGGCAATACAGGAGTTGAACTTCGCGAAGGCAGCAGGTGCCAACGGGATCCCGATCAAACTCTATAAGCTAACAGTGGCAAAGATTGCCCGGTGCCTACTTAGAATGTTTAGGTAAAGTCGCAATTTGGCGTTTCTTCCCAAAGACCAACGTCTGGTCAATATAGTGGGTACAAGTAAGGAGGGTAAACCACCCGATGACTGTGCCTCCTATAGGCCAATTTCCTTGTTATAGGCCACAGTCAAAATATTGGCTAAAATTCTATCCACCTGTCTCGTGCAGACGATTGTGACTCTCGTTCACCCTGAACAATCCGGCTTCATGCCAGGAAGAAACACCACTTGTAACATGCGATGCATTCATGGGGTTCTTGGGGAGGTCACTTCCATGCAAGAGGACACCCTGGTGCTTTCCCTTGATGGTCGGATGGCCTTTGACACCGTCAAATGGCCATATCTGCTTGAGGTGCTGCATAGGATGGTCTTCGGCCTGCAATATCTGAGCTGGATTAGACACCTTTATTAACCAGGTTACGGTTAATAAAGGTGTTTCCCCTACATTTCGACTCCAACTTGGCACTAGTCAGGGTTGTCACCTTTCGCCACTTATCTTTGCCCTTATTCTGGAGCCGCTGATCAGACAGGACTCTTTAGTTCGGGACTTCGATGGACAGATGACTGGGATGAAAGGATCTCACTCTACGTGGACGACATATTGCTTTATGTCTCTGACCCTTCACGTATACACTCGACAGGCTCATGCACATACTTACTCAATTTGGCAATTACTCAGTGTATACTGTCAACTGGAAGAAGTCCCTAATATATATCCTTAATGGTGACGTGCCACACTTTCCCAGTGACTGTGATGCCAAGGTGGTTTGGGAAGGTTTACAGTATGTTGTAATATACGCAACCACTGATCCCAACAGACCTACTGCCTACACAACTCAGACAGGATGTTCAACACTGGTGGACTCTGCCACTCTCGCTGATTGGCAGGGCGCCCTTTTCAAAATGATGGCATTGTTTTTTTTTCTTTATGCGTTGCATAATACTCCTTATCTAGTCCCAGATTCCTACTTTAAGGCAATTGAGAGTGAAGGGAGGACATTGTTCTGGAACTGAGCTTCACCCCGTATTACCCACAAAAGATGACTAGAATTTGGTTTGATGCCGGCATCGCCCTCCCTGACATCCAGAAGTACTATTGGACTACACAGTTAACAGCAGTTCATTACTAGATGCACCTTCCACCGAATGAGCCTGTATATCAAATGGATAGATTTGTAATGCACCGAGTGGGTTATCAAAGAGCTTTGTATGGGGGAAAACGCCCCACAACTTTTGTGCGTCCAACAGCAATGACAATGAAAATCTGGCACACGACTCTACGGGCACATGGTACTCTGGGGTGGGGTGTTGTGGGTATAGGAAGTGGTGGCGCCTAGCTGTTTTTGCGTGTGATTAGGTGGAGTTCTGCTTCGTGCGGTGCAAAAAGGTAGGGGAAACACCCTAAGACCCCTAAAGGTACGCTGGGAGTCTGCATAGGCATCGGGCGTGTTCCATATCCAGAACCAGGAACACGCCCAATGCCTATACAGACTGCCAGCGTACTCGCTTACGGCAGGTGATCCCATCGTGTGGAAAGGAACAAGTTTCCCTCTCGATATGGCACGGGCCAGTCACAATCAACCATGATATAGGTTTGAAGTTAAAGATTCAATAATATAATCTTTTGGAATACTCAAAGGACGCTTAAAGTATTGGCCAGCCGGGCCGGAATTATAACCGGAGGAGTGATTACTGGAAAGAAAACACACACGAAAGACAGCCCTGAAGAAGTCGAGGGATATTTCCCGTTAACGAAACACGTGTTGGCTGGATGCTCTTGGTGTTTTCCGAATAAATAGAATGACAAGAAACTCATTCATGGAACTTTATTGGCATTCGTTTTTTGAAAGACTTGAGGAACTCTCATGGACTAATTATAAGCGTGTGCATAGGATCTTTTGTTTCTACGGGCACATGGATGGAAAGACAAGATTGCAGAGACAACTCCTCTCTGGGACACGGCATGCTTAGGTTCTCTGGGGACGCAGCCAGGCTTTGCCACGTGGGATCTCATTGGCCTGTGCGGCACCTTTGGGTACAGGGGGGTGTAGTTCCTTTTAAGTGAATACCAGCTAGCACCCACCGAGGCTTACCGTTATTTAAAAATACAACATGCACTGCAGACAGCATTGTCAGCGGGTGAGATACTCCCAGGGTCTTCCCTGCTGGAAGACAGACTGCTTTATACCTACATGCCCCACAAGGCAATCTCCCTCACTTATCATCAAAAAATTATTAATCTACCTGACTCTCTGGCTCCTTTGAGGGAGCAGTGGGAGTGGGACTTTGAAAATCTTGAAGATGATGAATGGTAAGAGGCTATGGCGTCCCCCAGAGTGGTGGCCATAAGGTTCCGATTCCATTTGGTGCAGCTTAAGATTCTACACAGGGCATACTTCTCGAGCACCATCTTGGTAAAAATGGGCAGAGCCATTGATGAGCAATGTCATAGACTCTGTGGTCAGATATGTACATTCTTTCATACAATATGGAGTTGCGCCGTGCTGCAACACTATTGGACAGCAGTTTGTCTGTGGAGGGAGTATTGAGCCTGATGCCAAATGGTGCCTCCTCAACATCTGGAACACATGAAACCTGACATGTATGGACAGCACCTGGGTCACCCTAGGGCTGATGGTAGCAAAACGCAATATTGCACGCCTTTGAGTGTTGGAGTCTCCACCACAATTGAGAGACTGGAAAAATGACATGAATCGGTGCATGTTGGCTGAAAAGGTGGTGTATAAAGGGTGAGGATGCCACCAAAAATGGACAAAGATATGAGGAAAATGGAAGGAGTACAGAGGTGACCCCTGCTTAGACACTACTGGGACTGGATTTGTTTTATTATCTGTTGGCCAATCTGTTTTACCATGATTCATGGGTCAGGCGGGGGATGGGACAGGAAACTCATAGGAGAACTCGGGATGAGGGAACATTGGGCCCGATTCACAAAAGTAATCTGAGACAAAATCTGAACTTTACAACTTTCGGTATTCACAAAGGGCATTTAGTAGTAGTAAAGTTAGCATTTTGTCTTAAGTTTGTCTTAAGTTTTGGTCTTAAGACATAATCCTAACTTAAGTTTAACTTAAGTTTAACTAAAGTTTGACTTAGGATTTTGTCTTAAGTTTGTCTTATGTTTTGGTCTTAAGACAAAATCCTAACTTAAGCTTAACTTAAGACCAAAATTTAAGACAAATTTAAGACAAAATCCTAACTTTACTACTACTACATGCCTTTTGTGAATACCGAAAGTCGTAAAGTTAGGATTTTGTCTCAGATTACTTTTACGAATCGGGCCCATTGTCTCTCTTGAATACTATCAAGGTTTGCAGTGTATAGCGCTTTTCTCTTTTGTTGTTCTGTATTGATGTTTATACTAATAAACTGAACGAAAATTAAGTAGAAACTATTAAACATGACTTAGCAGGAGCACCAGCAGGAATGGCAGAAGTGAAGGCTGCTTTAGTCCTGTGGAGCAAGAGGGGATCAGTGATGGGGACTGTCCTGAAGCAAAGAAAAATGAAGTAAAGACAGAATAGTACCTATTGGTAGTTCAGAAGGTACTCTGAAAAAAGTGCAAGCAAATCTACCGCCTGACTAAGCGTTCATTTCTGTCCTTCCGTTCAATCCTAAAAATAAAATTGTTTCCTTGTCTTACACAAAGTTTTGTAGATTGCTCCTCCCTTGTTTTATACAATTTTTACATTTTGACATCCTGACAGCTATGGGCAAAGTCATTCTCCCTTTGTGTACATTAAAGGTACCAAGGGAATTTGGGAAAATAAAAAATAGAGAATGCCATAAAACACCCAAGGTGGGAATAGTTAAAAGTAAGAAATAAAAATAAAAATTAATCACCAGCAGGCACAGCTTTTGTGGCTGGTGCATATTCCCCAGTATCTGTGATGCCATTCCTCAGGATTGGTGCGATGCTCAAGAGGTCCACCTCCCGGCACCACCAATTCCGCCTACCGTATTGACACAGAAGGTTGGTGTGGCCGGGTGAGTTAAAGGGCAATGGGAAGGGAGAAGCTGGGAAGACCTAAAAGATAAGCAAAAACAGTTATTCACTATATTGTTACTTTTTTCCTGCTAATGAACCTTATGGAAATTATGCTCTGCATTATAACTTTTGTATTGGTCACCTGAAACGGAGGTTGCATTCGCTTGCTCTCTTTAGATGATACCCGCTTAGTAGTTGATAATTTGGACACTCTTGAGTTAAGCCCTCTGTGAAAGAAGAACACTTGATAAAGTTTCATCTTCAATACACCCTTATCAATTTTGGTATTTATATGTTAATTCATCCATGCAAAAGCATCTTAGTAGGCTGGGCTGCACTTAGGAGAGCCACTCACTGGTAGCTGGAGAGCTACCAGTAGCTCACAAGCTACTCTCTGGAGAAGCCTGGTTTAAACTCTCCTTTCTATCAAATTCAGTTCTCTTAAAAATCACTTAATCTCTATTAGGACAAATACCCTCAACATACCACAATTGAGTCTGTGAGAACCTTCTAAGTGCTATTCATCAAGTTCTCTCATTCCAGGATGATGATTCGCAACCAAGGAAAGTTCCAAAACAAATATGCCTATTGCGGGTCTTGGCTTAGTTACATCCTGTCTTGGCAGAAAGTTAGGCTTATAAAGTTTTTAACAATACTTTACAATAGTCTTTACAAATTCAAAAGGCTATTAATCAAAGACTTTTTCTTTACTTGGAATTCAGGGGAAATATTAGTCACTCCAGCCGTTTGCACTTATAGTTCATTAAAGTAATTTCAATGTCAACAAGCTAGAAAACAATGATTAGTGAAGAAGAAAACTTGTTCCGAATATGCACTTCAAACAAGAACAGGAGAGGGTTCTTCCGCTTGTTACCTTGAGACCCGAGGTGTCTTGATCTGTGACATGCAGCCTCAGGAAAGTACTTAGGGGCTGATTACAAGTTTGGCAGTCTGATTGGCGCAAAACTGTCTGTGCTGCACCACCGCTGTGCTGGTGCAAGGCCGTCCACCGTATTCTGAGTTGCACCTGCATGTCCACCAACGCCGCCTCAGTGGATCAGTCAGCAGTCTTGCGCCGGCCTTGTGGTTCTGAAAGATGCTGTTGGTTCACCGCCGGACGCTGCCTGCGCCACAAGCCTGACCGCTGAACGTATTATGATTAAAAAAAGGCATTGGCAGTCCGGTAGTGGTGCAGACCAATAGGCGTTCCTGTACCAGCTTCCAATGCCTACATAATAAACAACAAATCATAACACGATTTCAAATTTGAAAAAACAAATAACCATTGACTATTTCAAACACCCTGTCCACATGAAGCAACGTCAGAAATTGATACGTTTACCGACCAGCCTATAAAACAGCTACAAAAATTAGACCACAATCCCTTTAGAAGATTTTTCTGAATGCCATTATTTACTATCGTCCTCATCATCATTACTATTACCGACCTTCCGAATACTATTTTTCCACAAAATTTGCATCACCCACAAACCACGTGTGTCACATCCTTGTCCCCAAAACAGCATTCAAAACGCGTGCACCACCTCACCCTTTTCTTTGTACAAATGACATTTGATAATTAACCCCCACCGCCATGCCTCCCAAAAAATCTGCATTCAGCACAGAGGAGCTCACTATTATGGTGGATTAAAACATTAGAGTAGAGCCCCAGCCTTTTGGAATCCAAGTCCTGACCACTCGTCACTCATGTAAACAGGAAATGTGGACCAGGATAGTCAACAAAGTGAATGGTGTTGGAAACACCCTCCACACACAGGGAGGTATTGGGAAGAGGTGGAACGACCTCAATTCACGCATCAAGAATAAATACACCAACTACCACAAGGAGGCCCAGAGGACTGGCGGTGGCTCTCCCAGCTCACCACTACAACTCCAGCCCTAGGAGGAGAAGGTCTTGGAAATCTTACACACTGAGGGCATGGCTGGAATACCTGGGGGAATCAACACCAGTAAGTGACCACAAAACAAATGCCTCGACTGCATATGAATGTGTCTGTTAACAAGACTGCCCTGCCCATCTACTCCTCAATCGATCCTTACAACAGGCAACACTGAAGCTACTGGTGGATAATGTATCTTTTTTGGCCAAAAAATTACATGCAAATGATTCACCATAGCAACAAATACTTGCCCAGCCACATATGCCAATGCAGCCTGTAATTGCAGTCCCATTTCAACAATTTGTACATGAGTTACTTTAAAATATACTAATTATCAGATGCATGGTCAGTCACGAATGCATATCAACAACAATAGACTCACCTAAATCTACAGTAAGTGTAACATAATGGAAAAAGCAATATACCATAACTCCTAGGAGGCCATGTTAATCCCACTTAAAATAAGGGCTGTTGCAGGGACACTGCTCAGGAACATATTGATGCTCAGGACCACAGAAACTCCACGCGTAGCGTCCCGACAGGCGGACGTCCTGTGGTCCCAAACATCAATATGTTCCTGAGCAGTGTCCCTGCGACGGCCCTAATTATAAGTGGGACTAACATGGCCTCCTGGGAGTTGTAGTCATGTCAGAGATACCCTCCTCGGTATGTATCTGTCGCAATTACAATATCTATAGTATTTCACATGTCCCTAAACATCACCTGAAGAGGCAATCATTTGGCACCCCATTACACAACACTCTCAATACACAGAGGTAATAAGACACACCCTTTGAATGATTGTTGCATACTTTTTACAATAAAGCAGTAAAACAACACCTAACAACTTAAAAAAAAAAATGTTTTTTAGAGTTTTATATAGCGCGAACTAGACCCGAGACATCGGGTATCAGAGCGCTTTACATCAGCATCAGTTTCGTTACAGATGGACACATTCATTTTTTTTCTTTTTCATTTTGTTAGGCACGGGGAGATTAAGTGATTTGCCCAGAATCACAGGATGTTGAGCGTCGTTGCCGAGACTCGAACCTGGTTCCTCAGCTTTGAAGTCGACCGCTCTAGCCATAAGGCTACATCCTCTTCCCAACTTGTGTAAATGTGTCCAAATTGGTTAGATTTGAATACAGTGCATGTGGCATAAAATTCTGAATAATGTATAACTGATAATATATCTATATGGCAAAAGATACATAAACCGTAACAGGTCTGTCAGTGCATGAGATAGATGATCCTTCCCCCAACACCCCCCTTACAGAAACAAAACATGCATGGAAAGGGAGAACCACACATATCCTTACTCACTAGCAGACGCTGTATCCCTGTATGCACATATACAACTCCAACATCCCACTCCTGGGAGAATGTCTGTCATCTACATTTTTGCACTAAGAAGTGAGAGCTACATACAAATTGCCATCTGTACCATCAAATATCTGTGTATGTCCAAACCACTCTGGTATCACTAAAACAATTAAAGGTGGTAGTGCCTCACCAATATGTAGAACATGGAACAATGTTGTCTGACATCTTAGAACATGTGCATACTAATTGCCTGGTGATTCTCGAAACAACTCAACATTTACAAAGTCCATTAAGTTGATAGTCAATAATCGTCACAATATAATATCAGTGAAAGTTCTTTCCACAACTAAAAACACATACAGATAGGTATACAATTCTGTTCTAGGGACAATGACAAAGGAACGTACATTAAGCAGAGTACACTTCCCCTTTGGTAAATAACTAGTGTATCAGAATAGGTTACCAAATCGTCAGTCATTTTACTTGCATCTAATGAGGCCGGATCTATTTAAGTAAGCATTTTGGCATTGAAGCTAAATATATGCCAAAGACATGTCGTAATCACAGACTCCATGATTAATCCATGGCCACATTAGCAACTTGAAGTCCCTGAAATTCCAATCCGGAATCAGATTCTGATGTCATTAGACATTTCACTGCCCATTGTATGAACTCCAAATAACAGACATGATCCTGATCTCCAGCCGATATGGGATAGTTTACAAATGACCTGCAACCATGTTAGTTGAAAACACAATTAGGCTGCCATGTGTTGATGCACGTTCTTCCGGTAACACCAGTGGCTCAAACCTCGCATTGTGTATAATTCACAAGCCAGAAGGACAATTACCATATTGGGTCAGCAACGGACTCATCAGCAGTAGCAGGGTATGCCCAGAGGTGGGTCCCTTGCTCACTTTGCCACTGGAATCATGCTAGCCTGGCTGATGAGGGGTGTCACCCCGAAACCGGTCCAGGATGCTTGTTTCCGGTTCCGGTTCCGGTTCAGGGAAGACCTGGCTTGGCAATTCGGGCTGGACTGATCCCATGAGGCACAGGGTCAAGACTGATTTGCATATAGCTGGGTCTGAACTGAGGTGGCGAAGTGAGCTAAAGAACAATGATGGATGAAAAGTTTCAGCGCTCCGTCCATCATCTCCTTGAGTTTGCACATGATATTTTCTGCCAGGCCTTGTGAGTGCATTGTAAAGACCTGGTGTGACGCAAATCATCTGACTGTCCACAATCTGACTCCCTCACCACACTGCTCTCTCCATTATTTGTGTCCATGTTGGATAATCGATTTTTAGACAAATGTATGCCCCTGACCATGGACCTTTCCATGTAGTCCCACACTGTGTTGATAAGTGTTAGAAGTGAGTTAGGGCAGGATGGTCCTTGGTGTGTCCTTACCAATATTTAAGCTGAAGAAATGACGTACTGTTGCTCATATGTATGTTTGGCATACCTTCAACTAGCCCATGTGTCCCCAACCAAACTTGTCTAGTTGTCATGCTTCAATTAAACAAAGAGATTCTACCTTTAATCAATATATCTTACTTAATTCAGGAATACTAGTGACGTAAGTGGTGAGGTAATGTTGTCAACCTTGAAATTGTCATGGAGGACACTATGTGTTTTTAAAATACCCCTCACACACCAAGAATCCCTTGGTGTCATGCTTCATCATGGGGGTCTTCCTGTCCCTCTACGGGGCAGGGCGTGCTACGACCTACAAGGATGCGGGAGCACTTTTAAAGTGAGAAAAGTTATGTGTGGTGCAAAAGTGAGAGTGGTAGGGTTAGAAAAGATAATCGTGAATTAATTAAAAATTCCATGGCTGGTGGAATAAAATAAACGTTATTCTATTCCCTAGGTGGAAATGTTAAAAAAGGGGGGGAAAGCGAAGGAGGTATCCAATTATGAGTTACCCTCTACTTGGTCAACATGTTTCAAAAGCCATCCCCATGGCTTTTTCGTCAGGACCTTTAGATGATCCCTACTACTCTCGCATGTATTAATGCAATATATATGCCTAATTTGATTCAGCTGCTTTTCATGCTCCAAAATCTAATTAAAGCATGCCTGTAAACAACATACCCATTTGGTATCTCCGATAACCTATTTTGGTAAAAATGAAAAGAAAATGACATAGTAATGTTTAAACAATAAAACACATCACCATCATGTGTAAATGGCATATATTTTGCCGTGATACATTTTTCTCTGTGAGAAGTGCACCACACCTATACTTGCGAAGGGGGTGCTGTGCTGGCATTCGAAGATTGCAAATCACTAATCCTTTTAAAAAACACTTCTACAGAACACGAAAGTTTACACATATTCACAAACATACAAGTACTGCATTCACATCCTGTACTGTTTAATTACCACACAATGCATCCTTTCTACTCATATTACACCCAGCTTTTCGCAATCCTGAACGTAGTAGTAGTGGATACATACACTAGTTCGAAAAACTTTAAGACTTCATGAGCTGTCATGGTAGGGCGCCTGTAATAAGGAACTGTGGGAGACCAGTAAATAATGGAGAATTAGATTTCTAGAGATCACTCTTTGCCAATAGCCATGTGAGCGATATAAAAAGAAGAAATGACTATATTTAAAGACCCGTCTGGGTCTAACTTACATAGAGGGGCTGTGCCCTCGCCTGTAACTCCTCCGTGCAGCTCCGTGGAACATTGTGTGTACGTTCGGAGCCATTACTTATACTGTCATCACTTAAGCAAAACCGACTCAGCTGGTGCTGCAAGGGTTTTGGAGGCTTCAACCGCTGGAACGTTAACCCTTCAAAAATGGCCACCTGTTTTTGTGCCAATCTACTCATAGAAAGGAGCTCACTTCCTGTATTTCATTTCTACCTCGCTGTATTGCTGGTGTCCTGCAGGTATCGATCTATTGATACAGCGTGCAAATTTGTAAACGATGTAACTGATGCTTGCTGAAATAAACGGCTATATTTACACAAATTGAAATTTTTTTTTTTTAAAAGGGATTGAAAAAGAGGTGGTTCTTCGGGTCCAGACTGATTGGTCACACTGTATTGCTACTGTCCTACCAGTGTTGGTATATCAATGCAGCGATCAAAAATAGTTGATAGTACCAATGTTGCCAGTCCCTGGTGAACTGCAATTACCAAGATTAAAAATTAGTGCTGTTATGGGGATCTACTCCAAACTGATTGGTATCCCATAATATTACTGCTGTCCTCCCGGTGTTGGTGTATCAACACCGCTTCGTGATAAAGTGACAAAACATATTAAAAATCATGACGAAGCAACCAGCAATATTAAAAATTATTATTTGGATGTCTTTCAAACATTTTCAAACGTGGTGCTTATTTGGGGTATATAGACCAGACTGATTATTTAAGAGTTACAATGAATTATTCCTTAGCAAAATGACCCGCATGGTATTTTCAACGCTGGTCACCTTTGTAATGAGATGTCAAGAGATATTAGCTCAGGGTTAGCCATTAGAGTCCTTACGTCCTATGTACATCATGGTAATGATGGTGTTTTCTTTATCTGTTGATATCCCCGATTGACAGCAGGGATTGCAATGGTTGAGTAATAGGTGAAATGACAGGTATGGTCCCCAGTGGGGTGTTCAAGAGAGACCATATGTGCAAGTAGTTCTGGCCTTCTTTATACTTCTTTTTGTACAGATTTGCGGACTATTGTCCCCACGGAATTTCATCATTTAATCCAAAGGTGTTCGTTTTCAAACGAAACACACATCTTTGTTCTTTGTTCTTTTTCAAAAAGATGTTGTTCATCTGTGATTTGTTCAATTACTGTCACCTTTGGATTAAATGATGAAATTCCGTGGGGACAACTATAGTCCGCAAATCTGTACAAAAAGAAGTATAAAGAAGGCCAGAACTACTTGCACATATGGTCACTCTTGAACACCCCACTGGGGACCATACCTGTAATTTCACCTATTACTCAACCATTGCAATCCCTGCTGTCAATCGGGGATATCAACAGATAAGAAAACACCATCATTACCATGATGTACATAGGACGTAAGGACTTAATGGCTAACCCTGAGCTAATATCTCTTGACATCTCATTACAAAGGTGACCAGCGTTGAAAATACCATGAGGGTCATTTTGCTAAGGAATAATTCATTGTAACTCTTAAATAATCAGTCTGTCTATATACCCCAAATAAGCACCACGTTTGAAAATGTTTGAAAAACATCCAAATAATAATTTTTAATATTGCTGGTTGCTTCATCATGATTGTTAATATGTTTTGTCACTTTATCACAAAGCGGTGTTGATACACCAACACCGGGAGGACTGCAGTAATATTATGGGATACCAATCAGTTTGGAGTAGATCCCCATAACAGCACTAATTTTCAATCTTGGTAATTGCAGTTCACCAGGGACCGGCAAAATCGGTACTATCAACTATTTTTGATCTCTGCATTGATATACCAACACTGGTAGGAGAGTAGCAATACAGTGTGACCAATCAGTCTGGACCCAAAGAACCACCTCTTTTTCAATCCCTTTTAAAAAAAATTTTTTTCAATTTGTGTAAATATAGCCGTTTATTTCAGCAAGCATCAGTTACATCGTTTACAAATTTGCACGCTGTATCAATAGATCGATACCTGCAGGACACCAGCAATACAGCGAGGTAGAAACGAAATACAGGAAGTGAGCTCCTTTCTATGAGTAGATTGGCACAAAAACAGAGGGCCATTTTTAAAGGGTTAACGTTCCAGCGGTTGAAGCCTCAAAACCCTTGCAGCACCAGCTGAGTCGGTTTTGCTTAAGTGATGACAGTATAAGTAATGGCTCCGAACGTACACACAACGTTCCACGGAGCTGCACGGAGGAGTTACAGGCGAGGGCACAGCCCCTCTATGTAAGTAAGACCCGGACGGGTCTTTAAATATAGTCATTTCTTCTTTTTATATCGCTCACATGGCTATTGGCAAAGAGTGATCTCTAGAAATCTAATTCTACATTATTTACTAGTCTCCCACAGTTCCTTATTACAGGCACCCTACCATGACGGCTCATGAAGTCTTAACGTTTTTCGTACTAATGTATGTATCGACTACTACGTTCAGGATTGCGAAAAGCTGGGTGTAATATGAGTAGAAAGAAAGGATGCATTGTGTGGTAATTAAACAGTACAGGATGTGAATGCAGTACTTGTATGTTTGTGAATATGTGTAAACTTTCGTGTTCTTTAGAAGTGTTTTTTTAAAAAGGATTAGTGATTTGCAATCTTCGAAGGGCAGCACAGCACCCACTTCGAGAGTATAGGTGTGGTGCACTTCTCACAGAGAAAATATATCACGGCAAAATATATGCCATTTACACATGATGGTGATGTGTTTTATTGTTTAAACATTACTATGTCATTTTCTTTTCATTTTTACCAAAATAGGTTATCGGAGATACCAAATGGGTATGTTGTTTACAGGCATGCTTTAATTAGATTTTGGAGCATGAAAAGCAGCTGAATCAAATTAGGCATATATATTGCATTAATACATGCAAGAGTAGTAGGATCATCTAAAGGTCCTGACGAAAAGCCATGGGGATGGCTTTTGAAACATGTTGACCAAGTAGAGGGTAACTCATAATAGGATACCCCTACGCTTTCCCCTTTAACATTTCCAGCTAGGGAATAGAATAAAGTTTATTTTTTTCCACCAGCCAGGGAATTTTAATTAATTCACGATTATCTTTTCTAACCCTACCACTCTCACTTTTGCACCACACATAACTTTTCTCACTTTAAAAGTGCTCCCGCATGCTTGTAGGTCGTAGCACGCCCGCCCCGTAGAGGGACGGGAAGACCCCCATGATGAAGCGTGACACCAAGGGATTCTTGGTGTGTGAGGGGTATTTTAAAAACACATAGGGGCCGATTCCGATCTCGGTCGGAGGCGCACCTAACATCATTCGGTCGGGAAAAAAGCCATGCGAATGCCTGTTTCCCGACCGATCCACACATTATTCCGAACGAGCAAGTACGATGCGCACAACAGCATAGATTCCGACCCAGTCGTACTCACCCAATCCAGGTCCTGTTCCCCGACCGAGCCGGATCCGTAAACCCAGAATCGAGTCGCACGGAAGCCAAAATGCAGCCCCGTCCGGCCGGACAAGTACGATGCGCTTCCCGTACGCGTCGAACCCGTCGCTACACATGGCACGTCAAAGCATCCGGGAGAGGCGCACATAAGCTCCGATTCGCGCCACAACACGATCCACGGCTACGAGACGAACACGCCAGTGACGAGGACGAGGCGAAGCAACGAGAAAGACGAACGAGACGAACCAACCATGAATCCCATCGTGCCGATCCTACCAATATTCTACATCTACTACCGGAACAGGCACGGACGAGTACGGCGCAGAAGGTAAGTCAGACACCAACCACAAAAACAAACTACACGTACCCGACATATCACACACACACAGAGGGATGCAGAAATTACTTACACCAGCAACAGCAGCACCATAGGGGTGGGATGGCCATCACCAATGCCACATATACACATAGGGGCCCGGATGCCTACCACTACTACCACCCTTACCCAGGGGGTGCCAGATGCCTACCACTACTACCACCCTTACCCAGGGGGTGCCAGATGCCTACCACTACTACCACCCCTACCCAGGGGTGCCAGATGCCTACCACTACTACCACCTCTACCCATGGGGGGCTGGATGCCTGTCACTACTACCACCCTTACCCAGGGGGTGCCAGATGCCTACCACTACTACCACCTCTACCCAGGGGTGTCATATGCCTACCACTACTACCACCCCTACCCAGGGGTGCCAGAAGCCTACCACTACTACCACCTCTACCCATGGGGGCTGGATGCCTGTCACTACTACCACCCCTACCCAGGGGTGTCAGATGCCTACCACTACTACCACCTCTACCCAGGGGGTGCCAGATGCCTACCACTACTACCACCTCTACCCATGGGGGGCTGGATGCCTGTCACTACTACCACCCCTACCCAGGGGGTGTCAGATGCCTACCACTACTACCACCTCTACCCAGGGGATGCCAGATGCCTACCACTACTACCACCCTTACCCAGGGGGTGCCAGATGCCTACCACTACTACCACCCTTACCCAGGGGGTGCCAGATGCCTACCACTACTACCACCTCTACCCAGGGGGTGCCAGATGCCTACCACTACTACCACCTCTACCCAGGGGGTGCCAGATGCCTACCACTACTACCACCCTTACCCAGAGGGTGCCAGATGCCTACCACTACTACCACCCCTACCCAGGGGGTGCCAGATGCCTACCACTACTACCACCCCTACCCAGGGGGTGCCAGATGCCTACCACTACTA
Source organism: Calotriton arnoldi (assembly GCA_963921515.1). Taxonomy (NCBI): domain Eukaryota; kingdom Metazoa; phylum Chordata; class Amphibia; order Caudata; family Salamandridae; genus Calotriton; species Calotriton arnoldi. The sequence continues at coordinate 555,613 of CAWUFW010012042.1, forward strand.
CCACCCCTACCCAGGGGGTGCCAGATGCCTACCAGTACTACCACCTCTACCCATGGGGTGCTGGATGCCTGTCACTACTACCACCCTTACCCAGGGGTGCCAGATGCCTACCACTACTACCACCTCTACCCATGGGGGGCTGGATGCCTGTCACTACTACCACCCCTACCCATGGGGGCTGGATGCCTACCACCAACAACACCCCCACTCACAAGATGGCTAATACATGACACAACAAGCACACACCAACATAAAGAATGCAACATAAAGACATCCCCCCAACACCATGACAAGCGTGTGTAGACTGTGTCAAATGCCTACAACACTGAACATGACTTTGAACATACAACGTGACCCCTATCACATGTGCCACACATAAATGTGTGTGGCCCCCACAATGCAAGCAGGCCATGACCATTGTGGCAATGGGGTCCAAAACCCCATCATCACAGTGACCAAAATGTAAGTGTGGGGTCCATAGCTGAAGCACATCTAGAACATTGTGGCAATGGGGTCCAAACCCCCATCATCACAGTGACCAAAATGTAAGTGTGGGGTCCATAGCTGAAGCACATTTTGAACATTGTGGCAATGGGGTCCAAACCCCCATCATCACAGTGACCAAAATGTAACTGTGGGGTCCATAGCTGAAGCACATTTTGAACATTGTGGCAATGGGGTCCAAACCCCCATCATCACAGTGACCAAAATGTAAGTGTGGGGTCCATAGCTGAAGCACATTTTGAACATTGTGGCAATGGGGTCCAAACCCCCATCATCACAGTGACCAAAATGTAAGTGTGGGGTCCATAGCTGAAGCACATTTTGAACATTGTGGCAATGGGGTCCAAACCCCCATCATCACAGTGACCAAAATGTAAGTGTGGGGTCCATAGCTGAAGCACATTTTGAACATTGTGGCAATGGGGTCCAAACCCCCATCATCACAGTGACCAAAATGTAACTGTGGGGTCCATAGCTGAAGCACATTTTGAACATTGTGGCAATGGGGTCCAAACCCCCATCCTCACAGTGACCAAAATGTAAGTGTTGACAAAGAAAAAGCTGCAACTGCCAAACTGCATGGATGATTCCTGGTCACAGAACAACAAACACATCAGTGGCAAAGTAGTGCGTGTGTCCCATAGCAACATAGATTGGGGGAGGCAAACAGTGCAGTGCAAATAAGACATACCTTTGGCCATGTGCAGACAAACATCACCCATGGGGGCTGACACTGTCAACATTCATCAATGACACAATGACAGAAGTGACCATCAGAATGCAGACCCACATATTTGCACCAATGGGCACACAAATGCAGATACCCTGTGGAGACTGTAGATGTGAGGTGAACAGATACCATACCATGGCAGCAATGGGACACACAAACAATGATCATTGTGCTGACTGATGACCTAGGAGTCCCAGGGACAGCAGGGGAAACACACCAAACAACATACAGCCAATGGCACACTAAAGATATGCCAATGCAGTGGTGCAGATGCACAAACACAAACAGGCAGACCCACACTGCACATCAAACACAACAGGTGAGGGGGGTACCAGTGTCCCCAGGCAACCACACAACACATGAGGAGGCCTGAATACCAATTACACAGATGTGCATACAGTGCCACACAAAGGTAACTCATGGATCCAAATCCCCTATGTGGGCAATCAGGCATTGTCAGATGAGAGGGAGCACAAATCACACATGTCACACAAGCATGTAGGAACAGCAACTGACACAGCAAGACACAGAGACACCACAGCACTACCCCCAGGGCCCCCACAATGTGGTGACCCTGGGCTGCATTACAATCCCACTGTGATGACAAAGCTAGATGTCGTTCACACTGTGAACCACAGTCATGTGTCCTGAGCAACAAACTACCATCACACCTACACAAGCACAAATCAATCAGCACGGCCAGTAAGCCAAGGCCAACATGGAGGCAGGGGTCTAGCCGGGCAACAACTCTCATCTGCACACACTCAACACCACACACCTCGACCTCCAACAATGTGCAGCAGTGAAGCTCACATGCACTGGTGACATTGCACATGCACCCATGACAATCCCAGGGGGGGTGGTGGGAACCAAGGTGCAGAAACACATCACACATGGCCACTCAACAAGACTCCTGAATGTCTGACACACTGCACACTACGCTGTACATGGACATGACGGCAATACCACACCAACCAGTGGGATCCCAGCCACAGTCACACACCAATGAAGAAGCCAAGGTCACCCACAAAGAACACACATAGACAACTACCAACATTGCAGCCCTGACCCTGAGGAGTGCCAGCAGTCACACACACAACGTGTCACAACCAATGAAAGCTAACACAAACCGGAAATCACATGACAGGTGTAAACAACAAGTGCCAAGGGGAATCCTGACTGTGACCCATCAGCGTTTGCCCACAAACTCAGCCCTGACAGCAAACACACCTATGGGTGACACCCTGATGACCAGTAATGTGCCATGCACCCACATCACAGAGAACCCATGGAGAAGACTTAGGGGGAACATAGGTCAACTCAGCAAGCATCACAAACAGGAACATCACTAGGGATCCCAGCATGCACAGCAAAATGGAAGTGAACACACAGACATGCTCATACAACACACACCTTGGGCGCAGGTGATGTCACAGGAGTACACACTGCCATGAGGGGACTCCACTCCCTTGTGAGGAAAGCTGTGCCATATGTCGCCTCAGTAGGGCTCCATCATGTCAGCAGAACACTTGGTCACACAGTCAACAATTAGCACCAAATGAAGGCTCCCGTCACATCAGCCTGGTCATGGGAGTGTCAACGAAATCATCAGCACAGATCCAACACACATGTATAGCAAGTTGCACTGACAACACAGATGAGTCCTTCCCCATTGATGCACAAACCTGCATGTCCAGTGGAGATGGCCACACGGTCAGGGAAGTAGACTAATTGAACAATGGCAAGCACAACAGATGTGCAGGGGTGGAAGCCACAGATGTGACATTGCTAATGTAAGTAGGAAATCCCATTGCCAAATATTGAAAACATGACACCCTCAGATGCTGCTAAGGATGACATGGATACACCACAGGATAGGACACAGTCCCCCTGGACCACATGGGTTCCTGCATAGTAACACTTCATATTCATGAGACCAAATATCACCATCACTGCAGCAAGGGCATGGTTAGCATCATCAACATCATGTACATCAGAAGCAAAAGCACTAGAGAACAGAAAGTTGCTTTATTCAGCATATGTGGGTTCAAAAGTTGAAGTCATGTAAAAAATAAACAAAGGCCAATGGCCAGTCCATCATGAAAGTCAAAACAGGGTGACAGTGGCAGATGTCACCCTACGCATGCCTGCACTGATGAAAACCAGGGACAATCCCCTCGGAGGGGCATACGGGGGGCAGGCCAGGCACCGCAGGGACAGGATCAGGGCTCACCAGAAGGAGGCAGGGAAGGGGTGGTGGGTGCTGGAGAGCCACTGACAACTGCAGTGGAGGTGTCTGACATGGTGTGTGCCGGCACAACTGGGGGGCATGACTCAGATGGTGTGGGTGCCGGCATGACTGCAGTGGACCGTGCAGATGGAGTGGACAGGTTCGCCACTGCAGTGCCCAAGTCAGACAGGGTGGTAGTGGACTCCACTGCAGTGCCTACCTCCAGGGGAGGAGAATGGGGATCAGGTAAGGTGGGCAGGACAGAGGGGAGGACACCCTCACCACACCAGTGGCACAGACAAGCGCAGCGGGGGGGTGGGGCCGGAAGAGCAAGTGGCAGGGGGAGAAGGCCTGATCCTTTTGGGGATGGTGTATCTGTGGGTGGGGGAACCTGGGGCAGGGTGTGGTGGGGGCACCTGTGGAGTGGGGGCCTGAGGGATGGAGGAAGGAGACTTGGTGCCTGATCTGCAGGGCGGCGGCGGGGTCTTGCTCTTCCGGGTCCGGGGGGACTTGTGGGTGGGGGCGTCAGTCGGTCTGCGCCTGGGGGAGGGTGTCCGGGGGCGAGGGGCATTCCGCTCCGTGTGGGTGGGCTTCCTCTTCCCCCTGAATGCTGTATCAGCTGGATCGGAGGGGAAGAGGCTGAGGTCACTGAGGAAGAGCAGGTGAGGCAAGGGAGGGGGCTTTGGAGGGAGAGGCAACTGAGGACTGCGCAGTGCTCGTGGATGCGTGTGTGTGTGCCTGGGCTACATCCCCTGTGAGTGTGGTTTCAGTCCCCTGACTGTGCGTGCGTGTGCGTCTTGTTTGTGGCGTGTGTGTCTGTGTGCTGCTCATGTCTGTGCTGGTGTGTGCCTGTGCCGGTGTGTGTGTGCTTGGGACAGGTAAGGTGCTGGGGAGTGTGGATGGGGCAGAGGCAGGAGGGGTGAGGGACTGTTGGAGGAGGGACACTGCTGCCGTCAGGGAGGAGTCCATGGACCTATTGCCCCTCTGTAGGGCAGACATGCCCGATGAGATGCCCTCCATGAACGACACCAGCTGAGTCAACAGAGTGGTGTGTGCATGGAGGACACTCAGCATCGCTGTCTGCCCTACATGGAGCTGGCGAAGGAGGTACACAGACTCCTCACTCAGGGCAGCAGGGGACACAGGGGCAGGGGGTGCAGTGCCTGGCCCGAAGGAGACACGCTCCCGAACATGGGAGCCTCCACGGACCTCGGGAATGGGAGCCGATGGGAGGGCGGTGGTGGTGGTGGCGGGGACAGCAACACTAGCTGGGGTGTGGTGGCTGCTGACACCCGCCTCCATAAGGGAGTCATCCTCCGAGCTGCTGTGGTCCTCAGCTGAGGTGGATGGTGCTGAGGACTCCTCGGTGTGGCTCCCCTCGCCCTCCGTGCCACTGGGTCCCTCCGACCACTCCTCGGCTGCTGACCCAGTCTGGCTCTGCGGCTCCTCCTGGTCCGTGGAGCTGTCCACTCCTGTGGCCGTGGATGTATCTGCAATCAATAGGGAAACAGACAGACATCAGTCACCTGCACCGAACGCACACACCACAGTAAGTACAGCACATTACAGAGCAAGCCCTGGCATCCTTAGTTGAACATTGCTAAAAGTGCCCAAACAGAACAGGAGAAGCCAATTGTCAGTCTGATGGTCAACCATGGCACTCACATCCCACCTGGCCTTGCACCCATCTGTCTGGTGTCTGTTGGATGGCAATACCCCAGTGTGGACACATGCACCACCTACACAGTAGTTGGACAGTGCAGAGAACACGGTGAAGCATATGAACATGCACACATCACAACTCTTGCCACTGAGTCAGTACAGGTGTCTGGATGAAAGGGATGCCCAGAGTCAAATAGGAAATGCATGTGATGCATACCAGCGACAGACACCATGATGCACCCATGTCCTGATAGCCATTGCCACAATGGTGTGCATGTAGCACATGTCACTCCCCTGCAGGATCACTAATAGGAAGTCACATGTCATGGCACAGGCATGCCTGCTATGTCATACATCACTGTCTCCAGTCACATGGGCAGGGCAGCCAGACAACAACACTCTGCACTGTGTCACAATAGTAGGTCATGGGGAATGCAAGTCCTGGAGCTGAACAAGTGCACATGTACATCCCCCACACACCACATCATCTGAACCCTTATCTGTCCAGGTCATACCGATTGGACATATGGGAGACCTGTAACACAACCCTCTGAACCTGAGCACCTCACAATCTGCTGTGAATGGGAAACAGCTGCCTGAACTTCACATTCGCATACCCCAGTCTGCACGGTCAGGTGATCAAACACCTATGTGTCACACAAGTATCGTCTCCTATGGTCACATCTCCGGTGGCACGCTGAGCCCCAACCGAGAAACACCCCAGCAACGAAGCCACAGCACACTGACACAGAGGCAGACACCTGAGGGGACAAATCACTGAGCACAACGTGTCAGCTGATACACGGGAGTGGGAGTATAGAGTGTATTGTATGGCCTGGAGTAGGCATGACTGTCCTGCCCCACTTGAATGAGGGATGAGCCCTGGACAGTAGGCAGCTGGCTAAGTATGTGTGACACACGTAATATACACACTCCTGGGGCCCAAACATTGTTCCCACCCGCAGCATGGGTGTGTGCCAGATACCCCAGGCACATGTGGTGGATCAGCTCAGCAATTGGGCCACATATCAAAGTAACACGCAGATTACATGTCAGAACACAGGCATTGTGTAAGCAATGGACCCACCCATGATGCCCACCACAGAGTTAGGGAAACAGATGCTGTCCCCCACCTTGAGTCAAGCAAACTGCAAGGACACAGTACCCAAGTGACACAATTCCCTGACTGTAAGGGCCACACCTGGGTATCAGATGAGGAGTGGGCAGTGCACAATAAAGGGACATGGGTCCTGGACCACATGACTGATGTACTGTGGAAGTTTAACCAGGCCAGAGGAGGGCACATAGCATGGCAGACATAGTTCACAATGCAGTCATGGACTCACCCCCTCCTTGCTGCTCTCTGGCCTTCAGCTGCCCATCCAGATCAGGGAAGACCACCGCCAGGATCCTGAGCATGTGGGAGGTCAGGGTCCGGTGTCCGCCCCTCCTGCGAGGAGGCGACAGCTTCAGCTGGACCCGTGCGATCCTCCGGGTCCAGCCCCTAAGGTCCTTCCTTCCTCTTCTGGCAGTTGCGGATCCGGCGCTTGTAGACCCCCACGGATCTCACTGCCCTAACGATGGTCAGCCATATCTGCTGCTTCTGGTGGGCATCAACCTGTGAGGATGACAAAGTGAGAATGCCATTACTACACATGCAACATATCCATGCATTACACAGTTGGATATACATGTCTCAATCACAGGGGCACATGATGTACACAGGCAGTGCAACGATGGCCATGGACAGTATGCCAGCAGTTACTACATGGTATCATTGCCTGGGAAGTAAAACCTTGTTTAAATGCACTGTCACTGCACTATACCTGTCCAGTGCATGTAACTACACACTATGGGAGGTGACAACTACTCAGTGAGCCTGCTAGCCAGTGGCGTGCAGACTGTTAGCCTTGCTAGTCAGACAACATGCACATTTAGAAAGGCAGTGGACAGAACACTCACCTGCTCCCCTGCTTTCCCATACAGCTTGCTGTACTGTGGAAGGAGGCTGTCCAGCAGGGCCTGGTTCTCCTCAGTGCTGAAGGCTGGGGCTCTCTCCACAGTACGTGTCATTGCAGGGTCCAGAGGGTGCAGATACAGCAGCAGTGGTGGTGGCAGATGTCGTCCTGGAGCATGTAGTGCAGGCAAGTGAGCTCTCAGGGGAACAGCCAGCATTATATGTGTGCTGCAAAGGCAGATACTGTCCCATGTGTCCAAAGTGATAGGTCCAAGTCGTTTGCATCTTCTGAATCTGGCCAATCCATGGAATTGCACAGTTACACACGCCCACAGCATCCTTCAAAGGTTCAACTTCATGACACCCATGAATTTGCAACATTGTTGTGGGTGACCAACTGAATTTACAGCATCAGACTCGTTCAAAATTTGAAAACGCGTCCGTTGCCAGGCCAGACCATAGCCAATGGGTGCGCACCGATCGGTCCATTGCTGTTCAACGCGTACCTAGGATACAATGCATACCCGCACACATTGAATGCAATGGGCCGGCCGGGCACACCGATCGGTCCATTGCTGTTCAACTCGTACCCAGGATACAACGCGTACCCGCACACATTGAATGCAATGGGCCGGCCGGGCACACCGATCGGTCCATTGCTGTTCAACGCATACCCAGGATACAACGCATACCCGCACATTGAATGCAATGGGCCGGCAGGGCACACCGATCGGTCCATTGCTGTTCAACGCGTACCCAGGATACAACGCGTACCCGCACACATTGAATGCAATAGGCCGGCCGGGCACACCGATCGGTCCATTGCTGTTCAACGCGTACCCAGGATACAACGCGTACCCGCACACATTGAATACAATGGCCCGGCCGGGCACACCGATCGGTCCATTGCTGTTCAACGCGTACCCAGGATACAACGCGTACCCGCACACATTGAATGCAATGGGCCGGCCGGGCACACCGATCGGTCCATTGCTGTTCAACGCATACCCAGGATACAACGCGTACCCGCACACATTGAATGCAATGGGCCGGCCGGGCACACCGATCGGTCCATTGCTGTTCAACAGCGTACCCAGGATACAACGCGTACCCGCACACATTGAATGCAATGGGCCAGCCGGGCACACCGATTGGTCCATTGCTGTTCAACAGCGTACCCAGGATACAACGCGTACCCGCACATTGAATGCAATGGCCAATGTGTGCGACCGATCGGTCCATTGCTGTCCAATGTGTATTGCGAATACAACGAGTACCGCACACATTGAATGCAATGGCCAATGTGTCTTGCACCGATCGGTCCATTGCTGTCCAACGCGTATTGCGAATACAACGCGTACCAGCACACATTGAATGCAATGGCCAATGTGTGCGCACCGATCGGTCCATTGCTGTCCAACGCGTATTGCCGAATACAACGCGTACCAGCACACTTGAATGCAATGGCCAATGTGTGCGCACCGATCGGTCCATTGCTGTCCAACGCGTATTGCGAATACAACGCGTACCAGCACACATTGAATGCAATGGCCAGTGTGTGCGCACCGATCGGTCCATTGCTGTCCAACGCGTATTGCGAATACAACGCGTACCAGCACACATTGAATACAATGGCCAATGTGTGCGCACCGATCGGTCCATTGCTGTCCAACGCGTTCTTGTACAAGTCACTGGCATTTGTCACCATGCCTGTCACAGGTGAACATATGCCAGCCACATATACTTCCCAGGGAGTGAGGGGCACACCTACAACACCACAGCCTGTCTAAACTGTATCCTAAGGCATGTAAGGCTGCATTACCTATTCCGTGTATGGGGGTGAACATGTTGTTCTGTGGGTGTCACTTGGGGGCAGCCACCCCCAGGCTGTGCACGTGTTCATGGGGACAGAATCCTTGGTGTTTCGTGTACATGACCACTGTGATGTGCAACTGTTCATATCTGAGCATGTGGCATGGTCACATTTCACGGTGGTGTATGTGTATGTCATGTCACATACCCCCTGAGTCCCATGTGGGACGGTATGTTTAACCCAGGGTGACCCATTGGCACAATAGTGATGGTCCTCCACAGTCTGTGTGCATGTTGTGTTTACAATGTCTCTGATTTCATGTGCACAATGGGAGACAGTCTCCACATCCACATTGTTTGTGCATGGACTTTGATGTTGTGCGTGTGTGTGTCACAGACGTCCATGTCTGTCCTGCCGAGGCAACAGGGACCACTACCTGTGGGGGTCATGGTTGTTTTGCTGTGGTGTATACATGATACACCATGTCATGCCAGTGTCCATGTGGCAATACAGGGTCCCTGGGAATCTACCTGTCGTTGAGCTGTGATGCCTGGGGCACATCTGTCCTCACATGTCACTGTGGGGTGTGTTTGTAACGTGGCAGCAGGAGATGGGAACTGTGACACGGCCTCATGATATCCAATGGCACAACCTGGGACTTATTGATGCCACTTGTTGAACTGTGATGTTAGATGTTGGCCATGTATGTGCCATACATGTCCTTACGGAACTGCACACATCATGTACTTGTGCCTCATAATGATGTATCATGTGATATTGAGTGTGTTCAATGCCACATATGTGGGGTGACTGACAATCTTTCTTTCTTCACCTATGCACTGCAGCGCACCAGCTGTCCATAGACCATTCCCTGACCTGGCAACGATGATGGAACGTGACAGCGTCCGACGGTACCGCTTCACCAGGCAGCTGATTGAGGATTTGGCAGTGCGCTTGGCACCACATTTGCAACCTGGCCGGCCGTACCCTACAGCGCTGACCCCCAAGGTGAAGGTGATGGTAACCCTACACTTCTTTGCCACCGGTACCTTTCAACATACTGTGGCGACTGCTGGTGGGATGTCACAGACCATGTTCAGCCGTGTGCTCCGCGATGTTTTGGAGGCTATGTTGATATACCTGAACCAGTACATCTATTTCCCTAGACTCCAACAACTCACTGACGTGAAGAGTGACTTCTATGCCCTGGGGAGGATGCCGCATGTCATTGGCTCCATTGATGGGACACATGTGGCTTTGGTACCACCACAGGCCCAAGAGCAGGCATACAGGAACCGCAAACACTACCACTCGGTCAATGCACTGGTGGTCTGTCATGCAGATATGAGCATCTCACATGTGTGTGCCCGTTTCCCCGGTTCTGCACACGATGCCTACGTGATGAGGAGTAGTCGCATCCCGAGGATGATGTCACAGAATGCGGAACCAGCGTGCCTGGCTTGTTGGTGTGTACTGACTTTGTACCATTGTGTGTGTTCTGCAATGTAGTGTTCCACCCTCTTTTCCAACTCAGCTAATGTGCAATTGTCTGTATGTAGGTGACTCCGGATACCCCAACATGCCGTGGTTGCTGACGCCCCTCAGGAACCCTGTGACACCAGCCCAGATGCGCTACAATGAGGCACATGGTCGGACGAGGAGAGTGATTGAGCGGACATTTGGTCTCCTGAAGAGCCGCTTCCGCTGCCTGGACAAGACAGGAGGGTCCCTCCCATATGCCCCAGCAAAGGTGTGCAAGATTGTCATCGTCTGCTGCATGCTACACAACCTGGCAGTGCGGAAGGAGTTGCCTCTCATCCTGGATGACGATGACCAACATCCGCCACCTGTGGAGGATCCTGGCCTGGACCACGATGCCAGTGATGATGATGATGATGGTGATGGTGATGTCCGCACACAGCTCATCACCAACTTCTTCAGCTGAATGTGAGTATCCAGAGATGTCATGTCAATGATGTGAGTTTGCATGATATGTGTTGGTGGTGCTCTGGTGCTGTTTGAGTGTGTCCATTGGCTACATGACTGTATGCGTGTAGCGATGTGTCCTTACAGGTAGTCTGTACTCCCCAACAATGTTGACATGCTAACTTGGTTCTGGGTGGGTATCTTGTGACATGTATTGGGCATGAGTATTGCAGTTCTGTCCTGTTCTTCAGTGCTTTTGACTGTGTGTCATTTCTGTCCTTCACAGGGTACTTTCAGAGTCGTTTGGTCAACTGTGATCCCCGACACCGTGATTTGACTTCCAGGGTGGTAGCTGTCGTGTCCCTACAGGTGATGTGCGCCACACCCATGGTCTTCCTTCCTTCTACACTTGTTGACTGTGTGCCCGCTGGGATTACCTTGCATCTGTAGTGGTTACAACATGTTGCAAATGTGTAATAAACCTGTGCTTCACTTTGTGATGTGCGTTGTCTGTGGTCACACATTTGACTGACATTTGCTTACTGCACCAGTGGGCTAGTTGACTAAGACTGTGAATAGGTGTTGTGTCTGTGCATTGCACCGTATTTCCTGGCAACATCAGTGTAGGCAATGAGTCAGATGGCCTAGGTGTGTATTTGTTGTGTAGCCCTGGTGGTGTGTCTCCCTCATATGTGTCACGTTGCCATGACTCACATGCCTGTGTTGTACTTGCTGTAGCAGTTAGCATGCACAGTGTAATTTCGCTGGTCATCATCTCCATGACAGAAACCACGTTGGAATCATGACAGAGGCAGGTATGGTGTATTAGTGTGTTTATTGTCATACATGTGTGTGAATAGTGCACAGGATGGTGAGTGCTGTACATTTTGATTGCAATCCAAAGTTCCTAGATGAATTGGAAGTCCTGGTAGCAGAAATGTCCTGTATCAAGTCCACAGTCATCTGAGACATTGGTCCAACTTGTACTCCCCATGTCATGTGGGGGAGTTGTGTTGCAGTCAACAGGGTGAACAGTTTGCGCACAAAGGTGATTATCCAGAACAGGTGTTGGCTTCCTGGGGTTGTACATGGCCATCAGCCTCTCAGTTGTCCTTCCTCGGACGACCCCTCTTCTTTGGGGGTGGAGCCTCAAGTGCAGGCTGCTGCGGTGCAGGGGACTCTCCGCCAGTCATCCTCCCTCCCTGTGGCAGTTGCAGTTGTTTCAGCACCAGATGTTGTGGGCACACAGGGAGGTGTTGACTGGTTGCTGCTCATCTGGCGGAGGCATTGTAATATGTCCCTATGCACCGCCGTCATCTCTTGCAGTGTGTCCCACTTGGACTCCACGCGGGACATGTGTGAGTCCAAGCGGGCATGATGGGCAGCCTGCTGCTGTTTAATGTCCCTGAGGAGCCCCACTACCTGGCTGAGCTCTCCGGTGCTGGACTGGTACGCATCGGCTATGCGTGCCAGTTGTGGGTCATCATGCAGTCCAGACCCCTCTGCGAGCAGCGACCTATGTCTCCCACCCTCCCACCACCCCTGGCGACACGTGCAGTACCTGAGGTGGCACGCACAGGTGACCCAGGGCCCCTTGGGGGTTGTTGGTGGTGTTGGTTTCCATGGCCCCACGTTGGTCCAGGGTCCCTGTGGTGGTGGTGGTGGTGCTCCTTGGTCTGTCCATGTCGGCAGGGGTGGTATGTGTGTTGACAGTCATTGGAGGGGTAGGTGCAGGGGGTGCAGCTGGTGGTCCTGCTGGTGCTGCATGATGACTTTCTCCGGAGGTGCCAGGTGGGTCTTCTTCATCCGAGGAGTGCAGAGGCTGTTCCACACCAGTGAGCTCCGTATCCTCTTGAGCCTGGGACGGGGACTCCTCAGCGTCTGCTGCTGTGTCCCCATCATCACCTGTTTTGGGAGACACAACATCCAGAACGCCGCCGCAAGACTGGTCCTCAACCTGCCAAAACACTGCCACATATCCCAGCACCTGCGCACACTCCACTGGCTCCCTGTCGAGGCGAGAATCACCTTCAAGATGCTCACCCACGCACACAAGGCCCTCCACGGCACCGGACCAGCATACCTGAACAGCCGACTCAAATTCCACGCACCCCAAAGGACCCTACGCCATGGTCCCCCGCACCAGAAAGACCAGATCGGGAGGCCGCTCCTTCTCCTTCCTCGCGGCCAAAGCATGGAACGCCCTTCCGCTCCACCTCAGACAGACAACATCGCTCCCCATCTTTGCAAGAAACCTCAAAACCTGGCTCTTCGACAGACCCTCTCCTTGATGGATGGAACCTGCACCCCCCCCTAGCGCCTTGAGACCCTTACGGGTGAGTAGTCGCGCTTTAACAAACCCCTGATTGATTGATTGATATGTTATGTTTCTGCAGGCATCAATGGTTGACACACCTGACAGTTGTGACTGTGCCTCTGGATGCGGGCCTGTACATTGCATTGTCCTAAGTTGTCACAGTCAGGGGTTGATATTGGTGTAGCACATTGTCCTGCATTATTTGGGCATTTCTATGTGAATGTTGGGGTGTGTACATGGTCTGCATTGGTTGTATTTGGTTGACATCCGGCCCTCCTTCCCACCCAGCCAGATATTCCACATGGAACGTGCTTCCATTGCAGGGAGTGCAAGTTGTCTTTCAGGATGTCAGTCAGTGGTGTCCTGCTGTTGGTTGGTGCACAGTTGCCAGCAGGGCCTTGTGCTCCCCACAGCAGTAGCCAG